>CALSCE010009814.1:6596725-6608243 GCA_943593645.1 Bovichtus variegatus
CCTCAGGTCTCCGCTCCAGTCTGGATTTGGACCTCGGGTGAAGCAGCCGCTCTGGTCGGAGGGAGCTTCACTTCACCTTCGGAGGCATGTAGTGGATTCTGCACCGTTCACTGAAAATCTGAACACAGGAAACCAGGAATAAGTAACGTATAAGATAATGACAGAGCATGTGTGTGCGATTATACTATATTATTGTACTGATAACAGTGAGCGTACCTTCAGACTTCTGTCATTGACAACCTCTTCAACATTCAGCTCCGATTGCATAAGCTTTAACTGGAGACGAGGAAGGAAACAAATTCATTACTTAATGTACCATTAACACTCAGAGTATGATGACAGACTAGTTTCATAAATGTACATAATATCTTACATTTCTGTCGCCTACGAAGTTGCTTAAATAACTCCACATCACACAAACACAAATCCACTATCAAGCTATGAAGATAGCTGTATAGATGAGACACTGAGTCAGATTATTTGCCAAAGTTTAGAGATGCACACGTCTGAGATTTGTGTCGCCACACCACTATAGAGAATTTTTTTAATAATAATAATAATAATAATAATAATAATAATAGAAAACCTCCAGTGATTTAATATTGCTTTTTTTTTATGTTACTTTAGGGAACTCGCATTGCATAAAGAAAAACAAATTCCAAATATTCTGACTTTCCCAAACTCCACATTTTTTATTATTAGATGACGCCCTACATCCTAAATGCCCACTTCTTTTAAACTCCACACCTCCACTTTGTAGCGCAGGCTTTCTAATAAACACTTTGAGTCTCGATGTCCAACCTGAGATACCTCTGATAATATCACTATGACATCATCAGGGGTTACTCGTTTCAAACTTGGAAACTTTGGAAAACTCCCCCTAGTCACAAAACACATTATATAAATGAATATTACTAGCAAACTGAATTTAATGCGTGAAATTAGCAGAGTTCCCCTTTAAAAAAAAAAAAAAATGTATCCAGAAGTGCCTGAAGTGTCTTTCAGGTAATAGCTGTGATCACTTTTCATTCAACTGCTTTCCACTGAAGAAGTAGTCCCTATGAAATCTGTCCACAGTGAGTTGGGCAGATCATCCTGAGCAACTGGGACACGCGTCCCGTAAATTAAAGTAAATTGAGGTGTGGTCTGACAGAGAGTCCCCCAGCTGCAGATGGCTCATATCTTACAGCTTGGTGGTGTTTAGAGCCCTCTAACGTTAGAAACAGGACCTACGTTGGTCTGCTCCTTTCTGAGCTCTTTGATGAGTGCCAGGTTTTCACTGTCTTTAGCCCTCTCTTCACGCAGTTGTCCCACCAGCTCAGATGTTTGAGCTATACAGGACTTGATAGCTTTGTCTCTGGTCAGATGGGCCTCCATCATCTGTGGAACGCATGAGATGATTAGTGGAACTGCGACAGTATGCTACGAAAAAAGCTAAGAGGTAACTTTGACACAGAGTTTTAGTTCCGGCTGTCACTCACAGATTCATAGAGTTGTTTGCATGTTTGCGCAGCATCCACTTTGCCTGAGAAGGAGACTGTGGGCACGGTGGTGTTCAGGGAATGGACGATGCGGTCATCTATGTTGCGCATCACCTTCAGCCCCTCCTGAGAAACGCACAGTGGGACTCAGAGTCAGAGGCTTCAGTTCAACCAAAACCATCAAAGCAACGATTTAAAAAGGTCACAAAAAAATGTACGTTATGCTGTATTTCTATTTTTGACTTGCAATGTTTTTTTGTTTTTTTTTATTGATCTCTGGGTATCAGAGCACGACAGCATGAGCCTGATATATTCGAAACCACATACTACCAAGCATGTCTCCACATATTACAGTTTTGAAATTGAGTATCAGAATTTGGACGGATGAGTTTTTTCTCAATCAACTGATCATTTTTAACGAGGGCTGCAACTAACGATTATTTTCATTATCAATCCATCTGTAGAATATTTTCCATCCTTGCATTAAGTGATTGCACTCGTGACCCCTGCCATAGCAAGAGTTTTGGAGATGAAGAGCTCTTTGGTATTCACAATGACAGACACGCATCTTGAAATACAGGTCGGCCAGTTGAGTTTGAATGTAAACAGGTCTGAGGCATCTAACCCTAACGTAAACGACTTCAACAGTTTATGTATTACATGCTGGCTATTACATGTTCGTCTCGTGACATTCTGCCTGTTTTCAGTGCTGCTGCTGATCAAGTCTGGCTCCTTGAACTCTTTCCCAGAGCAAACAGTGAACTCCTGCACTAACTTAACGATACACCGACAATAAGCAACACGACGTGTCAACTTTCGAGAGGTTATGATTCGGATCGCTGACATTCCGTGACAAGTTAACACGGACCGATTCATCCTTTGTTAAAATTACCTGAAACATTGAAAAGTCCTCACAGTTTAAAGTTCCACCGGGCGCCGCCATGGTGGACTGCAGGGTCCTCTCCACACACAACGCGTGGCGACTGTTCAACACGGTGCCTGAATGAAACCCACCTCGGTCAAACTAAATATACTATATATCCCATTCTATTCAAAGGTTTATCAAGGTATAACTACAAAGGCAATGTCTCTATATAAATAAACTTAACATCGACATAATTAGATACGGAACTTAAAAAAAAACAAAAAAAAACATGCCAGTGGTCGACATAAATAAATAGAAAGTAACATTAAAAGACTCAACGTTTTAATAGTTTTTTTGTGTTTTGCTGTAGCAATGTTATATACATCTTTTTCTTGAAAACATGAATGTGAGGTTTTACTATAGCATATTTACATATAGGCATGTAAAACTTTAAAAAAAAAAATATATATATATAATAATAATAATAAAAAAAAAAAATATATATATATATATATATATAATGCGGTTGATTAGAGAATACTCATTTTCATTTATTGTGTTGAACCAAACCTAATATTATACATCTATAATTAGACATCATTATATTATTAAATTCAGAACAATAATCCACCAATTTCAGAGGACTTATATGATTACAAACAGAAATCCACATTGAATATGGATTTTTACTTATTTTTATTTATTGATCCAATAAAGCTAAAAGTGTTCAAAGTATTGTGATGAGTCCATCTGCTTTTGTGATACAGAACAATTACCTAACTTGTGATGAAACACTCCCCATCGACACATATATAATAATCTTTAACTCAGTAATGGAAGGTAAAAGATAGTTATGACACTGTCGGCGACGGACTTTAATGAAAGACCTGTATGTGTTTTTGCTCAGGCACAGGCACAGGCGCCTATGCTTATGTGACGGGGTCCTGTTGGGCATTTAGTGATCGCGCAGGTAGTTGACTTTCAGCACAGACGGAGGACTGTGTTTTAATGGCTTCATAGACCCGCTGGACCTTATTTACTTTAACGAAACCATGAATTTCGTCAGATCTCGCCTTTCTATTGGCAACTTTATAGGTTCGTGTCTTTTACCTTTCATTTCTGCGTTGTTTTTTTAATTAATATCTGGCTGCAAGTGTCTCTTCTAACCCTTGGTATTTGTTACTAAATTTAGCAGTTGTAGTAATATTACATACAGTTTAGTATTAAGATATGTATTGAATGTCATAGCTTAAGGCCAGTAAAGGATCCTTACATGGCTATGGATATATTGATAGTTCTAGTTACTGTATTGTTAAATGTGCATTTCGTGTTTGCGTTTAATATATATATATATATATATATCTATATATATATATATATAAAATACTTAGACCTAGTATACTTTTGTACCGTATGATTGTACATTCATGTGTTCTGCGTTATCATGCGAGCATTTTTATTTATTGTGATGTTTTGTCATGTATTTGTTAGGTTTGGTCCGATTAGAATAAAACAAGCAATCGGCAAAATGTTGATCATCGTTTAAGTCATTTTACAAACATAAAATGACAAATATGTTGCAGTTCCAGCCTCTCAGTTGTGATGATTTGCTGCTTTTCTTTGTCTAATGTGAACTGAATCTCATTGTTTGTTGGACAAAACAAACAGTTTCAGGAAGTCAGTTTAGTAAATTCAGATGGGAATTTATCCCAATTTTCTGACATTTTTTTTAGACCAAATGATTGAGAAAATACTGAGCAGCTCAACCATATTAAACATAAGTTTGTTGTAGCCCTCGTTATGATTCCCCCTAGGTCCAATACAGGTGTTTTTTTTATGCTGTTTCTTTCTTCTTCAGGTCAGAGGTGCAGACAGGTCACTGAAACATGGAGCCACAGAGGGATGTGCAGTAAACCACAGGAGGCCAAAGCAGAGCCTCCTGCAGTGCCAACACAAGGTACAGTTTAAGATCATAGGCAGACACTTTACTAATTCTTATTCATTTACTATCACCGTTTATGCTCGTCAATGCAGAATACTGTTGTACGCCTGATAAACTTAAGAAATGACCAATAATAGGTATATACACTCACTGGACCTTGCTAGTACCGGGTTGGACTTTCAGAACAGTCTCTGTGGCATAGATTCAACAAGGTGCTGGAAACGTTTTGATCCATATTGACATGATCGCATCACGCAGTTACTGCAGATTTGTCGCCTGCACATCAATGATGCAGATCTCCACCACGTCCCGAAGGCGCTCCATTTGATTTGAGATTTGGTGACAGTTGAAGCCACATGAGCACAGTGAACTCATCGTCACGTTTGAGATCATTAGCGCGTTGTGACGTGGAGTGTGATCCTGCGGGGAAGTAGCCATTAGAAGATGGGGACACTGGCAGCAAACGGATGGACATTGTCGGTTTGAACTTCAGCAGATCGTCTTCACCATATCTTCGTGCCTAAATGTTGCCACGTGATTTCGATATTTGTGGTAATAAGCCATCGAAAAAGTGTACGTAATAAAGCGGCCGGTGAGTGTAGAGGAAAACTGATGGCTCAACTCAATCTTGTGTGAAATTATTACACAAATGACATCTAAATTGATTGATTGAGCTAAATTGAATTAATCTCGATGTAGAGATTAACATTTTAAGAAAGTTACATTTCTCGGAACAAGACAGATATGAAACGTCTCCATCTTGGATTTCGTATATCACAGGTCACTTGTTGGCGTAGAAAGTGTGTGAAAGTTTTTCTTTAGTCCCAGAGGAAGGAGGAACACAGGAAGTGGGGTTACAATCTGGGGTGATGGAGCTAACGACTGGGGCTTGTGAAAGTGAACTTCTCTGCGTTTTCTTTCCTGCAACATTTGTGGACTTTAACTCTGCTTGTTTGTTCACTCTAACGCGTGCTTTCTTTTATCCAGCACCTCGGGCCACGTTCAGACTCCCAGGCTACAAACCCTCAGATATGGACAAGAAGTTTCTGCTCTGGTCGGGACGCTTTAAGACGGCAGACCAGATACCAGAGATTGTGTCGTAAGTAGCCTCTTCCTGTTTATACCAGACCTCCCAGCACACACGCACCTGATTGGCTCTTTGCGTGACTTAGTTAAGATACATCACAAGAACAGAGCTAACTAACTGGATGAGCGGCGGTGCTGCTGCTGTGGGTAGCGAATGTTCCCGAGATGACTGCAGTTCAAACAAGCCGTCTGTTTTTGGCTGGAGGTAATTACTGTGGTTCCTAAAAATCATGGTGGAGATCAAATCTGATCTGCTGCGGTGATCAAAGTCCTGATTGTCACGTATACAAACAGGCAGACCTCCCACTTCCCGCATTCACGGTTATGCTTTTATAAATGAGAACATAACAGACTGAGAAAAGCATGAATTGCAGCTGATTGTTGGCATAATTGCCATTTGTATGAAGGAACACGCACATCACTTTTAATAGTGTGCTGAGCTTAAAACGGACATGTCAACAAACGTGCTCGTTGATAACATAATATTGTTTTATTTTTTTTAAGTATTCAAATATCTGGCTACACTGACGTTTGTTTTTGCTCATGCCTGTGCCACAGGTTTGAGATGCTAGATGCTGCCAGAAACAAAATCAGAGTGAAAGTCTGCTACGCGATGATGGTGGCCACAATACTGGGCTGTGGGTTCATGGTGTTCCTGGGAAAACGGGTGAGTGATAATGGATGACTGCTTTGGTTTTCTAAAATGATCTGTTTACAAGGAGGGAAATCTCAGGGTGCTTTTTACACCTGTAGTTTGGTACATTTGGTTCTTGTTCACACTGAAATAAATCTGCCACCGCTCTTGCATGTTTTTTTTATGGCAAATATCAAGCGGAATAGCAGACATGTTTTCAGGTCTTATCCGTATTTGTCTCATTTTGTCACAGGCTGCAGGCAGGCACGAGTCCCTGACGACCCTAAACCTGGAGAAGAAGGCTAAATGGAAGGAGGAGCTACAGAGAGAGAAGCAGGCTGCTCTCGCCCTGTCTGAGAAGGCTCAGTGATGGAAGGCGACGAGTCCCTGCGCAACCATTTTCCCGTAATTTGGGCCAATTGTGTCCCCCTTCCTACTGTATGCATCACAACTTCAGAGCTCCCCACTCACCATCTTAGAGTGAACAAAAGTTATCAGAGCAGTTGATTCTTAATAGTTTTGCAACTTTGAAATTGACCTTAACAAACCACAATGGGTTGTTTAATCTTTTTTTATTTTTTAAATCCAATGTAAGCTTTAATTTCCTCAGTGACTATATTGAGGTCATTAACTCGTAACTGTTTTTGAGGAAACACTAACAAGTATTGTGGCGTCAGCATTTGGTGGTATTGTGATGGAGGTTTCAGGAGTCTGTAACAAATTCTTGGAAATAACTACGGCAAAATAATGATTTTCAGAAAAGAAATCTGTTGAACAATGTTTCTATCCATCAAAGCTTCTAGTAGACTTTGAACACATACCTCTAAAGCTCTCCAACATCTGCCTTAGTTATTCCTGTCTTGAAATGAGCCTCAGAGGCTACAGTCCGCCTTGTGAAGACCGTTCAGCTGTTCTGGTTTTCTTTAAGAGAACATCAAGGAGTGGATCAGGCGTGATCCTTCTGCACAGTGGTCTGTCGTGTCCTGACACTCGTGCAATTAGGGTGAGTTGTTCATGACTAATGTGACATCTGTTTGTATATAGTAAGCACCAAAAAAAAAATCAATTCAATAAAGTATTGCTTGTTGAGAATTCCCGTCTGATTTAATGAGTGATCTGGTTTCATAAAGACTTCAACTCTAAAGCTCAAGGTCTTAGTCAGAGTTATTTTGCCTTACACTGAGGTACAACATTTCTTTAGCCATATAGCAGTGATTTGATCAAATAAAATGCTTCCCAAAAGCTTCACCCTGTACACACAAACTACAATGAAACTGATTCGCGTACACTGTGGTTCATGAAACAGCTTTTATGCAAATGGCTTAACGGGACAGTTGCACAAACTCAATACAACAAACAGTAATTAACATGTAGAGCTGGTCATCTCTTGCAGAGATTTTCATAAAAGTAAGCAATGTTAAGAGGACTTGGTAAACAAACATTCAGCTTTGCTAACTAAGGAGATCACCAGTATTTTCAAGTTTTTATCTGGATTTTTGTTGAAATGATCTGGAAGGATTCCTGTAGAATAAGGATTATGGCACCATCAGCAACATGACAGATGCTTACCTTAACTAAAAGAAAAAAAACAGAACAGACCCAATAGCTGTAAATGTATCGATGATTTGGCATGATCAAATTGGAAAATACTACCTGAACATGTGTTGGAAAGACATTTAGACTGCAAAGCTAAACAGCCAATTTCCCAAGAGTCTGATTTACTTTGTCACAATACAGTTCTTCTAGCTTTGCTGAGGCAGCATGATCTACTGATTGTAATTAGTGTGCTAAAAGTTTCAGTCCACAATCTGCTTAAGTCCTTTTGTGGGAAGGGTAAACAGTAAAGTACATTGTAATCCTTGTGATACCAGAAGGGGGCCGGGGGTTCAGAGACCACTCCTCTTTACACCTCGCTTCCTGAGGAGGGAAGAGCCGCGTCATCAACCAATTCAATAGTTAACGCATAAAACTACGGTATATTCTCGAAGAGCAGGCATCAGTCCAGAACTAAAGTGCTGCAAATGAAATGAAATTATGGTAAGATAATAAAAATACCCGCTGGTCTGCTGCTGGACAGATTCCGGGGTTAAATAGTCTGTTTTGTCTCGTCCAAGTCTGTCTTAATTGTCTCAGTGCGAGGGAAGACTCCAATTCCCATGGTTCCATGGGGCTATTCACATCACAACAGAGGCAGTCTAAACTCTTCAGCATGAAGCCTGTGCAGGTGGAAAGTCCCATAACTGGATAAAGGAATGCATGATATGAGATCCAGGAGGGAACGCAAGCAGCCTGGTTTGTCACTGACAAGCTCCACCCCTCAGCGAAGTTCCTAATTTGTCCATCTGTGGTGACTTATCCAATGGCCGGAGATAAGGTGAATTCAACCTCCATTTTTGAATTGTTTAAGTGCCTTTAGTAGAGGTCAGTTGAGTCCTGGGGTTGGGACTGGCCACACGGCCCCAGGGTGGGCAGTTCAGTCCAAAGACCACAGTCAAACGTGGTCAACGTCTCATGGTCAGTCCAGTGTTTAGGTTAGATCATTCTTCTCTATGTGTGTGCGTGTGTGTGTGTGATAGGGGGGGATAAAAATCACGTCCATGTTTGTCTGTCTTGTGAGTCATTAATGCTTCAATCAGACAAGCAGTGCAGTCCTACAAACTCCCACTTAATCAGAGATAGGGATCGCGGAACACAGACAAGTGCTTTTCATTTGGGATGAGCTGAGGAAATCCTAAAAGTACGACGGGGTGGTGTTACAAGGACAATCTGCTAGTAGGAGACGCCAGGGCCTGAGCAGGTAGGTGGGGTTCAGGTGCGGAGGTGGGAATGATGAGTGAAACCTTTACAAACTGGCTGACAAGACTGCAGAACTTGACCCACGTCGAACGTACGCGCGCACACACGTGCTCCTGTAATGTTACATTTTTCATAATCATGATAATGATTGAATCAATCTCTCTGACGATGACATGGGGAGTAGAAGGGGAGACGAGGGTCGTCGGAACCCTTGATCGTGGCAGTGGGCAGAGAGTGAGAGAAATGAGCAGAGGTGAGGATGAAGGTGGAGCACATGAGGAGGGAGGATTTAGCATTATAGCTGGAAGCCTTCCATCGGGGCCTCGCACTGCTGGAAGAGGAACTGCTGCTGCTGCAGATCG
Organism: Bovichtus variegatus; assembly: GCA_943593645.1. Lineage (NCBI taxonomy): Eukaryota > Metazoa > Chordata > Actinopteri > Perciformes > Bovichtidae > Bovichtus > Bovichtus variegatus. Next base: position 6,605,892 of record CALSCE010009814.1, read on the forward strand.
ACGGCTGGAGCCAGAGACGGGTCCTCATCTTCAGTGTTGAAGTAGCGCTCGATCAGGTCGAAGGCTTTCTGGTAGATTTCTTGGTTCTCGTGGCCCTGCAGGAACTCCAACTTGTCCAGACCTACGTAGAAAGATGGTAGTGCTGGGAAATTAACTGCCAGCTAAATAATTGAACAGTTCATTTATCCGGTTTAACCGTCTAACTTCTGTCTCAAGCGTCTTAGATGTGAGGTTTGCTGGTTTTTTTTTTAATCACTACAAATTGAACGTCTTTGGATTTTGTACTAGTGATGTCACCTTGCTCTCTGGGAAACTGTAATGAGCTGAGAATTAAAGATTAATCGGTTAAAAGAGCAAATTATAGTTTGCAGATAACTAATGATGGAAATCTTTTTTTTTACTGAAGCTGTATAAAATGTGCAGTTAATTCAAGGCAAAACTTCACTGTTGGCTCATATAACTAATATACTGATCTTTATGTTCTGATCTGTCCACTAGCTGACAGATTTACGAGTCTAAACTGACATTTTTTCCTTCCTGAGCAGAGAAATGTGTGGATCAAGTGGTTACATTTAGAAATGCTTAACTGCAGCATTAATGCAATCATTTCAATTGTGCATGTATACTTACCATAGGCCTCTTCAATGAGTGCACAGTAAGGGTTGATGCCTCCTCCCCGCTTGGCCTCCAGTTCCCCCAGTCGCAGGATGTTCTCTAGGCCGTTTAGAGCCACCTGAACTATTTTGGAGTCCATAAGTGTGAGCAGGTCACACAGAGGTTTTATACAGCCGAGATCCACAAGGTGCCTGCAGGGGGCAGTACACACACAGATACTGAATACATTTTCTATTAGTCATTTAGAACAAATAATTGCCTTTGGCTCAACAATGGACACAAAGCATGGTCGGTAAACAACACATATTGCATCTAAAGATAAAACTACACTTCATTATACTATCTGAAGGAAAGTCTCCCTCCTGCCTTAAAAGATTCAAACGTGTGTAATTAAAATGATTAGCTAATTTCCTCATCTTTAGTTTAAATTTTCCCTCCATCATTTTGCACAAAGCTATAAGTAGTTTTTTGAATTTTGTTTGGGGATTTTCTCTATTTATTGTCTGTTTTAAAATACAAGACTACTACGTACATCTATGACCATTAATTCTAATCTGATCTAATTCTGATCAGTGGTGTGAGTTAGACCCTCTCTCTTAAAACATAATCCTTTTGAAAGGAATAAACCACACTTCAATGTATGTGATGGATATAGTGGTTTTATAATGCATGTTAAACTGCGTCAGTGGTTTTACCTAATTTGCTCTGCAGAGCCCCCTGAGGTGGCATTGGTAATAGCCCAGGCTGCCTCCTTCCTTGTGCGAAACTCTGCTACCTGCAGGATAGTGATGAGAGGAGGCAGCAGACCTGCATCTATCACCATCTAATAAGAGGGAAAAAGACCTGATTAGATGAGGAAATGCTCGTGTCAACATTTCAACCATTACTTTCCAAGTTATTCTGTTGGATGCCACACAGACGTACTGAAAACTTCAGTGATGTAGCTCTGGATTAGGAAATCACCTTCTCTGTCATGCTTGGAGATGCCTCTGGGGTCCCCCAGGGGTCTATTCTGGTTCCCCTCCTATTAACTACATACATGCTACCCCTGAGGCAAATCATGCATAGACATAGGATAGACTTTCATTGGTATGCAGATTATACACAACTGTAATAGTTATAATTACCCCCTCCAGGTGGCAGCATTAACTGTTATATTCAGGGTGCCTTATCTAATAATGCTATAAAAAAAGAGGCCCGTAACCTAGGTGTTATTTTAGACTCAGCATTGCCTTTTGATGCTCAAGTGACTTAGGTGGTGCAGTCCTGCCCAACTGAGACATTTATCCAAGATCAGGTAATTCCTTTCCTCTGCAGATTTAGAAAAGTTCATCCATGCTTTTATCTCCTCCAGACTTGATTACGGCAACACACTTTATTGTGGTATCAGCAAAACACACAAAAAACTGCAACTTATACAAAAACGCTGCAGCCAGGCTTTTTACTCATACTAAACAAAGTGACCACATAACATCACACCAATTCCCTTCACTGTTTACCTTACCTGGGAGTTTTTAGAATTGATTTAAAGATTGTACTGCTTGTTTTTAAAGCCTTGAATTGTCAGGGTATTGCCTATATCTGTGATCGGCCAACTCCAAATGAGCCTGATCACTGCTTGAGATCCTCCAGCAATGCCCTAATAATGGTTCCAAAATCTGAACTTGTCACTAAAAGGTAACCGGGAAGCCACACACACACACACACACACACACACACACACACACACACACACAC
>CALSCE010009814.1:6618037-6648409 GCA_943593645.1 Bovichtus variegatus
TCTCTCTCTCTCTCTCTCTCTGTCTGTCTGTCTGTCTGTCTGTCTGTCTGTCTATCTATCTATCTATCTATCTATCTATCTATCTCTCTCTCTCTCTCTCTCTGTCTGTCTGTCTATCTATCTATCTATCCATCCATCCATCTATCTATCTATCTATTAAAGTTATGCATTCAAAATTGTACTTAAGTAAAAGTACAAAAAGTATTAGTATTGAAAATCTACTTAAAGTACAAAAAGTAAAAGTACTCATTCTGCACATGGCCCATTTCAGAATAATTCACATTATATTATCGGATTATTATTATAATGTTGCAGCTGGTAAAATGTACATACTGCTCTGCAGCTTGTGAATTTCACCAAAGGGAACTATAATATATATATATATCTATATATAGATATATATAGATATATATAGATATAAAGTAGCAAAAAAGGTAAATACTCAAGTAAAGAGCAAGTACCACAACATTGTATTCACTTAAGTACAGTACTTGAGTGAATGTCCTTAGTAACATTCCACCACTGCCTTAAACAAGTTCATAAAAACAAAAGTCTGAATGTGTTGTATGTATTTCTCGCAGGTTTTTCCTTGAAAACCTTTTCCTGGACAAATACGTGAGGTACATTCTCTCCATTTACCCCGTTGTGATCTGGGCACTGGCGGGGGTGTACAGCAAAAACTACGACACTGCAAATCTTAATCGCAATAGCATCTTCATAGGTGAGGAACTTTAAATTACATCACCTGGATGTTTCATGTCTTTTTACATTTACTTTTCCACAGATATGGCATGGACTGTGATTGTGTGATTGTTTTTTAAAAATGTTTCAAACATGCAGTTACATACAGAAATGAAAACCTGCTACAGGGGACAGATAGTACACACTAATGCTTCACTCTCATATTTTCTTTCCACTATAGTTGTGCTGTTGTCTGTAGCCTGTTCCGTGTTTGCCGCCCGGTTGTTTTTGGTCATCTGGAATCACTTCAAAAAGCCATTTTACAATGATCCCAGCGAAGAGGACATGACTCCAATGGTGATCGCTGAGAGGCAGAAATATATATTTAAATAAGAATGTTGGATGGATATTTGTATTCTTTAATTATGCAGTATTGTTTTTGTATGAGATATATTTTCTGAATGCTTTGTATATATTGTAATTTATTACGGTTTTGCCTGGGAGACACTGCTGCCACATGATAAAGCTTCTTAAAATAAGTGATATTAAAATATATAATGCCGAAGCCCAATTTAACTGTCAATACACTGTGTACTGAAACTACCTTCATTATTCATTTTACCTGTATTTTTCATACAAATATGACAAATGTTGTTTGTTTTTGTTAATGCGTTTTGACTTTTATTTTGTATAGTGTTATAAATAAAATACTGATTTCTCTCAATTTATGCTTTCGTGGAATGAGTTGTGGTTTATAAGAGATGACACATACCTCACATTTTAAATCAAACAGGACAATAATGTCCCTGCTTGATCATTTGAGATGCAGCAATGACGACATACAAAGATCAATGAAAGATAATGAATGATGTTAACATTTTGCAATCGTCTTCTCTTCGAATGTAATTGTTCTGTGCACGTCTTGCTCTTCTGCCGTAAGAAACAAATAAATCTAAATCTTCACTGAACTCCTCTAAAACATGAGCTTGAAGCCACATAAATGGAACTTTATACTGTAAGTCTTTCGGTTAAGAGGCTGCAGTTGACTTTAAATAGAGCACACTGAAAATACATCAATCCAAACTAGGAAGTAAGTTTATTAATACGACACTAGCGAGTATAGCGAGTGCTTCGCAGTAAAAACACAGCCGCAGACATAAAATGAAAACTTATGAGGACTGAAAACAACGTATAAGCAAAGACAAGCGCAAATGTGCGTGCATGCAGTGCAATCCATGTTTGTTTTGGTACAAGAACACGCTACGCTTGGCCTTCTGCCTGGATGTGCGGGGTCGTTCAGGCTCTGGTGCATTAATTCAATCATACGGTTTATGTTCTACCTGACTGTAAAAGACTTACGTCCTACCTGACTGTAAAAGACTAAAAACCCTGTGCAAGTGAGGAACTACAAAAGCAGATTCTGCCTACAACTAAATTCTAAAAAAACATTAACAAAATACTCCTACTGCTCTTTGTGTAAATCTAAGCTCTGCCAGAGATACATTGATGGTGACACGAGTAGCAACAATACTCATTGATTACTATATAGGGCTAAAGGGGAACTATGTACGTGTTAGTCCGATGGTCTAAGACTATATATAATATTGGTTAACACGAGCAACTCTCTCCTAAATCTAAAAACCAGTGAGCTAAACCTCGAGTGTGTGATCAAGTCTAAAGTCTGCCACTGCTCCACAGGCAATGAAATATGTTATAGAGGACCCTGAGAGCACCCAGGGGAGTGTTCGGAGTATATGGGCACATTTTCTGTCTCAGAGCTGAGGACACTATAGAATAAAGCTTGTTTGGGTTTTTCTTTTTAAAAGAAAAGAAACATTATGTGTGTCCACAAAATCCCTCTCCCATTCGTTGTCTATGGAGCGGCTCGAGACTTTATACTTGATGACATCACAAGTTTGAGACTTACTTAAGTGTGGCTCATGTTCAAATGTACTGATCGAACTCTCCATGCCGTGGAAATAACAAATTGCAATTCTTAATTTAGGTGGTCTTCCTCTTCAAACTTGATATTCCCATCTCACCTGACAACAGAACTAGATCTTTAGACTTTCCTATACCAGCATGGCTTCAAATGTCCATTTCTAGGGTGACTATTGTCATGCCTTGAAAAATGAAAAATGACCTCACACAAAGTATTTGAATTGTCCTTCATTCTAGTTTCACATCGGAGAATGCGTTTCACAATTACGGTTTGTTAGTCTTTTATAATTCAATGTATATGTATACAAGATAAGAGGCCCACGTGATGCTCTGAGTGGTCGTAAACCTCACAGTTACACAACTAGCTAATTTATAAAAGAGGCAGTTCTCCGTCCTCTGTACATTTCCTGTGGTTCTTCACACTGATGACTCAACTCACAAAGAGAGAGGCAGAGAAAGGTACGTCTTGTTTATGAAGCCTTCATCGTGTGGGCACTTTTTCTTTTGGCTTGCTGCCAACATTTTGTTAGGACGGCGGAAGCTCGGTGAGCAGCATTGGCCCGTGGACCTTTCTGAAGCTACACAAGTCGTTTTGGAAACTGGATTTCCAGTCTATTTCAGGCCTTGACGTTTTAATTTTGAAAATAATTGACTTTGAATGACAACAAAAGACACCTGAATGGCCTCTGCATAAGGTGACTGATTATTTTCAATTGTCAAGTTCAGAGGTCAGGTTCAACTTCAGGCCAACACCTATAAAGTCAGAAGAGATTACATGACTTCCTCAAGGACACATTTCTTTGAGCAAAACACTGTTTGTTCATTCAGGATAAAACACTGGGAATGTACCAAATGTAAATGTAAACCTCCCTTTATATCCATTTGTCTTCTTCAACACTCTGAGTGTGCTTTATGCGATGATGTGCACGTGTTTTAATTTTAAAAAATCCTTTCTATCTCTGAATAATTGTCATTCATCACAGTAGACAACAATGGGAAAACATAATCCTGGACGTCTGGCAGCGATAGTGGTGTCGGTTGTCGGCTTTGCAATAAGTTTGGTGTTCAATGGTCTGTCTGTAGTTGGAATAGGTAAGTCAAAGCTTAGTTAAAAAAACATTTTTGAATTTTTTATTTAACTTGTAGCTAAGGAAGATTGTGCCTGAGCACTGTCACATTGCTGAGGAATCACAAATATTAGTTTAACATGACACACTCCTCTCCGTTCTTACTCAACATTTTGTCTCCCTGTAGGTCCTTATGATACCACGACCGCCAATGTGTCTGCAGTGTTCGACACGCAGATCACACCTTCAGGATGGACTTTTAACATCTGGAGCGTCATCTACGTCTGGCTGATAGCAATGAACCTCTACATCGTCGCGGGACTCTGCAGAAAGTTGCGGCCGACTTTTTTTTAGTCTCTTGCTTTAAAACCTTGAAATACTGTAACCTAATAATGTCATTCAAACCTGGGTCGAATAGAAAAGTGCAAATAGCGATATGTGTCTTTGTAGTATCATCAGCTGTAAGAGCCACAGAAAAAAGAAACTGTCGCCTAAATTGACAAATCACTGTTCTGTGGACATTTTCACCAACATACACACTGAAAGCTCAACGGTGGGTTTTTTCTTGTAGGAATGGTAATGGCTACGTTTACTGCAGCCCTGCAGTGCTGCCTTATGGATTCTTCATCAGCTGGTGCATCAATCTGTGTTTCAATATTGGCTGGCTAATTGTCTGGGACCAAGGGTAAGAGTCTCCGCTGGCTCCTGTGGTTATTGTTTGAAAATTGAGCAACCGAATTTAAATTGTCACACTTCATTTCATAACTAAATGTGTGCTTTTCTGCTGTGTCTCACTAAAGAGTGATGATCGCTGCACTGGTTTTTCTCATCCTGGTCATCTGCACTAACTACTCCATGATATGCTTCACCTGCCATGGACTTCATGTTTATGGAGCCTGGCTTCAGAAATACCACAATACAGACTTGTGGCTTCTCCGTGTGCTGGTTAGTATGACATATAGTTACATTATTAAGTGTGTATGCTCAGGTTTTAGTCTGGCATGTTACACAGGTACAGGTCATACGAGTGCATTTTGTTCCCATGTCGTTAAAATGACGTGGCTTGATCATATAATAATTTAACGCAGTTATGCAAAACTAATAAACTTACCCTTTGCAGGTTCAGAATGGTGTGATGATATACACAACATGGACAACCATTGCAACACTAATCAACCTGACCATCGTGCTGACTTATGATGTAAATATGTCGCCAACGGATGCTGCAACCATCTCGTACTCGGTTTTGACTGTCGTGCTGCTCGCGTGGTAAGTGCTCTGCACTTGGAAAATACTTATTGCAGGAGCAATGTGAAAAAATCATGAGCGAGATTCTGAAGCAGATGTGTTTGCGCGCAGGTTTGTTTTGGAAAACTTTGTCCTTGATAAACACGTGCGGTACGTCCTCATCATCTACCCGGTCGTGATCTGGGCGCTGTCTGGGAACCTGGACAAAAACTATGATGCTAAATCACCCAGCCGTAACGGCATCTTCATTGGTAAGACTCTGAAGAGAACTCCTTATTAATAATATGTGGCAAATGTATGATAATCTCTACAATTAGCTTGTAATCAGCTTGTAAACGTCACCTTAACAAAATGTCATTAGAGTGATATCCTAGAAAACGGCAGGTAGAAAGTAATATGAGTAAACAAAGACAATACTGAGGAAAAATAATTAACCCCTTACACTAAGTGTTACTAATCGTGACTTTTGAGCAAATTATATCCACAGAAAAGCACATTTAATTAGAGCACATTTGAGACAGTGGTCCCACTTTAGTAAAATGTTATGTTTTTACCTTCAATGTAAGAGGAAATATTAGAGACATACAAAAATACATCTGACCATAAACATCTGTTAAAAAGTTGCACTAACTAGACTTTCTTCTCTTAGCTGTGCTGCTAGCTTTAGCCTCGGTGCTGTTTGTCATCCGGATTGTTTTGGTGGTTTGGAGACACATCCGTCAGCCGCTCTACACAGACGTCAGTCCTGAAGCCATGGAGCCGATGGAGATTGCTGAGAAGCAGAAAAAGATTTTCCGCTAAACATTTTTATTGCACATGGACATTTGATGTCATGTATCATAGAAAATAGCTACGCCGTTGTTTGCCATTACTACGTTGATAATCATGAGAACAAATGTTTTATTATGTACATTTAATTAAATGTTGTACAATTCTGATTGCATACAGTATGATGTTAAATGCACTCCAGCATTATTTGTATAATTCAATGAAAATATTCTTTTCAACTTTGGCTGACTGATCTCTGAACCTTTTATGGCTCTTTTCTTACATATGGATTGTCAAAACAAGCCATTCGGCTCTGATAAGAAGACTATTACAACACATAGGGATAACATCCACCTTACAGGATAGACTGCATGTTTTCAACATTCCCCATAGTTTTACAGTATGTTAGTTTTGTATCAAATGCCAATTTATATGCTGATGCTAATTGTAGTTTTCTCATTTTTACATATTTATTTGGAATAAAGTATTCATGCAATTTATCATGTGTGATACCAACTGTTTTAACAGCAGCGTGGACTCTTTTTTTGTAATGTGGCAGGTGAAAAAGAATATCACAATTCAAGTAGATATATGTTGCTATTTCAAAAGTCTAAACATCATGGTCATTATCAAATATCATTAGAATTTACTGGTATTTTCTACTGTCATTCGGGTTAAAATGTTTGTCAAAATATAGGTTACACAGTCATAGATGTTTGGTAAATAATTTAAAACATGATCATGCAAGGCAGCAAAACTTTATGGGGGGGAAAAATCTAATGATTATTTAATTTCTTATTATCATATATTTTCAAGTTAATGTTTAATTATCTGTAATCTTAATAGTTGTACCAATATTTTCTCAAGGCTGAGCGGTGAACATAAAATAAACGTTGGTCAAATCTAACCATGAACCTGAAGGGGGCAGCAACGCGGAAGCACCAGCTGTAGCCTCAGTCTGCCGGAAAATAAAAGGTAGAAGAAGAAAAATATAGAATCGCCGGGCGATTATATCCCTGAACGAGGTCTTTCAGGCAACACGTCTTCGATAATATTGGTATTTTTCTACAAGCAAGGAACTCAATCAGTCAGATAGTTGCGTTTATTGTACATATTATACTTTGACTATGCTAAAATGAATATTAGATTTTTTTTCAAGCACAGCAGATAGAATTGTAAATAGTGCTGCCTGAGAGGCTGAATTCAGGGCACAATAACCCGCGCATCTTTCAAGTGCGCGGGTTATTTACAAATTGTCAACAGCGCCATTGTTTTGCTAACTCTACCGCTAACGCTGTTTATCAAATAGGCAACATAACTGGCTAACCAGCGTTTACATGATTACATAATCAGTCGTTCCTAACTTGTTTTGTTTTTTTAGACCGCAGGTTCAAATGAATGAATTCCGGGTGCTTGACGAGTAAGAGCAGAATGATAGGCAGCTAGCCGTTAGCATAACCCAGGTCTCACTGTCGGAAACAGTCCACTAACGTTACCGTTAAAAGATAGACATAGCTGGCTAACATAAATGGAGACAAAGTACCCTACTTTGGTAAGTTCAGGTCTTCTTTCTGTGTTTCTTTCTGTGTTGCACTACTGAGGGAAGAGGGCTGAACAAACAATGTACCGTTAACGACAATAGAGGGAGGAAGGGGGCAGTACACTTCCCTTTCCAGTTTGCTAAGTACAAATAACGTTATGGTAACTGTTAGCTGATGCTAGATAAAAAAACAATGCAACCACCATGAAATAAAGTCAATTCTAAAATTATTGCAGGTTATTTGCCTATGTTCAGTTTTTGTTGAAACTGTTTCTACTTCATGGTCATTTTGGAGGCTTGGGATGCTGTGACATGATATTGCATAATACTGAGGGATGGTTCTAATAGTTTTTTCATCCTTTGTAGTTGGAACAATGGCTGTCGCATTATATATTATACTACAGTCATTTTAACTTTGTTTACCCAATAAACTAAATGTTTGTGTTCAAGTGATGATGTTAGGTGTTGTTCTCCCCCCTCAAATTACAATAGTCCCCAATAACTTAGTCTCTATATCTTTTGTGTTTTCAGAGGAGACCAAAGAGGAAACTTTGCTACCTTGCAAACAATGAAAAGTAAGTTTGCAAAGTTATTATGTGCTCTTTGATTCTGTATCTAAACTTGGGATTTTTGCAGTTGTTGCATTTAATGCACCTTAATCAAATAGTTATGGACTTGAGATCATAGTTTTATAAATGTTTCAATGTTTTATCTAATTTGTGTGTTCAGTGTTTCACGTTTGTGTTGTATGTATGTGTTTGTGTAACATTGGCTTTTTGATATTTCGTATGTAATGCAGATGTAATGGTATCGAGTGCCTCAGCAGTTGAACATGTTGGTTTTAGCTATCATATTAACCTGACCTTTGTGTTTGCAGTCCATCCAAACAATGGTCAGGACCGCTGACATTGGGAGACATTGATAGGATGTTTGATGACTTGGGTGAGTTGAGTGTGTATTTGTTTTTGCTTTAATATTTTGCAGTTTGTTTTGCGTATTCATTATGTTAACTTCTACTTAACTATTGTTTTCAGATCCATCCTCTCATGGTAATGATGACATATTACCCCCATCTTCTCTGCTCCAGACTTTTGATACTGAGAGTAACCAGTGTGAGAGAGATGCTTCAACAGGCCCACAAGAAGGACACCTAACAGATAAACTTCCAAGATCCAAAATGGTAATATACAGTCTCACTACAGGGAATTTTTGCTGATTTTACAAATAAGTAGTCGAAAGGGTGTCTTGCTACCAAGTTGGATAATAAGGCAACATATCTTAAATATCTGTAGCATGAGTCTCTAAATAATTTTTATGTGTAGAGGTGATTTAGTTTTATGTTTATGTCCCTGATAAGCAGCTGTTCACTGCTGATATGTCGTCACATTGTAATGGGCTGATGAGCCAGTAATTATACAACTTTCTTTTTCCGCTTTCAAATTTAATTGAGTCTATCTTGAATTACACAAGAGTTGATGCCCTTAGATGTGACGAGCCTTTAAATCTATGTATTGTAACTTTTAAGGGTCCTAAAGGAGATAAACTGCATCCCGCATCAAGGTCGACCAGTTCTAAACTAGACATTGGTAAGACACTCAAACTCGTATTTTACTGAGAAAATAGTTTCTAAATTCACAAATATAAAATGTTCAGACACTTTCTTTGGTATAAATGTTTGGGGTTTTTTTGTTGTTGCAGATTTGGACATCCCATTCAAAGCACATATGCCAGTGAAGACATCCAGCCCTATTGAAGAGAATGTGATTGTTGAAGAGCGGGACCATGAAAAGGACAAAGTTGTGTCCCCACTTCTCTTTGCCTGTGAAGATCAAGGAAAAGAAGAGGAAAAGATGGAGCCTCCACTCAACCAGAAACCCCAGTGCAATGGGCATGTCACAGAGGAGTAAGTTATTATTCATGCTTCTCATGTAGTAAATAAGTTATTTGTATAAATTGTACGATTCTATTGTCAACACTGAGAGTCAACACTAACATCTGGAGCCAGTATATTTCCACTCGTTGATTTACAGCACGTTTCTTTCAATAATTGCCCTTTCCTCTAGACGGGATGACTCTGAGTTAGAGTCTCCTCCAAGCAGAGTTGTTTTTAGCAAACCCAAGATGTCCAGTCGCAAAAACAAGGTGGAGGAATCATGGTAAGAGCATTTTAATTTAAATTCTCCATGCAATGATTAGTGCTGGGTACTTGATGGATTGCAATACACAAGTAACCATTGGTGTACGTAAGGTCCATTTTGTGTTTGGCCTTTTAATTGTCTGGTATCTGTGTTCATTATTTTTTGATGTTTTCCTTTTTTAGATGAGCGTTTGCTTTGACTTATGTGCATGTGATGTATTTTTTTCCCGCAGCAAAGAGGGTCACCAACTCAAAAAGAAAACACCCAAGAAAACTCAAATACCTGTTTTGAAGGGCAAGAGAAAAACTAAAAGGTAAGAAGTGATGACATTTGCAGTATAGTTTCAGTTATGTTCGGGCGTTCACTTTAGATCTAGTGACCCAAACGTACTGGATACTTGAAGCCAATATCAATAGGAGCATTTATTACCTGGTATTCAGATTTACTATTTGCATGCCGAGTCATAAAAAAACAATGTGCAGCCCAAAGAGTTAATCTCGCACAATTGTTTAATGCAGCCGTACAGCAATTTTTTTATTTGACTGAATAACTTAATTTAGTAATTTCTGTTTTCTTGTTGTTGTTTATTCCCAGGCAAGAAAACACAGACTCACCTGTGTCAGCAGTGAGACGGGAGCCTGAACTCGCAGCCCCTGAGAAAAAATCGGAAAATGTTCACAGGCAGCCATCTGTGGAGTCCACCCGTGTGGGAAAAGACATGACGGCTTTTCTTAAGAAGCTTAGAGATGCCGGACAGCCCAAACCTCCATGGTGAGTTGAGATAAGAGTACACCTTAATTATTTGTCGCCATATATGGAATTAGTTTTTTTATGTTTAAAAAAACTAATGGCTCTTCTACTTTAACATAAAAAAACACTAATGAATAATCTATGTATTTGTTTTCATAGTTTCGGGAAGTCTCTCTCACCGGTGAAAGTACCCACGCCTCCTCCGCAGACAGACGATAATTTCCTCATTCTGGAGGATGATAGACCTCTTTGGTTTTCCATCCCAAGTAAAACTGCCACCAGCAAGAAACAGAGACAGAGCAGAACTTCCAGCACAGACAAAGACAGCTCAACAGACAAGGGCACGAAGGATGGCCCACTAGAGACTGCAGAAAAACGACAGGAACCCGAACACACAAAGAGCAAACCGGGAAGGCAGACTGTCGATCAGAAAACGAAGAAGATGAAAGGAAAAGAGAAGAAGAATGAGGTGACCAGGCCTGGAAATGACGAGGATGAATTATCCAGTCCTGAGGAGCCTCCTGCAGGCAACTTAATGGAAGACGGGAAACCAAACAAAAAGAAACGACTTAATAAGGTACCGTCTAAAGAAAGTGACAAGGAAGAGGAGCAACCTAAAGACGGAGCGAGCAGGGCGACGCATGGAGAAAAGCCCACTCTGATGATAGAAAAGAAAGCTCAGAAGTATTCTGACACAAAGACATCAAAGTCTTTCAAAGATGGGAATGAAAACGGCAAGACGAGCCGTGCTAAGTCATTAAAGAAGGGAAGAAAAGTGACACAGGGATCCGAGGCAGTAACGAAGACGATGCATGTTGAGGCTGGGAAGGAACAAAGTCAGAGCAGTGAGGAGCGTGCATCTGCACGCCTGGGTCCTCTTCAAAGTAAGGACTTCCTCGTGTTACAATCGCTTCCTATGTGTGGGCATTTGTTCGTTCTGCCAGTTTTTAATCAATGTAAATGTTTCTTAATGTATATGCTGCTCTTGCAGCCCCCAAATATCGACGGATCACCTCAATATGTGTGTGTATAACACAATAGAGTAAAACCGTTTTGAAGCTGAAAGCTAAAAGATATCAAGAGTCCAACTTTGGCCACCACTGACATTTAGTTAGTGAATTAATTGCGATATTCTAAATAATTTAGTTTCAAAATTTGAACTCTAAAGAGCTTTGATATTAGTAGTAGAAACAGCTGTGACTCTAATGCAACAGAAATTTTTAAATATCTTACGAATTCTCTTGGATGGAGATATTTCCAGTTTTTCATGGCTATACTTTATTCTTTTTTTTGTTGGGGTTCCCCATTAGCTTCTAATTTCACACAGGAATAGGTAGACACTAGATACTTGTCATGACAACTGAACATTTTCAAAATTAAATTTAAAAAAATGTATATATTAGAACATTTATTAAAGATGATGCGATGTGAAATGTATGGAAATATTATTGAAAAGCAACAGAAAAAGGTATTTCAAGCATCTCATTGAAGTGAACATCTATACAGCATTTTATATTTATTTATTTATTCCCACAGACAAAGAAACCATGAATTCTGAAGCACAAACGGAAGAGGATTTACCTGAAGGGAGTTCACCTGAAGACTGTCAGATTCTTGGGAAAAGGAGGCAGCCTGGACAGCGATGGCTGAAGCATCCGATCACAGAAGTAAAAACGGTTAGAGACAACCAGCCCACACTCAAGAAGGCAAGGCAGCACAACCAAGAGCCCAGCGCAGCAGTACTTTCCCCTGTAAAGGATAAGAAGGGCAGAGTTTTAAAGAAAAGAAATCGGAAACGGCCTGCACCGTCATCCAGTCAGAACGCAAATAAAGCTGAAGAAAAGAAAAGAAATCGGAACAAAAACAGAAACGCAAAAGGAGACACGCCAGGCCAAGTCTTTCACACGGTCGAGTTAGAGCCGTTTGAGGAGCAGCAGCAGGAGGAGGAGGAGGAAGAGGAGGAGGAGGAGGAGGAGGTTGCAGACCAGGACCAGGATTTACAGTCCAGCCCTTTGGTCCTCTCACACAGAGACCTCAGCCATAACTCAGGTAAGGTCAATGGTGGAGGAAATACTCCTTTACATAAGGAAAAGTACCAATTCCACAATTTAAAAATAGTCCACTACCCGTAAATGTGCTGCATTTTAAGTCCTACTTAAGTAAAAGTACATAAAGTATTTTCAGCAAAATACAATTATAATATAAAATATATATTGTTTTCTGTTTTTCTTTTTGTAAACGTAAAGACCAGCCATTAAGCTCAGTAATTTATAAAGATGTTGTGTTTTACAGGGGCGCAGGTATTTCATAGCGTATACCATCACGTCTCTAAGGGCGAAACTCTGCCCATCACCCCAGCTCCTGCGTCTCCCAGAGGACCGAGGGAGCAGCTCAGGGCAGCACAACCAGACAGACGGAGGAGGAAACCTCCCGGGAGCTGGTGGACAGTTAATGACATGTATGAGAACACGGAGAGCATCTCCTCACAGCCTCAGCGGCAGGAGCCCAAACCTTGTAAGGAAAAAAAAAAGCTGTCTAAACGGAGCAGATCTCCGCGCCTTGGGACTCCCAAAAATGGCAACACGGCCATGGTCTCGTCAAAACCACTCGGGGGAGCTCCTGTGCCTCTCCTGAAACCGCGGCCATTGTCGACTCCTAAGACTGTCAAACACTCTCTGGCCACGTTTAAAGACATTTACTCTTCAGTCACAGAGACCACGAACGTTAGCAGCAGAGCAACAAGTCAGAAGAACAGACGTAAAGTCACGGCACGTCCTGCTGAGGAAGTCATCGCCACCGACTGTACAATATTCAGTAAGACTGAGAACGATATTTTCAGTACGGATGCTGGTGAGTCCAGGACCACACAGGACAGCCCTCCCAGCCATGAGATGCCACAAGACAGCAAGTGTCATTCAGGGGACGGGTAAGGAAAAGTCTAAACTCTTCTTATTGTCTGTATGAGTATTTTATTTTATTTATTCATTTTTTATTCTTTGGCAGGCTTAAACACTTAAGAAGTGGACCATCCTCCATGATTGAACTGCAAGAGTATGAGGAGAACGACAGCTTGAGTATGTTTTTAAACATTAAACACATTAATATATACATTTACTTTATAATCCAACCAGATTTTCTAGATTTATATATTTACTTTACTAACTTATTTTGAGTGTTTCCCCACACATAATCTTGTTAAAATGTGACGATTTAACTTTAATATCTACAACTCTCAAACACTACTCAATATCCCCTGAGGAATACCTTTATGATGGGAAACCACAATTAGTGTTAATAAGGAATGAATAATCAATATAGTGCAAGTACATGTCTATAGATCAAGAACAAAAATGCAAAGAATGCAATTGGTGATATTACCAATTTCAGGCTTCAACACTGGCTTTTCCTCTCACTTTCAAAAAGCATCAGAAATCTATATCCACCTCTGCATGAGAGCACAAGCAGTATTCATTAAATATTAAAATGTACATGAAAAGGCAGCCTGGAGATGTAGCTCATTTGACCAGTTCAAACAGCTCCCCCTGCTGGTTTCATTGTTAACCATTTTCATTGTTGGCCATCCCTTTTTAAAAAAGGAAGATTATTAACTTCTCCTATTATCTTTACTTTGTTCCAGTTCCACCGCTTCCCAGAGTCCACGCTGCTCTCTCTGTATCAGATCTGTGTGCTCCTCCTCTCAAACCGCTCATCTTACAGCCGAAGGATAAGGCCAACCTGACAGAGTGGTTCAAGAGTCTCTGGTCCATCCCTGTCAAAGGTTAAAAAACATATATATATCATTTCTGATAAAGCTGCTTTTTAAAATTATTCCTGGATGTATTTTCAGTGAATTTATAGATGTAAGGAACGAGCAGAAAGGACTTAATGCTGTTTCTTAACAACAAATTGAATCATCTCTTTTTTTTGAATGACTGTATGAATGTGAGGTTTAAACTTACTCCTGGAAAAATGCATGAATGGAATTTTAATTACAGCGATGTACAATGCATTGTTTGACATCTCAATGTAAAAGTTTAGTTACTGTTTTCTGTTTTTATCATCGAGTGACTCTTAATGAAAGGAGATGGAACATAAATCATGTTTTTCCAGGCCTGTCTTTAAATCTTTATTTTTTTTTACCGTTTAATTTCGTAGCAGAAAGTGCTGAGGTCACTCCTGACCAGTTTGATTGGTACTTCTATCAAGGCAGAGCCATCGGCTTCCTGGTGGACCTGGACTGTGGCTCCATCTGCAACGGAAAAATCCTGCTGGGCTCCTACATGAAGAAGCCTCTGTGGGTGGATCACAGCGCCACAACAGTCAGTAACACCCTCCGTCCTCCTCTGCACCA
The DNA here is from genome assembly GCA_943593645.1 of Bovichtus variegatus. Taxonomy (NCBI): domain Eukaryota; kingdom Metazoa; phylum Chordata; class Actinopteri; order Perciformes; family Bovichtidae; genus Bovichtus; species Bovichtus variegatus. The sequence goes on from CALSCE010009814.1 coordinate 6,632,522, forward strand.
GAGATCTTGCAAGAATTTTATAATTAAGAATTTCTTTCATTGTTTTTTTTTGTTTTTTCCAAAGGTGTTTAACTTGTTAACAAGCTCTGTGAGCGTAACCATCGACGGCATGGAATCCCGCTCCAATCCTGGACAATCCTTTATGGTGCCATGTGGTAAGAATATGAGATCATTTACGCACAAATCAAATGTTTAATCGTATTTTAGTGAATTGCTTCTTTTCTATAATGTCGGTTGTGTCCACGTATCGTTGAAGTTCTTATCTCGCTAATTCTGCAGGTTTGAGTTGTAATTTTTAGTTGTTTTTGTTACACTGATGTTACTGTTCTGTTCCCACAGGACACGCTTACAGCATCCAAAACGTCACTGCGCAGCCTGCAGTTCTGTACTTCACCAGGATACAAACAGAAAGTTCAGATTGAAGCGCTCATCTTTCTAAGAAATGACCAAACGTGTATGTGGAATTTTTAAAAAAGGACCGGGGATGTGTGACATTATTTGGTGTATTTAAATTAACTTACTTTCTGTATTGAAATATAAGGTGTAAATAGAAAAACTTTGGTTAGTTTTTAATTTACGTAAAGGAACGTATTTGATCCTTAGATGTGCTTGTAATGATACAATTCTGATAAAACAAGTAAACATAATTTTGTAAATAAGGTTTTGTGCTTGTTAGTTTTATTTGTCCATTTCTGAGGCCATATATACAGTGTTAAAAAACGACCTCAAATGAAAAGTAAAAGTTATCATTATGCCAAATGGTCCTTTTCCTGATGCATGAAAGGTGCAAACTGTGACTTCTAGGCACATATGTTAATCCATGTTTAACACGACTTTGTCAGTAATAATGCAGGACGGAGGCCGTTGCTCACATAAAATAAACACTTACATTCCTACACTGACACAAGACATATCCTATGGTCGGCATGAACTCAAACCTGTGTTTTGTCATGAAACATTTACTGACCTACTTCATGAAGACTGAATGGTGTTTCTGTATGTGAATATGTGATCTTGTGTGTGTCCCCCCTCCCATACCACTGAATTGTTTATGATACACAGATGCCAACATGCTTCTTTTACAAGAACCTCGGGATTGCTCTCCGATACTCAAATAAGTGATTTAGCTGTCATAGTCTGCATGATTATTGTGTAATGACTGTCATTCAGTTCACAATGTTCAGTCTGTTTCTGCAGGCTATAAAATGCCCTTGACTGATACAGACTTGCTGAAAGAGCCACTCAAATTAAACTTATCAATGTCCCTCACTTGAATACAAACCAAGGGGAAGCGATGTGCTCTCCACAGTCGAGCTTCAACAGTCTGCCAGTTTGATAATTTATCACTTTTCAAAGTCTAGTTTTAGCTGTGCTTTGTGCACCAGCAGTCCGACTTGCCTCTGGGCTGGATCTCCTACAGAGGAGTGGATGCTGCTACGACCACCAGAGTATACACTGGGACGGCCTCCCAGGTCTTTAATTATAAACCATGTCTGTGAGCAAATATGCTGCCTGTAACTAAACATCTGTGCAGTGAAATGGCCGGGATGCATCTTTGATTCTGTGTTCCTGCGAAAGGAAAGGAGGAGGAGTGAGTTGTTTGTGAAAGACTTTGTGTTCAGAATGAACATTTTCAGATGATGCCGGCTGTCGGATTGTTGAGTTTGTTTGGATGATAACAGAGACCTGCCACCTGGTGAGTGAGTAATCGGTCCTTTTACTGTACCATGACTGTTAACGGTTACACATCAGGGAAGCCTTCACCTGAAACCAGACAAGCAAGCAGGAAGACCATGAATAAAAAATGACACTTAATACAAGACTAACTAGCCTGTACTCATGGGATTTGCTCTAAGTGGCTGTAATTAGGCCTAAACGTGCTACAATGCTCACTGACAATAGACGCATTGCTGTTTTTTGGTATTTGTTGACAAGAAGAGAACAAGCTACTGTTAAACTTTATTGATAATTCTAATTTCAATGACTGAATGAATGAAGAGTTATGCTAGCAGTTCTGCGAGGCTGTAGCGTAGTGCTAGGCTAATTGCTTCCTAACGCTAGCGTGCTAACCATAGATGGACTGTTTAAAGGCGCTAACATGCTCACAATGACATCACTAACATGCTGATGTTTAGCAGGTATAAGGTTAACCATGTCCACCATCTTAGTTTAGCATGCTAATAGGAGCTACATTCAAAGTTGAGCTGAGGATATGCTATTCGTTTTGCAGTTCATCCTGAGGGTAGCAAATAACCATCCAATAGTTGTCGAGACATTTCACTCAAAACCACGAATGTCAACCTCATGGCGGTGCTAAAGGAAAAGTCCGGGAATCATGAGAGGTCAAGGGGTCCATCCTCTGGGGAACATATCAGTAGCATACCAAGTTCCATAGGACCGATCGACTGACCGTGTTGTGGATAAAAGAAACTCATAATCAGCCAAAAAGTAAAAGAAATGGGCTGTGTATTTGTGTTCGCTACCTTAACCTGAAGGCGATTGCTGAATCCCATCCTTGGTTAACTTAGTTTAAGTGGTGAGACAGCCACTGAATAATGTAGTCATGAGAGTCTGCTTCACACACGGAGCTTAATCTCAGCCCTCACCAACAAAATGCACTTTCTTACTCGCATCGCTTTCCCTTAATGCAGCAGATATAAATGAATATAACACAGTAACGACTCCTTTCACCGCCAGACTTAAAAGCTTTATTAAAGATGGCAATTTGTGACGGTGACAATACAGTTTATACAGATACACTCTTGAAATAAGAGTGTAATAAAATAAGTAGTGAGCAAAGTCAATGTCGCACTGAAGCCTGGCAGCGGTGGACACATTCAATAATCACAGTTTATCAATTACACAGTATTTACCTTCGCTGACCTTTGCATCCCATGAATTTATTTGTCCACACAAAGGCTATACAAGTTTTCTGTGATTAGTCGGAGTCTGATTTCCTTCCTTTGTTCCTCTCAACATTTGTTACAGGGCCAACAGGAGGGAATAATAAACTCCTTATGGGGAAGGTTTTGCTCCATGAATCATCCTCTAACCATCTAGGAATTCTTTCAGGTTGAGGCAAATAACAGGAATATATGTTTTAAACACCTATTTCAACTTTTTCCAACAAATCACACAATTGATATAAGAGGAAAATCGAAGGCATTTGTGCAACTTTTACGCCCAAATATGCATCCTGAATTACACAACAAACAGCAGAGTTGCTTATCCCAGGGTAAACCCGACAGAAGAGTTCATAATTGTAAACAGGCTGAACGCTCAAGTCATTCAGACAATAAATGATATACACATCCATTGTGCAATGTGGAAATATGCAGAGGAAAGACTAATGTTCTAATATTGTTTATATGAGTTTGTTTAGCATTGGGACCGGAGAAATGTGCATACGAGGAACTTTTGGTTATGTGTTGCATCTGTTGACACTGAGAATTTAGGATAATTTTTGGATGAAGCATGGTGCCCACTTGATAACCCCGATGCCCCGATGCCCCGATGCTCATCATGCAGAGGTCTTGACATGGGCCACCGGGCAACTGCCCCAGGGTCCCAGGGTATCTGTGTGGCAGAAGCTAGAACTTTGTGTTCGGTGGCGTCGTCCACTAACGTACAATATGAACTTCTGCATCTTCACCTCATTTGGAGTCCCTGTCTTGTAGATCAGCGGTCCCCAACCTTGTTGCACCACGGACCGGTTTCATGCAAGACAATCTTTCTAGGGACCGGGAAGGCAGACATAACAAAACACACAATAAAGTGCAAAACATATAATTTAATTATTACATATATATAATGTAAATGTAATTATTCCATTTTATATTATGCACTTTATTTATATTATTATTACATTGTAATATATATAATATAATGCATAAAAATGTTTACAATAAATATTATCAATACAAAAAAAAGACACTTTATTCTTTCTGTGCGGCCCGGTACCAAATGATCCACGGCCCGGTACTGGTCCGCGGCCCGGGGGTTGGGGACCGCTGTTATAGATGGTCCCTGTATAAACAACTAGTTTAAATACCATTAGCATTTCAAATGATAGGCTATTAATTATTTGTATTCTTACAAACTAACTCACAGTGGGAGTCATTTTCACGGTAGCATATCATTATGTAAAACATCGATATGGTCCTTTATATATGAAGAGATTTGTTCACCTGTTGGAGGACAGAAAGACAACATTAGAAATGGAAACAGTTAAACTTGTATCATCAGCGAAATAAGGACCCAAAAGCACGACTCCAGAGTAAAAGTTAAAGTCTTTACTTGTTTTCAGGCAAATGTTTTGTAGACAGTATCAGTATCAGTCCGACCAGTCAAACGTATCCAAAACCAGAGTCAAAAACATAGAAATGGAGTCAAAACCCACTTGAAAGAACACAAGGAACTAGAGCTGGACCGCTGACAAGAGCTGGCACAGACAAAGGGAAGCACACGGACTATATACACCAGGGAGGAAGGGTAATGAGGGACAGGGCAGGTCATCACAGGCAGGAAACACACGAGGGCAGGAAGTGAAGAATCTGAAACTAGAGAGGTGAGGGTGAGTGCCAAAATAAAACAACAACAACTAAAAAATTAAAACAAGAAACGCCTGACCTTAATTCCAGGGCCGGGATGTAACAACTTGTACATTTTGAAAACATTTATATTCATTGCGGACCATGAGCCTAATTGGTTCAGTGCACCTAAAGTCCTGGGCTTTTTTTTTGTTGACTTCACCAAACACAGCAGAATGAATTGAGCTGCATTATCTATCATTATTATCTATCATTATCTGTGTTTGGAAGAACAGTGCATCTTTTTAAAGTACACTCAAGACATATCATTTGACCCATCCAGTACTGTTTTCTTGGAGTTTAATTGATTTATTTCAGGGGAATGGAGATGTGGAGTAAGTGACGTGATTGTAATTTCTTCTTTTTTTTTTTTTTTACGTAGCTGACAACATAATAACACAGTGACAGTTAAAACATCCACACACAATGAAAGCTTCGACAGTAACCTGGGTGATTGTGATGAAGATATGTGTGCAGAGGCGTAGACTTTCTTTTCATTGACAATTTATTTTCATCCGTCACCTTGACTTGCGGTAGCTAGAATATCTCTCAAAAAAAACAGTGAATGGAATTATTAAGAGAGTGAAAAGGAAAGGAACACATTCTTTGATACATGTAAATGCAAGTCAATAATGATGGCTCTATTTAATGGGAATTAAACTCCGGTAGCCTATATGCTGTCAAAATGTGAACGTCACGTCTTTGAGCATTAAGCTGTTACCCTATATATGGAAAGATCACTGTCATACAATAATCTTTATCTTGACCACTTTCATTTAAATCCATTTTGACATTTAACCTCGATGACCTCTACTTGTCTCACACCTCAGCACCCTATCGCCTCACATCCACACACAATCTCCCACATTAATTAAGTCCCGGTCTTCTGACCCTCCGTTGCACTTATGATCACACAGAGGAAGGACTCTCGAAGGAAATTCATACAGAGTAGATTTATGTTGGACCTGAGTTTCTCTTGAGAATGAAGAAAAATAAATTACATATTATTATACGAGGTACAATAGAGCAAATGTTCAGGGTTGCAGCCTTGATGAGGCTTCTGGGAGCAAAAACAGCCTTTGAATCTTATATTCCAATTATCTTTTGACATTTGGTTTGGTAGCTTCAGCCTAGTTCCTTGTCAATGTAATAGGCTTGTTAAGAATTATTGCTTGAAAAGAAAATCAATGAACTGCCTGTGGGATTTCTTTGGCTCTGAGATATAAAACTAGAGGAGGCTAGAAGAGGGGAAATATAAATATAGATAAGCTGTCTGTTTGTGTACTATATTGAAATTCGAAGAAAAGTGAAAGTTGCCTTTTACACTTACTATAATACAATAAATAATAAAATAATGTATGAAATAAAGAGATAAAATAATAATGATATTATTATTAATAATAATAATAATAAAAAAAAGAAAAAAAGAAAAATAACACACAAATGACACCCAATGTAAAATGTTTTATTAGATTACAAATACAATTAAATTCTAAACTAATTAACTAAAACAAGAGAAATACCAAAGGATTTGTTTTAAAAGTAGTCAAATTTAAACCTAGCTTAACAAGTCTACTGGAGACAGCTAATAAAATACCCACCATGTGTAAAACATTGTTTTATATATATATATATATATATATATGGCTCTTGTTTTGCTTTTATTTTATTGTACAGCTAAAGATAGACTGGAAAAAGTAATGTTTAAATGCTTGAAACATTTATCTTAAAGATGGATGAAAGCTCCTGTTACTCCAAGTTGTAAATGCAGACTTGACCAGGCAGACCTAAACTTTGATTAATAGTTTTGATGAATTGATTGAATAACAGTGAGTTTAAAATAAATTCAAATGCCCGTTTGGGACTTGACCTCAGCGTCCTCAGCAGCTACTGCCTGTTGGAAAACATGCAAACTTTGAAACGGAATCATTCAGCATAACAGAATAAGACTTCTCCTGTTACTAATCTGATCCAATCTACCATCAACAAAATGTCATGGGAAAAAAAAAAATCAATTTCAAAATCAGCAGCAGTCAATTTGGCTTCAGTATCAGCGTCCTTCCACTGTGATCCCCCTAAATACATGACACGTGGCTTGAAGGTTTTACCTGCTGTTTGATTTTCATGAAAAGTGGTTGTTGATTTCCAATAGCTCTCCATCAGCAGTGGCAGCATCTTACATTTCCTGTTTTACAGACTGGGCGTACAAACTTGCAACCGGATTGTGTTGTCATTCTGGTGGTGTCATTGCATCTCAGATCTAACTTTATTTCTCGGTCTGTATTCTTCTGTTAAGCCCAAAAGGAAAAAATAAAAAAAGTTAAAGCTAGATTTGAGATAAACAGATTTAGAGCTTTAGTCACAGAGAGAGAGAAGAAGGGAGAAAGAGAAAGAGATTAATTGGTGTTTTTTCTGCTACAGCAGTTTTTAGTCGTGTGCTACTGAGAATTCAGTCCAACCAAAACACATCAGATTGGTTGTCTAATGGTTTAGAAGAAGCCTGAGCCTGAAGTGTCTATTTCTGACATTTAAACTAATTAAATGGCATGTAGCCATGACATCCCAGGTTCGCTTTAGCCTCAGAGCATTACTGCGTGTCATCGTGCTCACTTTCAATGTTCCTGCTTCCCACGATCCAGTAAAGCAGAAACAGCCAAGTCACCTTGAAAAAAGTTAAAGATTTCTCCCCGTTCTTTTTTTGTTTGTAATACTCTGCAATCCATTAACAACCACACATTTCTCCCCGTTAAGTTAGACCTGCGCAGAGGGAATTATTGATCACAGAAGCGCGGTAAAAGTATACTCGGTGTCCCCAAAAACGATGACCAATTCATCACTGAAAAAGGCTCCGATGTCTTGTGAAATGACGAGAAAATCACATGTAAACATCACACGTAGCTTACCCATCGTGAAACGAAATGTACTTTAAAAACTGCAATGCAAAAACTGCACATGGCCTCAAAGATACTACAACACAATGCAGTCTAATATAGCCCTGCATTAAATATGTTGTAATTGTTGTTGTCACTGTATTAGAGAGATATTGATCACTTCCCTTCACTTTATTTTCAACTCCACTTGTCCACATCGTCCTGTTGCAAACACATTCCTGTGAAATTCCTTCTTCTCCTGCGTGTTGACTTAAAACTAACAAAGTCATTACACAGTGATTTAGTGAATAATCCCATTAGCGGTGTGCATGATCCGCCATGTGAAGCAGCCATTGTCTCTGCTCCTGCATCCAGATATTCCTCTTTCACTGAGACAGGCCTCAAAAAGTATCCTCAGTAAGCCCACTGAGGTGGGGGGAGAATGCCAAAGTAGACGAGGTACTGCTTCTGACTCGTCTGGCTTTAAATTCAGAAATACAATCTGTTGTGCTATAAAGCTCCACGATTTCAAAGTCTAAATCCAGTATAAGCCGAAGAGACATACTTCTGCTGAATATGACACTCGATCAAATTCTGGGCTCAATTCATCCACAAAAAATAAATAAATGAATGACAAGCCTTTGTATTTCAGTTCCTATTTACGTAATTTACTTTTTTAAATGATCAGTGCTTTTCAATCTCATTTACAAGCCACTTCCAAGGTTGAACACGAGTGAGTTTTGTTCAGTTTCAATGAAAGTTTGCAAACTTCACCGCTTGGTTCGTTAACTTCCTCTCACGTAAAAAACAAAACTGGTGATCTTCTATATTTTCCATGAAAAAAAAAACAAAACACCAAGTATTCTCCGTGTAGTCGAAGCCTGACATAGTTTGTTCTTCGGTGCCATTGTTACCCAAAAACACATCATTTTTGTTTTTAACGAGCAGTCGCCTCTCCGTGTCGTCACACACACCTAAACCGCGTCCAGACACAAGCGCACTACTTGAAGCCTCGAGACAGACGGTGTGAGGAAGTCAGAAAGTGTTGTCGTCTTTTCATGACATTTGTTGACAGTAAGAAAACTACATATCATCACCAGCCTTATTTGTTTTGCAACTTTTTGAATTCTTTGTTTTCCAGGCCCACCACCTCCTCCCTGTGTCTCTAGACAGGATGTTCATGACAGGAAACGGAGGACAGGATAGTCACGGTTGGGTTTATTCATGGCTACAATCAAAGTCGGCCAGCTTGCGCCCTGTGGAGGGATGTTGTGTCAGGAGGCTCGTAGATGCTGTTAAAAGAGAGGACTGCCCACTCTGTCGCACTCATAAAGCCACCAATTAGTATAAAAGCTCTGTGGATCTTCCCTCTCTCACCTTTGGAGCTGATGTAATGGTGTTGAAAAGCAGCCAGTAGTCTCTGCAGTCCAGCTGATGGAGGGAATTGCATGGCAGGATGCTGAGTCAGCGTTCTCAGGTACCTCCTGCATACTGATCCGAGAGCCTGACATCATATATTTCATAAAGATTTGTGTTGAGCAAGAGGACTATCCCCCCACTGCTTTTAATGATCCACGAAGGACACACACAGTTTGAGAGGAACAATACATTTACACTCACAGGAGGACACCTTTGGATTTGTACACACTGTTCTCTGAGTGCATTGAGATGTTACATCCACCAAGCAGGTTATGTTTCCTGCTGTCTGTTTGCCTGTCAGCAGGATTACGGAAAAACTCCTTTTTTTTGTTGGCGTATGCTGTTCTGAATGTCGTATAAAGAAAGTTCAACATAGGGCATTTGACCTTGGCAATCATAGTTTTATGATTTAGTGTTTCCTTTTGCTCCCACTTTCTCTCTTTTCATTGAGGGGCTCTTCTTTAATTGACAACCTCCAACGAAGGCCGTGGACTTGTTGCCTTCGGCCGTGTGTTACGGGTTTTTAGCTCAACAGGCAAGAAAAGAGCGAGATTTTACACTTCAGTTTCACTTCTTACCCATGAACGCACCATGTCTTCTCGCTGTGTTGCATTATGGTCTGTTGATGCCAACTGCTCGCTACAACCAAGCCACCCGAGCACCTGCTATTTCATATTGTGTGGTTTCCTATGCAGACACCATGTATCAGTTGGTTTATTTATTAATTAATTAATATATCCCTCATCATACATCACTGTGTACACTGTGATCTGGTTTCCTGGCCGTCATTAAGCCTAAGGAGACAGCAGCATTGGTTTATTTTAATATAAAAAGCCATACTGGCTAAACTCCCTTCGTGTCTCTGTATTCTCCTATTACTCACCGACTAGACGGAGGCTCTGCCAGGTTCCCAGGATTTGCTTAGAACTTGACAGCTTTTTGTTCCTAATTTGCGCCCTGGTCATCAAATAACCTTCAGAACATACTACAGATTAATGATTTTGTCTCCCTTGGAAAGTTCAAAGTGCTGGAGGACACCATTAGGAAATATAAGCACCAAACCACAAAAGAGCATATTGCCAATAGCTGCTTTTTAATAGTGTGTCAGTGTAGAACCATGTGGATTTTTCCTTTAAATTGATGTTTACTTCAAATAGGCCGACCCCAAACACTGTGTGGTGGACACTTTTTTTCCAATGAGAAAGAAGGGAACCGTTTCTGATGATTAGGCAGGAAATTGTATTGTTTGTGTGAAACTTGTGACAAGCCAGCAGCAGCTGGACATATCATTTCCTGGTAAACGTCATCAGCATTCAAGTCGCAACATTATATTTTGCGGCAGCCAAGATCCACCAAAAAAAGGCATGTGTGTTTCCCTCTTCTGAAGGTTATTCAATTTTCTTGTAATCTGTAGTTCCTTAACTGACCCACTGTGAAGTCGTGTGTGTGCGTGTCACAAGGGGTAAATGACACGCCGAGCTGTAATTGAATGGGAGGTTTCTCCCCTGGGTGTTTTAAAAGGAGTGACACAGGGACGAGCCTGCGGTCCGTTCGGTGAGTGTGTAGTGTGAAGCACGGCCCAAAGTAAATGTACAAAACTGTGTTGTTTTGTTGTATTACAGGAAATCATTGCTGTGGCTGAAGCTGCAATAACAAACTGTGAAATATGACTTATGTTTTACAAACATTTCTGCTTTTTGGTTTTCAAGGCCTTTACCAGAAGGACATGAACCACACACGTAGTTTAGGGTGTTTTTTTTTCTTTAAGCTCTTTTGCTTGAAAGCTCAAACTAATTAAACAAAGCAGCAGTGCAGTGCAATACAGTTGTGGGGCATAACACCAAAACAATGAGCTAAAAGACAATAAGACATTTTGTACAGTTAAGGGGAAGTGTGGTGATAACTCTCGGTGGACTTGCCACCATTCACGTTAGTAATTTCATCTATAGTTGATATTGCAATATTGATTGGTGCGGCTTTAAGTTTATGAGGCCAAAACGAATGGTTTGAGAAAGACTGTGTTCATGGTTGAAAAGTTAACTTCTGTAGAAGACAGAATATGAACCACAACCTCCACCATCAACCTCGGACACTTTGTATTGTTTGTGCACTCTAACAGTGTCACACTACATCATATGCTTCTGACAGACATTATTATTTCTAATCAAATTTGGTCGTTTTAAGAATTTTAACTCAGGACCAATGCTGTCATTTTTCTGGTGAGTCCCGGTCCAAAGCTCCCTCCTCTTTTATGCAACTTCTATAGCAAACGTTCAATTCTATTCTCATACTGTACCAGGTTATAATATTCTGCGTAGCTGAGGTTAAGCAAGTTAAAATATTAAATGGTTTCGGCTATTTCCAGCGCGGTAGCTAGTTCTTTTTATTATTTTTTTAAACCCTGTAAATTTTCATCAAAATGTGTTTCCCATTTACACCTTGTAAAGACAAGAATCAATGATGAGTGCTAACATGTACAGAGGCGGGGTAAATTCAGTAAGTGCACATCTTCTTGTCTGACCATAATTGAAATGACAGCTAGCTCAAGCAATCAAGCAAGTGGAGGGGATGGTGATGATAAGTGACGAGCAGCCGTGTGCGAATCCAACAGCCTGCTCCAGGACTGTCTGTGCGCACAATGAGATGTCTTTAATGCAAGTATCTCCGTGTACTTTGGTAAACTAGATCCTTCTGGACACCTGTTGTTGTTAAATAGCAGTTTCATTCAGAGCCGGCGTCCAAAAAGCTGCGCAAGTTAATATTTTGTCCCACTCTGTATGCTCGACCATGCACCGTGAGGCGACAGCATAATGAAGGATGAGGAGGAAGAGATGGTGTCGGGAAATAAAAAAAAAATATGCATGTACGCAAAACGCATTACATGGTGAGTTTATTCACGTGGCACCGTACAGTAGATTTGCATCAGTTAACTGCAGGTTTAGCTGTATACGTCGGGTAGGGTAAAGCATTGTCTCTGATGCTTTTTATTTAGATGCTGCTGCTGCTGCTGTGGTGCCTTTAGAGAGAAATGCAGAGCCTGACGGACGGAGACCTTTGAATTTTAATTAGATGAATCTGGCTTGCAGAGGGTTTTTGGAAAATGAAATGTCTGTTGGATTGAAACCAGGTAGAAGATGTGCCTCGGAGTCTTTTTTATTGAGTTTAATACTTAGTATAATAATAAAAAAAAGTTCAATTGAAGATAATAAATAAAGGGCGTGAAAAAAGGGTTTGTCTTGTGTCCCAGAAGGATGTTTAGAAACGTTCTCGTGCGCCAAAACTATTTTGATCTATGACGCAATCAGTCTAATCCTATTGGTGTGAAGATGAAATACCAGTGTGTGTGATCGCTGGGGCTGCGCAGCACCAAACATCGCTTTTGCACAAATGATGATACTGGTGTCAGAAAGCCACTGCATATTTTACCAAACAATTTGACATTTACTAATAGAATTTTCTTTTATCTTGTCTTTGTCCTGTCCAAACCTGCTCTAAACTGTTTATTAAAGCCTCTAAATGTCAAAAACATAATGGCGGCTAACCCTGATCAAGAAATCGATTTTTCTCTGCTGGAGTTAGACAGATGAAGTGAGGTGTGTTGCTCTCTGGTGTTGGAGTAATTTAAGGGCAAGTTTATTCAATGGTTCAGACGAACGCTTTTAATCCAGTCTTTCTAATTAAGCTCACATGCTGTTGAGGTCTCTGTCAACAACCTTGCAGGCACTAATTCAATACACTTGACTGACACTTAAATGCTGAAACCTTGACATTAGAGAAATGTATTTAGCAATTAGTTGCTTTTAGATGCAGCAAACACATCTTAACTAGCACTTTGACATCCGCTCTTTCACAAGATGTATGTAGAGCAATGTGGTGCTTTGGAACATTTTAAATACATTTTTTGAGCACAAATGCCAAATATTCACGCATCTGAACAAGGGTGGTCTACTTTCACGGCACACAGAGGGAGGTTGGAGGGCATATGCATTAAAACGGACATTGGCCTATATGACTGATGTAACACTTTTATAGTCCGACACCCAGGCCAGGCTGAAGGCACTGAGGGGGCTGTAGAAAACTGTAGAAAACTGTAGAAAATGCATCAATTTGGCCACGCAATAGCCTCAAAAAGGCTAAATAACAAAGACAAAGTAAGGCTACTGTGGCCCCCCTGAGGTCTATGCACTGGCTCCAGCATCTCAAATGTTAAGATTTGCCACTATTCTCGGTCAATTATGATAGTTAACTCAAGGTTTTGGGTTTTTTTTGGTACTGTCGGTCGGACAAAAACAAGACATTTCACAACATCACCGTGGATTTCAAACTGAATGGGCATTTTATAGACCAAACTATTAACTAACTAATGAAGGGCGTGGTCTCCCTTCCCCGTTCTCCTGGCTCCAATCAGCTCACCTGCATGTCATCAGCTCATCAGCTTGCACTATGCACCCTGGCTCTTCATTCTTCACCAGAATGTTGTTTCAAACTCAGTTGATCGTCACGCCGCCTGTTCATCCGCCTGTTCATCCGCCTGTTCATCCGCCTGTTCATCCGCCTGTTCATCCGTCCCCCTGTTCGTCCCCCTGTTCGTCCCCCTGTTCGTCCTCCTGTTCGTCCTCCTGTTCGTCCCCCTGCCAATCCACTAGCCTCAAAGCGACCGCTGCTTGCCACGCTTCTCTCTGATTCTCTGCTCACGGTCTCCGTCATCTGTAATCCTCCCCGCTGGCACCGGATGCCCGTTCCCAGTCATCTGCCTTTCATCCTGATACAATAAAAAGCTCTCTTGTTCCTATGACCTCCACCCTGTCGGTGCTCTGAGTTTGGATGTGTTCACCTGTGTTCATAACAAATCGATAGTGAAAAGTTTTTATTTGCAGCCCGAGGCCTGTTTGAAATGTGAATCTCATATTTTCAAATGTGAAATATGACATTTCGCAGGTGCTGTTACTTGTGAAATTGTGATTATGTTACATTTGATGTGTGAAATATCTAAAAATGATATATAGCTATAAAGTGAATATATGTCAGTGTCTATATGTGAAATGATGTTTCACATGAGATTTCTTACAGTGTTTGCCTGTACAGTATAATGTGAATTCATTAAATTTAAATGTTCAAAAATAACATTTGCTTATGTTATTCTCTTTTATAATTGTCCACATGTAAGATGGTGCTTCACAATAACGCATGGATAATGCAGAAATAAAGTCAAATCATGACACAGTTGAGGTATCAATTATCATATATTATACTTGTTCATTGGTTTATTTTCCCTCTGCACAAGGGCAACTATGTTCATTTGTCACTATTTCAAGAAAAATAGGAAAACCTCTGTCCTTATCTATATTTGTACATTTGCCTTAGCTCGATTCTGTAGACTTTCACGATAGGAAGCTGAGTAACACGTTGAAAAGAAAGTGTGACTAAACACTTCAAACACACTGCCTTGTCATTGTGAAGCCTCTCCCAGCATGCACCAGACAGGGAAACACCCCGGACATGTTGCCATTGTATGACAGCTCTACTTTGTATTTTGCATAGTAATGGAGTTTACTTTTTTAAATCAGCGAGCTACTGCCAGTGAACGGCATCGATTGTGAGCATCAAAACTGTGACTGACAGCTCTGAAGCTACAGGCAAACACAGGCAAGGTTCACTTTCAGTTCAGGGAGTATAAATGTCTCTCTGTAAATGTATTCACTGAGCCTTTGGCTCGCACCAGCTGTCTGCGGCTGGGGCTCAACATGCCCGCGATGGAAATTGTGACTAGTTTTTTTGTTTGTTTGTTTGTTTGTTTCCCCGGACATCCTGAGATGACCTGCTATGCCCAGCGGTGATGTAATTACACCAGACAATCCCATAAGCATGTTGTGTCATCTGCTCAAAACAGAAAAATACTTGACTTTAAAATGATGGAATATCATCCGGTACGACAGAGCATATCATGCTGCATGCTATGGATGCATGCTTTCTGTTCATGTCGATGATTTGATTCTGGAGGCTGTGCATGACTGATGATTGGGCTGCTGAGGAGCAGAGGAAAAGACTCCAGCAGACCCATTTTTATCTCTTTTCATGTCTTTAAGGGAAATGATGATACCTAATATTATCATGAGCAGGATTATGTTTATGATGTTGACTCAGATGGGTGCCTCATTTTGTTTTTAGGAATAATAAACAAATAATCATATTTTCCAGGACATTCACAGACATTTAACTGAAGAAGAAAGATGCACAAATAAGACTAAGAGTCTCCAGCCATGCTAGCAGCTCTGTGAGGCTTTCAGTGTAATGCTAACCCTAGCATGCTAACAGAAGCATCTCCAAAATGACAATACATTTTAGATTTAATTATATATTTTTCACTTTACTTAAAGCAAACAATGATCACCTATATTGACTCATAACCAGCTTGTTATGTGTTATATCTGCTTACTTCACTTAAAGCATACACTTATTTTCACATTACAATACAACTGTGATTATAATCTATTACAATTATGGGAATTATAATACACTATGATCACATTAACATATTATAAAGTGCTTTATAATGTGTTACAATTATTTTTAGGAAATGTTATGAATATTTATGAACTTTAATTACACGGTGCTATAAGCAGATTATAATGCATTATAGACATGGGCGTCACAGAAAGTGTTGCCAAAATATTTTGTCACACTATAATATGAATGTATACTTATGTATGCTTGTCATTAATACTTCAAATATGTCTTTTCAGACATATTCTTTTAATTTTGCTACATTGATTTCTTCAGTTCAGCTGTTTTTTATTAGACAGACAGTTATAGACACAGTTAGAGACACAGTTATAGACACAGTTAGAGACACAGTTAGAGACACAGTTAGAGACACAGTTAGAGACACAGTTAGAGACACAGTTAGAGACACAGTTAGAGACACAGTTAGAGACAGTTAGAGACACAGTTATAGACACAGTTAAAGACACAGTTAGAGACACAGTTAGAGACAGTTAGAGACACAGTTA
>CALSCE010009814.1:6648419-6714814 GCA_943593645.1 Bovichtus variegatus
AAAGACACAGTTAGAGACACAGTTAGAGACAGTTAGAGACACAGTTAGAGAGAGACAACTTCAGGTGTCGGGGGGAAACATTCAGGCCTGATCCAGATTTATTGTTTAAGTCCAAAAATCCTTTAACATAATATTTTCTGAATGTTGAGTCATCTTTTCTCTCACGTCAGATCTCTGCTGGTCTGCTGCTCCTTAGCCAATCTGTTGACTCCCTGTTTAAAAAAGTGAAGCAGACAAGTCCCATTTTATATGTATTCTTCACAGAATATCTGATTGTACTGCAAGATATTCACTTTGTCAAACTCCACAACAGGCCTTTTAACCATGGCGACCTTCTGACTCTGGACAAAGACTCATACTGCATTGCTGTTATCCTGCTAGTATTTCATTATGTAGGAAAGGACTATAAGGAAGATTTATCATTTTCTTACTTTTTTTGTATTTGGCAGGTGATTGGGAGAATCGAAAGCTGCTCACACAGTTGTGATTTTACTAGTCACCGGACTATAATGTTATAATTTTAACGGTCATAGCTCTGAGAAATGAAAGTTGTTGAACAAAGACTTTCAGCACAATGACTCTTCAGCACTGCCAAGTTTTAGACCAATTTGATTTTTATTGCCCATTTGCTCTATTGAAGAACACAGATCCTGCTAACGTGAACACGTATTGAGCTGTATCTGAATCAAAGATTAGACATGGAGCAGAAGAACCGGGAGGGAAAAACCCCTTCGGCCTGTATAGCAGTGATGCGAGTAACCTTGATCAAACATTTAGTATTTAGCTGATGTTCTGAATTGAACAGCTATAATTACAGTTTAACAACTTTTTAACTAAAATGTTCTCTAATTTTGCTCTTTAACAAGACTAAGAGTCTGCAGCCATGCTTGCATCTCTGTGAAGCTGCAGACACAGCAGGACTTTCAGCTAAATGCTAACGTCAGCGCGCTAACATGCTCACAGTTACCGTGCTGATGTTTAGCAGGTATCATCTTAATTCAACGCTGACATAAAATTCGCTACGTGTAGTCACTTCTGCTGATTTGCACTAAACGTAAAGTAGAGCTCATGCTGACGGGAACGTCATTAGTTTTGCAATTATTAGGTCATAATTCAAAGGATTGGACAACCTAATGAGATCACAGATTATTACAATTCATCTTGAGGGGAGCATGAATGTCTGTACCAAATTTCATGGTTAATCCATCCAACAGTTGCCGAGATATTTCATTCTGGATCATAGTGCTGGACCGACGTGCTGCAATCCCAAGAGCTGCTAGCGTCAATGCACTGACTGGTTTGATATGCAGAGACGATTTTTTTCAACCTGGTCTAAGCATTTGATCATAAAGCTTCATGGAAGCCTTCCTGTGAATGTATTCTAGGCACGATCAACTTGGGCAAGATCCAGAACATAAAGGATTATGTGTTCCATCTGGCCTGGAAACACTTTAGGATCCCTCGAGAGCAGGAGGACATGGCTCTGCCTGGAGCAAACATGACCTGGACCCGTATAAAAACTAGGAATAGGTGTATGGATGGATAAATAGATTGACTGAAAAAGTCAGCCATTAAAAGATCACTGTAGCACAACTGGTCAGATTTGAAATATAGTCTGTATAAAAAAAGTAGACGTGGTCACTGTGACGTCACCCAACTGTTCTGAAGCCACGACTTTGGCATTCTGGCCATCGCCATCTTATTTTCTTGGAACCAGAAGTGACCATATTTGGGCGAGAGGGTGGAGCTCGAGAGGAGCGAGGCCTGCTAAGTTATTAGCCCATGCTAGCGCTTGCTAGCTAGCTTGGTTAGCAATGTGAATCCGCGATGCACGTTAACTGTGATATTAATTTGGATGCTAATTTTGGCTAACGAAAGAAATGCTTAAAACAAGATGTACTTACTGGAAAAAAATAACAACTGACTTCAAGTACAACCAAATGCCACGGTAGCAACTCTGCGGTAGTGACCTGTCAATCACAAGGTCGGCATGCCTTAAAGAATACCAAGCTTTATCGTATATTTTACTTTAAATGAGATCACAACTTACAAAATGAACATCATGCTTTATTGAAGAGGACTATAAACTCATGAGGTATTAAATCAAGAGAGAAGTAGGATCATTTTCTCATAGACTTTTATACAATTCAACTTCTTTTTACAACCAGCAAAGGCCTCCTGGTCATTAGAAATAATGCAAGTTTAAGGCACCTGCGCATTATTTGAGAAATACAATATGTTCATTTCTTTCATTCCTCTTTGATGAATCATGCACATAAATGCTTAGCTGCAAGGATTAATGCATCAGTTATATTTCTCTTCTGCCCCACATCACTTTTTCTCCCCAGAAATTGTGAAACCACAGGTCCTCCAATTACATTGGAAGGCCATAGCCATTTTACACTCCAGAAACACAATGATTACATTGGGGCGAAGGTTATGGTCTCAGTGTGAAATAGCATTCAGTCAAGCTAATTTCCCCTCTGGGAGGTGTGCGAGGAGCGGCTCTCTGTCGAAGATGGACACGGATGTACCTGGAATAATAGATGAGTTTTGGTGGAGGAGGATACAGTGACACTGACCTTGGTACAGTCACTTCGCTCCCACTATGTAGGCATCATTTTCAAATCAAGCAACCAAGTGACAGATACTTTCATCTCATCCGGACAGTGGTGAGGCATTTAAAAGCACCTTGTACTGATTGCAGATCCATTTTATGATTTCTCTCTATTGGGTCACTTACTGATGTCAGATTTACGTCAGCAAAAAGCAAACATAAAGCTCAGACTTTCCTCAGACGGCATCAGCATTCATGCATTTATTTTAATGGCTGCAAGTAGTAAATTACACAGGTTAAAAGAAGCTCTATATGTGTCCTTGAGAAGATTCTGCCATCATTCAGGCTCAGATTGCTTTTCAAGTCATTGCAAATTGTGTTTGTGTGTTTTGTCACTTCTGCCACACTGAAGTCACCTCTGGTGCTGGAGGAAGTATTTAGATCCTTTCACTTAGTATAAGTAGCAATTTCACTCCTTAAAATACTTAATTACTAGTAAAAGTCTTCCATTCAAAACTGTACCTGCTTAAAGTATCTAAGTATTGCCAGTAACATTTACTTAAACACTATGTCTTGATGCTTATAATGTTTTTTAAAGCACTTTGTTGAAACACACGTCTTAAATATACTTGCCTCTTGCATAAATTATGAAAATAAAGGTATTATTCACGAGCCACTGGCAAAATGCTCTCTGATGACATATACTATATTAATAGATAAACATTATTACTATGTTCATTTAAATAATCGAAATATCACAATATTTATCATCATTTAACATCAACTCTTGGTTACAGTATACACATTATATAGGCTTTTTTTTAAATCTCAGTCTGTACTACTGTATAACTATCAGATAAATGTAGTGGAGCAAAAAGTACAAGATGTTTTAGAGCCGAGGTATAAAGTGACATAAAATTGGGGCGTCCAGAGACAAACCTAAATGAGAATCTATAGCTCAAGTATAACAAGGGACAGCTGAGTGCGTCTACCACAGCTGGCAGGCTGCTCTTCCATACCTCACCACAGAGAAAATCACGTTGGCTGTCAGTGTGATTTCTGTCACCGCTCTGCACCTCCATTATGATGCACCGTGTTTATCGTGTTTTCACCTCTTCCAGCAGCTTGCAGCAATGTTTAGTAAATCTCCACTGCAAACAGCACAGAAGCCAAGCCAAAGTGCAAACTGCCCTTTAAGACATGAGGAGCCTTTAAGCTAGGAGAGCTTATCCTAAGTCTCCAGACCACGCAGGATATTGAGGTTTGGCACTCAGACATAAACGCCTGCCTCCATTACTGACATGGAAAAACTCGCCACAGAGCCAACTTCCTTGAGCCATGTCTATGGTGTGTATATTTTGTAAACCAAATGTAAACTAAATCCATAAAAGGAGCGAGAAAAATCCTTTATGTATTTGTCTTCCAGAAATGCATTTATATCTTCCAGAAATGTTAGCGTATCCATTTTTAAAATCATTATTTCTGTGTGTAGCACTTACATTGATTTGGCTTATTCAAAGCTATTGTACTGTATTCTATTTCACCGATTTGCGAGATTCTTGCTGTTCGGAGTTGTATCCTCATGATGGTTCGCACTTATTGTAAGTCGCATTGGACAAAAGCGTCAGCTAAATGAAATGTAATTTAATTTGTTACTTTGTGCTTCACCAGGCTGGTCTTTTGGCTGTGAGCATCCCCCAGGGGGGCAGCCTGACCACTGGAGCGATTGCTTTAATTGGGTGAAGGAAGTGGCTCTTTAGTTTGTCAACTGATTGCAGCAGCTCGGATGAAACCGTATTGATTCAACAATTTGCCAAGAACAGTGTGGAGTAGTTATTGGGATTGATGACGTTAAAAATAAGCCTGAGGGCTACAAGCCCCCACGGGGTTCTACTTCTTCCTCCTTTTTCTCACCTTCAATAAACTTTAAGATTCTGAACCAGTGCCTGGGATACAAATTAGACGAAGAGCCAGATGAATGGAGACGTGATTGACAGCAACAATAATAATGCAATCTGTTGCAACTCGGAGAAGCGTCAAGCCAGATACATCTTGGAAGGACAATGCCAAAACTCCTTCTTGATGTTGGCTTCCAACTGTATTGATTTGAATCTCATTTCAAGATGTTTTGCTTTCTCGCTGCCCCAATTCATGTCTCTGCTGTGTAGCTGAACAACTAATAATCAACTCTGGCTGCAGACTTTCCATTCAGTTCTTTTCTCCATTCAAACCCAATGCCTTGCACTTGATCTGTATAATGACAATAATGCACTCATTATTTTTCCATTCTTCACAGATAACAAAGGGACGTTTGAAGGTTTGAAGGTTCAGCTTTATTGTCATTTTACAATACAGGATTGCGAAACGAAATGGCAGTTAAATATTTAAATTAGAATGAAATGAAAAGAAACAAAGTGTATGAACGAAGCACGATAGGAAGAAATAAGTCAATTATATTTAAAAACGAAGATACCTATGTGTACTGTATGTGTGTTGGCAAAACGACGCAGGGGCGGAGACTCATTTCCGATTCTTACTTTCTCAATTTACTCTGATCTGGTTCAGTTGGCGAACGTCCTGCGAATGTGCTTGACTCACAAGCTGACAATGGCCCTCACACACACACACACACACACACACACACACACACACACACACAATAATAATACACATTAACGCTCTCACAATCACCTTGGGTTAACACTTTTTTTTGTTATTAATGGAGGCAAAACAGAGATGTTGTTGATGCCTTAAATGATAGACAGCAGCCACAGTTGTGGCAGGATAACTGTCTAGCCATTGTGAGGATATAATAATATAATAACAGGGGTTATAATGGTGACAGACATATTGCAAACCCAGTTTCAATTGTCCTGCTTTATTGTTTAAAAACAATACAAATAAATGAAATGTGGATCGGCTTTGAGAGCAAAACCCTCAACATATTTACCACTGTTTTATATTACATTTGGTTAATATCATTCCTACAAACAACCCTTCACACATTGACATTGCTCACACTGACAGGCAAAGATGTAAGTGACGAATAAAAGGATGGGGATTTAATATTTGATAATATGTTCTCTGATAAGCATCAAAATGAATCAGGCAGGGGATTTATATTAATCCCACACGCTCCTCTTCCTGCTGTAAAGGTTCTCTAAACGACATTCAGAACATTAGTATAGCAGCAAACAACTATTTGTTATGTGAAGATATATTTGAGCAGAGAATGAAAATGTCACCGTGTGTGTTATTGACCTGGAATGGATATGGTAAGAATAAGTTGTATCGTGAGAGTTTTTGCCAAGTTTTGCAAATCGAGGGTTATCACAGATATGACCCCACCAAAAAGTGATAATGCACATTTCCCGAAAGTTGTCTTATTTTAATGTTGTGTCTGCGTGGCCACCAGCGAGCCACCAGCTTTGCCTTCATTCAGTTGGAGACGAGTCAGTCACCTGAGCTAAGCTAACGTTATCTGCTGATGCTTAGTAAATACATCCTATCTGTAGGCTGCCTGCTTATTAAATAATATCTTGTTTTTTTTGTTTGTTTTTTACACATTAAGTACAGAAGACGTGCTGTGGGTGTGAAGGATTTGGAGTCAGGCACCCTTGACAGAGCCTGCTAAAGACACAGAGATGCTAATTATGCTAAAGACAGAGTAAAGTGCAAGAGTAATATCTAAACTAAAATGTCACCTACTCATTCCTCCATTCTCTGTAGAGGACTACTACTACTTGTAAATAATATAGTGAGCTATTACAGGCTATTAGTTTATCATCTATTACCTCTTCAGTGTGGATTCTAACACCAAATTAATTCAGTAGCGAAAGACTTTTGACCTCCGTAAGATAGAAATCTTTTGTGGGGATCATTAACTTTTTCATTGTAGTCTGCACGTCTAATACATCTCCGCCCTGGATGTAAAGGTCACATCTGTCTTAAATGCAAATAGGTAAAGAAACTCTAGATTTCGTTCTCATGCAATGACTTAGAAAATAGACATTGTTCATGGAAGACATGATGACCTGTCGCAGCGGGAAAATGTGTCCAAATGCTACAGAAATGTAATCTGAATGGATGGACTGATATACTACACATACGTGTGTATTGTGCATTATTCAGCATGTACCGTGGCTCTGGATGTCGACAGTGTCCTTGGGCAAGAAACGGAACCTCAAAATTGCTCCCGACGGCATGGCCGTGTGTGAGTGTGTGTGTGTGTGTGAATGTTTATCACCCCTGATGAGCTGGTGGCACCTTGGATGGTGGCCTGTGCCTCTGTATGCATGTGTGTGTGAACGGGTAAAAGCGCTTTGAGTGGTCGCAAAGACTAGAAAAGCACTACATAAAAGTATTTTTCAATTGTTACATGCCATATGCACTACAACAAGCCCTCACCCTAAATGTTTTATGATGCTATATACAGAGTACACATAGATACTTGGGATATTATAGAAACAGGAAAGGCAGCATGATGCCATTTAAATGAAACTTTGACCGTGAAGTGAGGCAACACAACAGAAATAACCTATGATCTCATAAAAAAAAAAAAAACTAAAGAAATGAAACATATTTTTGTTGTTTTTGGCCTGTGCAAAGCATATTTCCCATCAATATTAATGGGCTCATGCCGAGAAATGCCTCGCAGGGTGAACTCGGCCTGTCACAGAGGCTGAGGATGAAGCTGTGCTGTGAGGTCCGGTCAGCTGTGAGAGGGGGTCGATCAGCGGTGACACTGACAGCATGAGCTGCATGACTGTGGCTGAACAAGATGGAGGAGATGGGCGTCTGATGCTGCAGCCAGTAATCCAGGATGGATGCAGGGGTGGAGTGCAGGGGACAGACGGAATTAGAGGTGTTGCAACGGCCTTTCAGATCATTTTGCATCCCTGCTTTTGACCCAATAAAGCCAACTTGTCCTGGTGGACACATAACCTGTCTTCTCCTCTCTCTCTTTTGATGTTCTGCTGATATGGATTCGCATGACACGTATTCCTGAATAAACCTTTCTCATCTTTCTGCATTAGGAGGCACCGGCGCAATTTGCTTATTGGACTTTTTTTCTATCATGCAAAGCAAGCAGCTGTTTGGTGGATGCCTCTCTATATATATCTCAGTCCTTGCATCACAAATCATGCAGCTTTATTTGCATATTATGGTAAAGAGCCAGAAGTCTCTGTAGCTCTCTGCCCCTGACTGAGGTTATTTTATTAATCCAAAGACAGGACACTAGATGATCGATGTTTTTAAGAAGAGCATGCATTCCAGTCTGGATTTATAAGGTTTTTGCAGGTCACCATTGCACTAATTATTGAAAGTGATTATGAGCGCTCACCTTGGCACTGATGCTCATCAACCTTGTGGGAACTTTGTTATTATTGCATATGGCAGAACAGTAGTGTAGTGATCACTTAGATCATGTTTTCTTTGTGAGATCGCAACAGATATACTTCAGACTCGTCAAACTGTGTCTGTTTAGGATGACTGGGTGCTTTTACATCCACCTGTTTTTAATGCACATTTTCAATTTGCAAACTAAATGGAAATTCAAAATCAAAACTCAAAATATCGGAATTCTTTTTTTTTTTTTGCACTGAGAAGGAAAAGGGTGGCGCGTTGATAAAAGCAAAGTGCACCACAGTGCAGTGGAAACAGACTCTTTCCTGAGAATGAATCATGACGTACATGAAGCGTGTGACTTAAACGTCCACTGAAGCTTCCGCTCCACTGAAGAGACAAGAAATGGCGGCGGACGAAAACATCAGACCTCTGCAGAGCAATGAGGAGACGGTAACCTTCCTCCATTTCATACCCGAGACAAACACAGATGTCACACGTCCGTCATGTTTCCTTTCTTTAACTGAAGCTCTTTGGCCTTAGTCATCTCGCCCTCTTCTTCGGCTTTGGTGGTCTAATGTCACCTGACCAGAGAAGTAGTGCCACCTACTGTTTATCTCGATGAACCAACTCCTAATATTTGCATAACATCGGTGCACCATATGTGGTTGGAAACCCTGGCTACTACGGAACAATTAGTGGTCTCCTTACTTACAGCATCCTCCTTTAACCACATTACTCCATCACCAGAAGCCTGACAAGCCTAGTTAACAAACTGCCTCCTGGGACACGTCTGGAGTTGTGAATGGGGGGCGGTGTGGGGGGCGGGTACAGTCACACAGATGCAGCCCTCCTGCTGGAGGAGCGCAAAGGGAAAAGCGCAGCCCGATGGAGCGGCAGCAGAGGTTTATCTTACCTCACGAACACACACACACACAAATGCGCGCACACACACACTTTTGCAAAGGAGATATCGAGGAGTCTTGAATAAGAAATGTCTCCAACTGAAGCCAGAATGGATGCTTCACAGCTGTTCTTTCTTCTGCTCTTCTACGGATATCTGCCGAAAGTAAGTAGCGCTCCTTTACTTTAGCAACATTTAAAACATATATATTATTTTAAAAAAAAAGAAAAAAAGAAAACTGTCTTTGATGGTTTGCGGTGAAGAGTCAGCCTACTACAGCCGAGCACTATTAGTTTGTATGGACATTAAAGCCTCTTCTCACACTGCGAGCGCAGGAGGAGCGCGAGCAAGCTTTCTCACAGCCACATTTAGATGTGAACATGCTAAAGCTGGGTTTTATAAGTCATTATGACATGTCAATGCATTTTTTCTTGCTCCAAATTCTACCTATTTTTTATTTTTTTTTTTGAGTGTGTGTGTACTGATATATCATCTGACTTCAAGAATTCAGAAATCTATTTCTTTCCAAAAATCAGAATTGAAATTGTAGGATTAAGTGGGTTTTTTTTTTCTTCTTTTCTTTCTTCTGCTCGCTTTGTATCTAAATACCAGATCTGTTTCTGGGTTTAGACTTTTTTTTTTGTTTTTTAACCTGAAATCAATCCTTTTATATCAAAGAGTTTGATTTCCTGCTGTTTTTTTTGACTACTTGCTATGTGAATGATTACCATGAAGATCTTTTAATAGCAATCTGATCATTGTTTGATCAGAAGCTTTTACAATTGGAATGAAAAAAAACCAACAATTTTACTGAATGTCATACTGTTATGTGTAATGTAATGCCTATAGTGTAGGCTGAATTAGTATCAGGTGAATACATCCAAGCCCAAATGAGTACTGATCTCATAAACAGGGTATGCCTGCGCTAGGGGCACTATGGGTTTAGATTATTGGAGGGAAAGCTCGTGAGCATGGTTATAACTAAGTCACCTTTCAGTGCGGTGGGCACATCAGGGTGCACACTCGCATGTGTCGTGGGAATTAAATAAACAATCTTTTAGGGACTTAATGTTTAAAATGAAATCATTCATCTTCTGGCAGCACGATAAGAAATGCTTTTGGCCTGCTGTATATTGCATTGGGTTTTTGGTCTTTTCATTTTGGCTTGTTAAGACCAAGTGTCATCTGCAGTTATGTCTTATTTTCCAGAAATATTCTTAATCTCCATTAAGACATGTCTGAAGTGCTCTGCTGCTGGTCCTCTCGCTGCACACAGCTCCTGCATGTTTTCTCTGACTGGTGGGCTAATCAGTGGGATTCCAGTCATCAGGAATGACAACAGTGCTGTTTGTTGCACTTTCAGAACCGTAAAAAAGAAAATCAAGAGAAAGCTTGTAAGAGTACGGTTGGCTTCTGGTTGTGTCTTTCGTTGACTGTGTGACAATGTCCTCCTCAAGTCTGACAAACTCTCCCATGTCTGACCCCCCCAGAGGCTGTAAAAGATCAACCAATCATTTGTTGGCATATTTTAGTGGCTCAGGCACCGGTGCTGCTGTTGCAGGCTACTACCTGCGCTTTCCACCATCCTGCATCGTCATCTGACATAGCTGGAAATATATATATATATGTATATTCTTTTCACTTGTTCACTTGAAATAGTTGTGTTCATTTTGCACTAAAGTTCTTGATAAAATGAGAAAATACTCTGTACTTTTTATTTGTATATAAGTATTTAAGTCACACAGGAGTATACAAAAAATAAGCTTTGCCGTGTGGTTATTTCGTATAGGCTATTTATTTATTGAATTACCAGAAAGCATGAACATCGAATTAGTTATTAAACACATGTTTAGTAGCAAGCTAAGATTATTTCTGACAGTTGGTTTTCTCAGCTATACCTGGCTTCTACTTTGTGTGAATATGTAGCAATAATATGCAGCAATAACTGTCTTCGTAAGAACTCGTTTGTGTTTTGCAACCTGTTTTAATTTAGTAACTTAAATCGGCGTACACTTATAACAAGGTTTGAGCTTACACAGAGCTGTGCCACTAGCTATTGGAAAGCCCAGCGCCCGGAGAGAAAGAGTTCCAGCACATATCCCTGTCGCTGTCTGTTTGTGCTTCGATTAAACAAACAAGATATCAAAGTGACTAAATGTTTCCCCCCGTTCCCACACTTTATGCTAAGTTCAGCTAATTGAGTTCCAGATCTGGCTTGATGCACAGACTTGAGAGTGATATTGATCTTCTCATCTAACTTTAAAAAAAACAAACAGAATAAGTGCATTTCTCCAGGGCTACGGTATTCATTTAAGACATTTGGGAGATGCTATTATCCATATTACAGACTTTTACTTTTTTGTTTGCTTGGCTGGTGCAGTGTAAGAAGAGGAGTCTGAAGCGGTGCGCGCGTGACGTAGATGTTGCACTCCACTGAGGTCTAGGATGGGGAAAAACACATCACTCTGCATTGTGCGGCCACACGCAGACACAAGCCTCTCCTTCCATTTCCCTGTCAACTCTCCTCGTTTTTTTTTATTTGATCGTTATCTTGCACTCAAACAAAGTAAGACTGGCGGCCATTGGAAATGACAACAATCACTAAAAACTTGAAGCGACGCGCCTGGCAGCCCTCGTGATGAGCTCTGTGCTAACTACCAAAGCTGGCAGGTATTTATGTGATGTTTTGCTCATGGAGACACTGTGTGTGTGTCCCTAAGGCTTCGCAGAGGTCCATTTATCATCTGCATAGTTTGGAATTGACAATTTGATTCATTGTCCTCTACAGTTATAGCTCATTCCCGGCTGTCCACAGAGTAGATATGAGAGGTAAGTTTTCCTCATCTCCAGGCACTTAGTATTTGCCGTCAGCGTTTTGAGCTCAAGCTTAAAACACTAGTGCAGGACCCTTCCCCTCGTCTCTTGTACCTTCATACATGAGGAAATGTATCCCCCCCCCCCATTCAACCACTCCCATAAATCAGATACTCTGATTATTACTTTGTTATCATTGGTCTCCCTCATTGTGTGTTCTGGCTCTATTCATAATATACATGCATATATATGAACTAATAAACTTTGAAGAGAGTTTGATCCCAGCAGCCTTCTACCAGTCCATGCACACATTCCAGTATCATGTCCATCCCCCCTCCCCCGATGAGGGACTTTGTTCCAGTCTCTCTACTGTTTATACAGCATTAATAGAAGAAACTAGGTTTGTTGCCATTGTTCTGTGTTCTCTATAAACCAGAAGAAACAAAAACAAAGCTCCACTTTCATATCAAAATGAACTGGGAATCTGAGTTGTTAGCTAGAGTTTGGAGAAAAGCCTTCCACTAGAAACACCTAAAGTTGCATGTTTAGGCCTTTTTTCGCGGCAGACATTTTGCTTGCTCCGTTACATTCAAGTGTCCCAGTAAGCCACGACTGAAACTGACACATCATTATTTTTTATTATTTACACCTGAGCATTTCCTACTATGACGTGCCGAAACTTTGTGTTGTAGTTTTTGGCCACTAGGGGGCAGCGGAACATGCTGAAAGCAAACAATTGCTTATTTTCACGTCGAGTAGCATACATAGCAAACATCCGACGAATGTGAATTTAATATTCACCCTTCTTTTGACTCGGTTTTGGTCTCCGCAGCAGCTGCCGATGAAAATACCTCTTTAGCCTTTAAATGCTCCGCTACGTTCACCGGCTAGTTGCTAACTCTGTCTGCCGTGTGGTGCATGGCAGGCAGTGCACTGTGGGTTTATCAGAGCTTTTTGGCTGCAAACAGCTGCCTGCTGCAGTTGGAAGGTGTACGCTCAAAACAGTGCACTGTACGGCATTAGAGCGCTGCTGGTTTGAGGTGGTGCTCTGAAGTGTTAGCGGAAGCTAGCTAAAGACTGTACTGTAGGCAGGGATTACACGAGCAACATTTTTCTTGTTATGCCCTATGGAGCATACGATTTAAGTTCGCTTTGAGCCTTGTTTACGTCTTGCTACTTTGCAGAGCATCTCTGGATTGGACTGACTCTGGTTCAGCCCATCCGAGGGGCTTTTGGACTCAAATCCTGACTTGGTTGTTATGTTATGTTGCCCGACAATCGATTTATTGCGAATCAAAAATAAGGTTACCAGAGGGTCCGGCCAACGTGTGATTTCCTCCTCCGTCCATTGCTCTGCACAGATAATGTCAGCAGATGGATTTCCTGCCTCTCGGCCAGTGCTGCTGCTATTACCTCAGGATATGTTGGATTTTCTGCTGTAATCGGTTGCAGGCTAAGACTCCTGTGAGCAAAGTGCTGTGGATTGTGATAGTGTCAGGACGACCTCATCTGTGGGGGGAGAGAGTGAGTGAGGCAATGACTGAGGCTCAGAAATGTTGTCTGGAGAAGTGATAACATGGAGGTATGACATAGTTGTGCCGTAAGCTTTTTTAAAAAAATCGTTTAATTACGTGTAACTGTTGCCCTTAATGCAGTGTTGTTGTAATGTTTACAGGTCAACAGTATCTCACTCATCTGTGGTTATTAAACACTAGTGCAGTGCGCTTTACCTTGAGCCAAATCTTTAAAGCTCCTATGTTTAGCTTCTAAAAGTCTCCTCCAGGCATGTTTTATGAACATACAATACTCAGCTATTTACTTGTGTCCGAAGTGGTTTTACATCATTTAAAAAAAAAAAAAAGTTCAATTACTGTCACGGGCACAGCCATGGGCTTTTCTCATTCCTCAATTGTGTGGCTCCTCGTCTCCTCGCTTCTTTGGCAAACATTTGTAGTGCTTCACACAATAAAATATCTTAAGGCAATAAAATATATTATGTTTGTGTGTGGGAAAAAAGTACGACAGTAGCCTGCATTCTTATCACACTATGCCACGTTGTGTGTTGAATAAATAGGCCTATAAGTTGTCATAAACACTGTTATGCTCATCTGACAGGGATCATAAAATAGAACTGCAGCTGTGCTGCATTTAACTGATGTCGATTTAAAATGACGGCTTAGAGGAAAGAATGTCTCATTGTATTATATGCTTGTTGCCTTGACTCCTCTTTCCTCCTGTCTCGTCTTCGGCGAGGAAAGGAATCGAGGATGTACAAACTGGGAAATGGCAAAGGCCCCATGGCCAATCAGCTCCCTGCCTGTTTCACCTCATTCCCCTCACCTGAGCTTCTCTTCATCTCTCCACCTGCACTTCATCAGTCACTTTGTATTTAAGTCCTGGTTTTCCACTGCGTTCACATGCTCCCATTTCCAGAGTTGGGAAGTCATTACGCCAACTTCAGTGAGCTTAAAGTTGTAATACGGAAACAACATAGATGCTGAAAATAAGATTTGTTGTATTTTATTGCTTTTCTAACTTTTCTAACTAATCACTCTATGTGGACAGAAATGGTTATTTTTCCGATTATTCTGACCCCACACGAATGCAGCATTCAGTCAGTCTTTGTTGGATCCTTGCTTTTCTTCTGCTCTGATCACTTCTGCCGTGCCTGCATGAGCTCTGAACCAAAACGTATTTCTTCAAGTCCCAGTTGCCTGCATGAGCTCTGTTTGGGCCCAGCTGCTCCGCTTTCCATGACAAGCACACAGTTAGAAATTCTTAACAAAATACATCTACTCCTTACAAGAAATCTTGATTCGATTATGCATTTGCAAATCGTTCATTTCCAAAGTTAAACTGCGGAACAAAAGATCTCTCCTACTTCATGTCCATTCCCGTTTTAATGGAGCACGTAGAAACTTCAGCAGACGAATGTGAAAAACAGACTTCTAGTCTGAAACTCTGCACGTGTGTCACAATCTGCATCTCCAAACTTGTTAATGGCCATTTTCTACCTCTCAACCAAATGCCTTTTGGACTTCTCCACCAGCCGTATCTCTGCCCCTCTCTCCAGCACATGGCCTTCCTGCCCACCTGCTTCCTATTTTCCCAAATCAGCCCAGTTGTGTCAGTTTGTTAAAGTTGCAAAGCTACATTTTCCTTTTCCTGCAACCTGCACCTGCCTGACCGTCTCCCTGTAACTGCCTGTAAGTATGAATTCTTCAATAAATCCCTTTTCGCCTGGACGAGCTGCATTTGGGTCCTCCCCTGTTACCCTTGTTTTTTTCATCATAATCATATAATTCTTACAAAGAACAATTCCTATAGCCACATACCTACATTTCTGCACATTGTGGCTTTAACTGGACCATCAGATCCGACCGTAAAGACCTTTTGTATTCAATCTTTTCTGCATCTTTGATTGACTGGGCTTTAATCAGATTTGACCTGGTAACCTTTTTTTAACCAGAATTTTCTAATTAAGAAGAAAAAAAAAACAAAAAAAAAAATCAATTAGAATAACCTGATTAAAAAAAAACAACCTTTCCACACATGCTGCTTCGCTTCACTGTGCAACACAGTTGGGACTGAGTGTCTGACGTAGCGCTGCATCTTCTGCTCCGTGCAGAAACCCTGCGCATGTGTCTCTGTGCTCTTAAATATTCCTGCACAAATAGCCATCACAGCAGGCGCGCTGGATTGTGTACTCACTCCTTGCTGTGAATAATGAACAGAGTGTACTTGTGGGTTTATTCCGCCTCATTACCTTGAGTCATTACACTCCTTTGCATTTACTCAACAAGGCTGTGAGAAACATTACGAACGTGTGTTGCTGTTTTATTCATTAATGACTTGTTTGGTTGTGTTAATCTCTTCTGAGGTGATACAGAATGCTGTTTACCTGTCAGCAGCGCATTTGATGAAGACTATTCCATATGATGAGAGCTCCTACAGACGTATAAAGATCGATATCGACGAGTTGTAATATTGGTCATATATGATGTGCTTTTTGGCTTGTCACCGTGACCTTTGCTGCCCTGAGTCTTGTACATATCGTAGCTTTAGTAGCAAGGTGAAGCTCTTCCCTCGGAGTTCATGAATACTCTCCCCCTCTCTCTGCATCTCCACTGACCTTCTCAAGCTCCTCGCTGCTCGTCTTAAACATTTTCATTGACCCACCGGCTCCCAACCGGCGGCTGTCAGCCCGCATTTCTCAGCCTTTGTTGACACAGATGAACAATCGCAGTAGATTACTCAGTGGCTCGCTTCTCCACTTCCTAATCCATTTCCTTGATAGCATCTATCTGCCAGGCAAGAGGGATTTCAGACATAGAGAACATTTCTGTGTATTATTAGCCTTGGGTTCATTCTAGGAGGAAAACATGGCATCAAAGGCCACAGCTGCAAGAATGTGATGAAGGGAAATGTTAACTGAAATATTTACCAGCACATACTCGCTGGAATGTAACCTGTCTGTCGGCCTCAATCTCACTGAATATGAATTATTTCAGTGCCTAATTGCAGTGTGATGGAAGCATGTTCGATTCTTGACACCTAAATGTGCTTTCTGCCTCTTTCCCCAGGTGTCGTCGGTGCAGATGTGTGACGTGGTGAACGAGATCGAGCTGGAGAAAGAGCGCTGTGAGAATAGCACCTTTGGGAACGTCACTGCAGGTCATTCTCCAAAACACATTTTCCTTTTTAGGGTGTGCAGGAGGCTATTCAGAGGAATATGGGAAACAGCATGAGTAAATAAGTAGTGAGGCAAGGTAATAATACAGTGTGGGAAGTTATAGACAAGCCACTATTACCTGGCCTGAATACAGCCCTGCAGAAACATAGTTGACACGGTAACACTCACGCGAACGCAGGCGACTGACCATCGCCTGCCGAGGTGGTGTTGCTCCGGCCTGTGGGCGGTGCTCGGATTTGAACACACGTTCTCATTTTACAGCTAAACACTAAAAACATGTTTCTGAAAACACCTGAGGCAAGAAATAAGCAATGCAGTAACAGATGATTCATATTTGAATCGCTAGCTGAGGCCAAAGTTGAACTCCACGAGTTGCGAAGATGCAAATTTGTCGTATATTTGCCAATGTTCATTTCGTGCATATCAACAATGACTTTCTTTTTGCATTCAGCACTAATCGATCAATCAATCAAACTTTTTCATATAGCAATTTTCATACACAATATATATATATAAAATGTAAATAAATAAATATAAATATCACTCAATCATATATAATATATGTCAACCTTTATGTACAAACTTGGAAATGAGAAAGTTCTATAGATCACAGCAAACTAACGGACTCCATGGCTCCATTATACTTCATGTTTAGTGTTTACCCAAAGCATTGTGGGAACCGTAGTTCCAAAACTAAAAGCACGATCATCCCCTAAATTGAAATAAGACAAAGAATAATAATGTGCTATCAATAATGTTGGACATTAGAGTAGACGGGAGTTATTGGGGTGCAGTAAAGTAAGATTTTGGACAAATATCAATCAACATTTTGAATCATAACTTACCGGGCCGAGTGTCGCACAGCTGTAGTATTTCATCTGCAAAGTGAGGAGCACTGCATTGTGGGGAAGAAAAGAGTGCTCATGCCACGGACACTGCTTATTTATTCCCAACCTGCAGCCTGGTGGAGGTCTATTTAAACTGCAATGATAAAAAAACACCCGTGTGAGTGTATGGCCATTAAATCCATGAGGGAAGGACTTTTTCATCACGTGACGTGTAAGGGTAAAGCATGACAATAACCTTGAATGAAGTTATGATGGTATTTCTGCCCAGTACTACCACTCAAGGTAATGGAAATCTTAATGATAACATCGCTGTCTGTCATGGTGATTGAAGGGTCTTCCCCACTATGTGCGAGTAAGTGTATATATAATGTGAGTCTGACCTCCAATCAGAAGGACCACGCCTCAGTAATATCGCCATTTGTTAACTTGCTCTCTCTATTTGATGTCATTTTACTGAAAAATCCCCACACGTACTGTACCTGCTGCATAGTACTGTACGTTTAGTGAATATACACGAACTGCGTGCGTGGAATCGGCTCTCCTTATCTCTGCAATGACCCTCATTTCTCTACTTCCCTATCTGCTTCCTCAACAGGAAGGTAGTGCAAGCTGCTCTCACAGGTCACATCCCTAATAAATGAATTAGCAGCGTGTGCATTTGTGAGAAACCATACGTTATGCAACGTATGAAATATACTGTCCATATTGTCCAGAAATTCTTTGGCTTCCTCGCAACAGAACAGGCATCAAATTAATATTTCTTGACAGTTTGTGTATTCTGGTGTCCAGCATTAATATAGCACTACACACACACACACACACACACACACAGATCATTGTACAGACTTAAGGATGTCTACACAGAAACTGTGCTTCCATTGTTGTTTCATCCTCCGAAATCCGTCTGTCTCACAAATTTTTCATTCTGAGCATTGACTTTCATTTCAGATATTATAAAGATTTCAAAGAAAAAAGAAAAACATTTTTCATTCACTTCAATGACATTGAGAATAAAGGGGGTTAAAGCTTTAGATGTAAGAAATTCTATTTAAATTGCCTTTGTAAAAGAACTGAATGGATGTAAAAACACAACAGGCACAAAAGAAAAGTAGATAAAAGTGAAGAATATTTTGGAGTTCATTGCAGTTTGACGTGTCAGGTTGTTTCCAACCAGATGTCTTCAAGTTGGATTTAAAGCAGATAAACCTGGAGCAACTTGTGCTCCTGTATTTATCTGTTAAAAGGTTGCGAAACATCGAAACAATACACTTTTATTTGATGAACTTGAAAAACGAAGGTGGATAAAAGTTTGTACCAAATTTACAGCACGAAGCAACGTATCCATAATAAAATCTGTCCACTTAAAGCTGAAAGAAACGCCGCTGTGTGCCGTAGGTGTCACGTAAAGCCCATGATTTAGTCGTTGTGCATGTATGCCTTTCCCTTTCTCACGGTGAGGGATGCCATGTTAACGGTATTGTCTCCTCCTGGCAGGTTGCCAAGGCATGTGGGATATCATCGCCTGCTGGCCCTCAGCCAGAGTCGGAGAGGTGGTTACAATAACCTGCCCCACTTACTTCAGCTACTTCAGCGACGAGCACAAAGGTAAACACATCTTCCTTCACTTAATGTAAACACAACACGCGTTTAGAATATTCTCTCCGTTTACATGTTGAGTTTCTATCAGGATTGAGGGAGCAACACCGGATAAATGTAAAGTCGTTTCAGAGAACAGGGGAAAATGACAATGTTCTCTGTTTGTGCTCATTTTGTGAGTATTTTGATATTTAAAATATGCAGTCAAGCCTTCGGGTGGAGATTTAATGTGTCGCTTGCATGCAAATGGACATTTTAAAGTCATCAAACTTCCATCTCTTCCCGTGGACATCGGGCAATGATTAGAGACCCTGCAGAAAGCCCAGGGCAGAAAACAATATCAATTCATGAGCCTCATAAGCAGCATTACATCATTGGTATTTACAAGAATAATCTGTAAACAATTCAGAACTTTTTACATTAGCGTGGTATCCTATCAATTCAAAAAGCGAGAAGAATAGACGCCCTCCTGCTCTTCTCTACCGGCAGCGCCTTGCCGTGAATGCTCTGGAAAAAGTGTACCCATAATAGCGTCGACCCTACGAACTACTGTGGTGCATTTAAAACACCAGAAATCAAATATTTCAGATAGATATTGGGAGTTTTCCAGCTACCTCAAACCCTGGATAACAGCTAATCCAGGTTACTGTAAACAGTATGGAGCGTTTACATGAGCCAGATTTTAAAAATGTGCACGTAAACTCAGTCACAGATTACAGTCAGGGTCTAAGAAAACAAGGAGGATTCAAGCCCATCCTTTAACCTTTATTTTGGAACGAGCAGAGGCAGAGAGGAGGGAAGAAGAGAGATGATTCACTCGCCGAAGATAAGAAAGAGAAACATTAGAAAAATGTGTTTTGCTGAATCACCTTTTGTCTCTCTACCTTTTGTCAGGACCTATCTCTACTTCATTACCAGGGTTTTATTTTCTTCCTGCACCGTTTTACTCTTGTTGATGGCCCTACTCAAAAGATAGACCTCAAACTTGTCTTTTGCGCGTCTGCCATTTGCCTCCCTTTTATTTCAAGCCCCCCGTGTCCTCGTTTGTCGCTCTCGCTGCATCAAGTCCTCGGCTGCCTGCAAATCAAACTCTCAAAGACTTTAAAAGTCGCTCTCAGTACCTGCACTATGAACACTTTCGCTCCCTCAGCAAACCTGACTCAACAATCAGGGACTTATTTTACAACAGCCTCTATGAGTGCCTTTGTGAGTGAAAGAAAAGGGCGCCGACGCCACCATCGATCTGTTTAAATGACGACTCTGCAGTGAATCACAACGCATCTAACGCTGCGCTGCTCTCTATTGTGGCTGGACGCTTTGTGATGCCACAGCAGATGACGTGGTTTGACGCCTTCAAAACTGATTTTTGCTTATTTCCTTGACTTTGGTAGTGATGTGTTGTGAGAACACAGTTGCTAGGTTAGTGTAGAGGCAGACAATACAAATGATAACTGAGAAAATGTCAAAGTAATTTCCACTCGCTCCAACTTATTTCAACACTCAGCATCACACGTGAAGGCACTAACAATGCGCAATCAAGCTTCTATCTAAATATATTCCCATTTCTATTTCTTTTTTTTCTTTTTTGTTGAAAATGTCACTCTTTACCAACTCGAAGACCACGTTTTAGAAAATCGTTGCCAGTGTCCCACTGAAAGTGACCAATGTCCTGTTCTTCATAGTGAATTGGGTGCTTGTGTTGAACTGGGCCCTCTGGTGTCACCTCGTGAATGTGATGAGAAGATCGCTGTGTCTGTCGTGAGAACACTGCTGCCATGTGACAAATAAAGAGGATCTTCCCTTGTGTCCTTTTCATGTATGCATTCCTTAACTTTGCATTTCAATGTCATATTAAGGAACCATAACTTCCACGGGCTCCGACACATGGCAGCACAACTCGTGAGCTCATGGCTATCGGGAAACAAATGGACCATAGTAGTCTCTTCTCTATCTACTGTATTTATGCTTCCACGGGGTCAAATCATCCGCAGATGTAACATTTTGTTCCAGATGTTAAGCCGATATGCAACTTTATAAGACCAAAGCAGCTGGACAAGGACTGTATAAAGCAGCGGTCCCCAACCTTTTTGCACAACGGACCGGTTTCATGCAAGACAATTTTTCTTCTATTACATAAATAATGTAAATATAATTATTCCATTTTATATTATGCACTTTATTTATATTATTATTATTATTATTTATATATATATTATTATTTATATATATATATATTATTATTATTATTAATATAACAAAACCCACAATAAAGTGCAAAACATATAATTTAATTATTACATAAATAATGTAAATATAATTATTCCATTTTATATTATGCGCTTTATTTATATTATTATTATTGTTATTATTATTATTATTACATGAGTAATATATATAATATAATGCATGAACATTTTTTACAATAAATATTACCAACACAAAAAAAAACAAAAAACGTTTTATTCTGTGCGGCCCGCTACTGAATGACCCACGGCCTGGTACTGGTCCGCGGCCCGGTGGTTGGGGACCCCTGGTATAAAGGACACTGAATGTTTGATGGCACGTCATTTATAAGATAAGAGGACAACTCATAGTGTGGCCTTCTTTCCAACAGAATGAGAAATCTTAACCGTCCATAATATACATTTTTTTTATATATATATATATATATATAATTTTTTAAAAGAGCTATATTTGCCACCACTCTATGATTCATCTGATCTTTCATGCGTCTCTTTGACCTCCAGACCTCTCATCCCCTCCATCATCAGACACTTGCTGTTTTCACTCATTATCCAGTTTGGAAGGGCGGCCATCTTTACAACCTCGTGGCTGCTACTGACCTCCATCATACGTCTCATCTTTAATCCGCTGGCTTTTTCTCTGGTTATACATTTAGATCATTTTTCTTCTGGTACTATTCTAATGCTCTATATATAGTGACACTGTGCAGCCCTTTGATCGAGTTTCAACAAAGGGAAAAAGCCAGAGGTCATCACAGGCGTGGATATAAAGATCGATATAATTGAATTGAATATCAGGTTATGACAGTAAATGAAACGCATCAGAGTACGAGCCTGTGGGGCAGATCTGCACGAACACCAGTTCACGGACGATGCCTGACCCAAATAATCTCCCCTTCAGATCCTTTCCCCTCTGCTCTGAGAGTCACTGTCAGATCTCTGCTGATGGATATCCATTTCTTCTTTTCAACACCGTTCTGAGCTATTTCCCTCCAGCTTTTCACCCGCTCCTCTTGTACCTCGGCCTCTGTGACCCAGCAGGTCAATACTCATTCTTTCCCACTTACCCAGCGATGTGCTATAATCCAACTACTGTTAACTATTGGAGATGGGGCTGATGGGCCATATATTCCACTGACCATATACAGACCCTCTAATGACGTGAATAAAATATTGACTTGGGTAGCAGTCAAAGCAGGTTTCCATAGTTTAAAGGGCACATTTTCAGAAAGACCAAACCACTTTTCAATGTAAACGTCTAAGTCCCTCTCTGTGTCCATCCTTTCCTCCCTTTTACTGTACAGCTCTGTGCTCACATCTGCTGGTTCTCTCAATTATTCCAAGACTGCACTTTCTTCCACTTCAATACACTTTTCCCTATTTCGTGAGTGGGAAAAAAGCCAATCCATCACCTCTTAAACAGCCAGTAAAATTTATAATATGGTCCATCTCCCCTTGTGCACGCTAACGTGTGAACTTTTTTTTTTTTCCCTTCTGGGAGTGTTGCTGCACTCATGCAGGCATTAGCACCTCGGTGTCAAACTGAAAATTAGAGACAAAGGGAAATGTGTCACTTCATAGATGGAGGACGCTCTTTATACCCCACGTGTACTGAAGGGCAGCATGGAGGAGTTTAACGCTGATGGCAAAAATCAGAGAAATGCTTTGAACAGACTTTGTTTAAAGACCAGAATGATTGTTGAATTTACCTTTAGAATATGGTGAAAATTGAAAAACTCAAATATGCTGTATTGTTTCTTGCATCATGCTTAATGTTGTCTTCATCAGGGATTGAGTTGTTGAGCGGACCAGAGACATATTTACCATGCTAATGTTTAATGTAGGCATGGCTCAGTATAATAGGACATCTGGGCTTTAACGAGAACAAGTTCTTTTGTGAGGTGGAGACATATTTTTATGTAATTGGGAGAGCTCCAAAACACAGTGCTGGACACAGTGCTGAATTCACGTTAATAATCCTGACACTTTTATTCCCCACTGAGGCCGAACTTAATAGATAGACGACACCTGTCTAGTTTGTCCATCAACTAAAATGATATTTACATTGAAAACATGATTTTTGCATATGTTGGTATGATTTTGTGTCCTGACAATGATAAATGGTGAAAAACCATATGTTTTTAAATTTGCATTTAGAGTGTAATTTGTTATTTCCAACAACACACGTCCGCAGTTTTAAAACAAAATGTACGTTTTCACAGCGACATCCCTGGACATTAGCTGTCGGCATATTCTTTCAACAACATTCAAAACACCAAGTGGTTCTTTACTAAATGTGCCTATGTCACATAAGCAACTGTGGAGTTGAAAAAATGAACGAGGCACGGTAATATATAATCACGTGAGGGCTCCAGATGGGACATTTTCCAAAGATAAATCCATCTTTAAAAAAAAAAAGCAGGTGTTAGATGAAGCCACATTTTAATAGTTTCTCTTGAACTCAACTCGTTTTGTCAGACGAGAGTGGGTTTCTTCAAACGAACTTCAAAAAACTAAAGTAAAGAGATTTCGCATCCCTAGTTTAGCTCCCTCGTTCTGACTCACTGAGTCTCCATCTCCACACACACGCTGACTCCGATGGCACGCCGACGTGTCCGCTGAGCTTTCTCCTGTTTGACATTTCCAGGTTAAGAGGACACTCGTAAAGTCTGACTGATATGACCTAAGGGAGCAGAATGAAATGTCCGTCAGTCTGTCCGTCAATCATCTGTAAAATAAAGAGCAAACCTTCACAATCATATTCTAAAGCATCCAGACTGAAATATCTCAACAATTATCGGGTTGATTGCTGTGACATTTTATGCAGATGTCCATTGTGCCCAGATTATGTACACTGCTGACTTTGGAGATCCTCTGACTGTTCCTCTCGTGCCACCATGGGGTTGACGTTTGTGGTTACGAGTGACACGTCTCCACTGCTGGATGCACTGCCATGGAATTTGACACAGCCGTTCATGTCCCTGCAGACTAGTTGTGAAGACTTCTGTGGCCCCTTAACTTTTAAGTCAAAACTTAAATGTCCAGTACTTTAGTTTATGACCAAACACCAGCCTCAGTTGTAGGCCTACTTTGTGTTTAGTGCTATTAAGCTAATATTAGCATGCTCAATAAGTAATTGCTAACTAAAATGGTGAACGTGGTAAACAATACACCTGCTACACGCCGACATGTTAGCTGTTATTGTGAGCATGGTGGCACCATGGATGAATGAAAAGAACTGGATACAGCGTTGGAGGCGGGGCTCCGTTCATAACCTGTTCAAGTGTTTGCATTGCTAAGTTAATTTACCTCAAAATCAAATATACACTGATTTGCAGACGTCTCTTTCCCAATGTAAGTCAATGGGAAAATGTTTTTTTTTGGGCCCCATGGCATCACGTGACACAGAGGTTGTACTTCCACGGTTTGGCCACTACGAAAATTTTGCTTCAAAGCCTGCCGCACTTCCTGGGAGCTTGGCTTGCATTGTGGCGTCAGCATTTAGCGCAAAGCTCCGTTGTGTCTTAGATCTTAGATGTATTATAAGGCGTCTGTAAAACCGTCGACAGGACACCTCGAACTGCCAAGTATGACTCTTTCTATTATGAAGTTTTGATCCTTGGAGGTTTTATATTGGTAAAACTTTCCTCGAGTCAAGAAAAGTGATGTCTCCACGATGCAACGTCTATGGGATGAGCGGGAACTCGTGGGCGGGGCAAGCGGGAGAAACACTACTGCCACTGTTTAGTGGATCACATGACCAGGAAGCTAGAAAACTTTTTTGTTACATGCGCCAGGCGAGCAATTCTCATTGGATTGAATAGGTGCTATCTCTTGGTTTGGTATCCTTTATAACACATCCATGACTCAACCTCACAGAGCTGCTATCATAAACTCTTTTAGTTTTATCCTTTTAACATTACTGCTGAGGAAAAAGGCACAAAAATTAATATCCAACAGAGGTCCAGAAAGCTGAAGCCCCTCAGGTGGACGCTCTGTTTATCTATTACACTGAGAAACCATATCTGAAAACCTGCAGTCATCCCTCACGCTACGTCTAATCAATCGTCCCCCTCACCTGAATGATGTGGGGTTCTGTATCTCTGCGCACTACTGGATATTTCACTCAATTTACTGCCAAATGTTCTTTGCGTTTCCTCCTCTGCTACAGCAGGAATGAGCAGAGTTTTACTGTACGTTTAGTTGTAAATGATAAACAAAAATGTAGCCTCAGGTGACCATGACGGTGCTCCACTTCCATTTTGTTCCAAGAAAATGATGCAGCTGCTTGCATCAGGACCTGCATCATTCAGGAAATCATCCTGACAAAAACCTTCCTCCTGCATGATAATTTACGGATTAATCTGCGAGTGGTGGGAATGGGACTCTGAGAGGTGACAAGTCTGTGAGCTTCTTCTTCTTCTTCTCGGGCATTTGTGGATCAAATATTGTGGGTTGGGTCTGTCAGGGTAAAGAAAAACAAATCTTAAGGGATTACTGTATATCAACCATATTGGCAGCAGAACAAACAGCATTTGCTAATATTTACTGACAATATTGCTCTGCCTCCGTTGAAATCATTGGTTCAAAAACTAAACAGGAAGGAGTCATTTTGACAGTTTGTTTCTCATTGAGATTAACATTGTTTGTACTGCAGTTTTAAGAAGAGTATTGCCTCATTTTCACAACATTTAGATTCCACAACATGAGAAAAGTCGTGGTCTAAAAAAAAAACAGCAAAAGAAAGCAGATTTACAGCAAATGTTGAAACTGGTAAGGGCCTCAAATATTCAATATGTGTTGGGCTCTAATCTTCCAGAGCTGAAAAAGGTGAAGAAGAAGGCTGGCACTGCAGGCCACAGAGACATGCTGCTCTTCACATGAAAACAAAGCAATACCTTGTGAAGGGAGAGGCTTCTACAACCCTCACATGTGTTAAAGCTCTTCCAATATTCTGTCTGTGAAATGGCCTTGAGTCAAGGTGAGGTCGCTCTGTAGTGTTTCTGTGTGTCCGTGTGTGTGTGTGTGTAAGGAACTTACACATCCATGAAATGGGTTGTTAAAGGAAACGGATCGAGGAGAAAACAAAGAAAAAGAAGAGGGGGAATTCTCAAACTTCATCCCAGCATGACACTCAAATACAGCCACAGCAGCGACTAAAGACAACATGACCTTTCGCTGACTGCAGCACTTCCACACACACCAACCTTCTGCTGCCTCCCTGCGCAGCTGCAGATGAAAACTTCTGGTCCCATTGTGGTTGAGGTCTCTTTTGGGTTAGTCTTTTTTCCATGAAACCCAGAGACAGCACAAATAAGCAACGTAAGAAACGTAATACAGCCTGGATTAGTAAAACATTTTTTTTTTTACAAGGAGTTGTTAATTAAAATAATCTGGCAAGTAGCAAAATGTTGAGACTGACAACATTGTTCAATTGTTTTTCCACCAAAATATCTGAACTTGCCAATATCTGCTCGTATAGCAACCCCGGGATGATTGAGCTTTTTATATGTTTTAAATTACAACCGCTCAAACTCACTAACACCGACGACCGCATGAGCAGTTTTCTTCTGAATTTCTGCCCTTATGTATTGTAAAACATAAAAAGAAAGCATATCGTTCTTTTTCACGAAACGTTAAACATAAATGTCGTTTAAAAAACAATCTTTAAGGTTAGGGAAAGTTCATGATCTTGGTTTAATACAGAAAAAAGGCTTAAAGCATGCGACACACCGTATTAATATTATACCGAAACCACACTAACCTTAACCAAAGTGCTTTTAAACTTAACTACAGACAAGGCTCAGCATGCAAACCCTGGTCTTCATCCACCCTCCACCCCGACTGCCTCCATCATACTCTTGTGCGGTGCATAAATGTGGTGCTTTATTCACTCTTCACTTCATTCAATCAAAAAAAATAAAAAACACAAACCAGGCAGAGATTTCTATTGTAGGAGACGTGTTGTTTAAACCAGGTTTACACAACACTCATTTACTTGAGTTATCATTTTTTAAAACACCATGCTCTGAGTTAATATTTCCTCGTTGTACATGCATACAATTCCTTGACTGGAGCTTGTTAATCTTTATTTGCTGTTTGATGATCAGAATGTCAATATCTGTAGCAGCCAAGTGGCTTTCTGCGAGCACAGATAATGCACAAGTCAATAATGGCTCACATTAGTGGGAGAGAGTCACACGGCGGTTTGTGGGGTTCGAGGTTTTGTAGGTTTTTTTTTGCAGTGACCCAACAAGCCTGTATATGAGGTCACTGACAATGTCACACAGCAGTACGTGGAGCGTAGGACCAATTTTAAACTAACTTGGTGAGCAGGTCTAAGAGAAATGTACTGTCTGGGTGGCTGTGACCTCTTCATGTCATTTCCATCTCCAGGTAACCTCTCCAAAACCTGCACAGCAGACGGCTGGACTGAGATGCATCCCATTGACATCGCCATGAACTGTGGATACAATCTCAACAGCACCAGCGATGATGTGAGTACAACACGGCAGCCTATAAGAGGCAGCGGTACGGATGCCCAACGGTCACATTGTGAATGAACTCAGCAGCACAGAGGGAAACCATCTCAAGAACCAGTGGGCAGGGGGAATTGAATTAGAACATCTTTCCTTTTCTCTGTGGGTGGTTGTTTTTGTTGGGTCTATCAGGAAAATAGCAGTTGTTGGTTTCACGACTCGAGTGTTTGCCTTTTGTTATGAACTGCCTGTGACTGGGTTGAGTAGCACAACTGAATATACAGCATAACAGTGTAAAACTGTCTGTAGTTCAATGCTAGGAATGTGGGAAGTATTGTCATTTCAATTATTGTACAATTGGTGGAATAAACAGCACATTTCTGTTGACATCCAGAAAAATTTGCAGAGTTTTATTTAAGAAATGCATTATAGGAAAAGATGTTAAGTAGGCGTAAGGAGCTGGAGCTATCTGGAGATTAATTTATCCTAAGTGGTTAGCTTAGCTTGACTAAGCACAGAGACTGGAAGCGGTTGATATGGGGACGTTGGGGGCAACAGTTTCCTGTTTACACATCCA
Source organism: Bovichtus variegatus (assembly GCA_943593645.1). Lineage (NCBI taxonomy): Eukaryota > Metazoa > Chordata > Actinopteri > Perciformes > Bovichtidae > Bovichtus > Bovichtus variegatus. Next base: position 6,676,477 of record CALSCE010009814.1, read on the forward strand.
GCAGAAACGGAGCAACATTAGCGTTCATTTGGAATTGTGTTTCTGGCCACCTGATAAATGTAAATCCAATATTCACTCTTCCCACACCAACGCCTGAGGGAAATATCGGTCTCTTTAGCAGCTAAATGCTCCACTGTGTTCGACAATCGGCTAACTGTCTGTCCGGGCTGAAAGACTGAAGAGAACTGCAGGGTCAGGCGATAATTAACGATTGGTTGGTATTGCGTGTGACTCATTTCAGCCTCAACCCAGTGTAAATTATAAAAAAATATTGATTATAGCCCCTCAAACCCACAGACAAGAAAGTTGTATTAAACTCTGGGCAGCAAATGTCGAACTATTCTTTTATAAAGATCTCATGACCTAAAAAATCAAAAATATTACGAAATGAATATACCCAATAAATCAGCATACTTCATCTTTTGCTAAAGCAGGAGCATGTCTTTGAAGCAAAACACACTTTTCTTTCAAAAGGCCGAGTCAGCTCGTAATTAATGCCTTTGTTAACAGCATTACGAGCCATTAGAGGTTATTCGTGTTGCCTTCAGGGCGAGGAAGAGAATAAATACATCAAATGTTGCACTTATTTAGTTTAGTTTTAATGCAGAGAGAACTAATCTTGTCTGTGTTGATGGAGCTGGAGCCGGGTGAAGAGTGGATGTGCACTGCAGGGTGGTAAAAGCTTTCTTGGTGGGCACTCTGCTCTCTGAGTCACAGAGGCGGCCTCATTATATGCCACATAGGAAGTCAGGAGGGACCCGGCTGGTGGAGTACACTAAAAGGAATTCGATGTCGGTCTTTCTGCATACTTGATACCTCAGTGTGCCACAGGATGCAGAGCTCTTAATCTCATTTTCATCAAGCACAAAACATACAGTGCCATGGCAGCGACATTGTGAAGCTGCTCAGAAAGGCTCCACATGTGCTGGAGTAAGACGGAGAGTACTCGAGCAGATCCAGTTGTACGGATTCTTTTTGGGATCAGACTCAAGATTGTGGTTCAATAAATCTTTTGTTTAAAACACTGGAAGGTCATCGGAGTCAGACACTGTCAGATGATTACGAGGGTTTTTACATTCATTACATTCATAGAATTCACACAAAGAAAAAAGCGCCGCCTTCCCACTCGTGGCCCCCGATGACACGGTGAATGTTTAGTTGTTTCCAGAGGCTGCACTAGACAAAAAAAAAAAAAGTCAGATAATAAACAGAATTTTATAAGCTTTTTCACATGATCTTCATCAGAATGTGGAGTTTGCGGAACAGAAAATCTCCTTAAAAACCCGACTTAAGTAAAAGTACAGAAGCATTTTTAGAAAAATGTGCTTAAAAGTATCAAAGTAAAATATACTCGTTCTGCTGTGAGTGACTGATATATATTGTATGTATGTATGTATATGTATGTACATCATGTATTGTTAATGCTAATGCTTCGACATCTAAGTAACTTTTTACTTTTCATACCATTAGGTAGTTTAATAACAAATCATTTTATTTCAAATATGCACATTTGTGGATGTAACATGTTTTTTCTTCAGGGCAAGTTTTTCTGGCAAGTGAAGATTGGCTACACCATTGGCCACAGTGTCTCCCTCATCTCTCTTACCACAGCTATCGTGATCCTCTGCATCTTCAGGTACGTAGAAAAACAGTTCCACATGATTGTCGAACAGAGCTCGGCTGTTTTCCTCTTCAGGAACCACCAGCGTTCTACATTTATGGAGAGAATTTACTTTTAAAAGTGTGCCAAATTAGCTATTAAACATTTGCAATTTACTGTTGGATGTACAGACAAATATCATGGGATTGTTTTGACACGATTGTCATGCAAGTTGTGCAGTTTAAGGAGCATCTATGATGTCTGTGTGATTAGATTTGACTGAGTTACGACTGAGAAAGAGACACACATTGCTGCAAACGGGCAGTAAGGGTTTTGAAAGGAGCGCACGAAGAGAACTCTTGACAGCGGCTGCGTTGCTCAACAACTTTTGACTTTTTTGATAACTCCTGATTGAGGTTTCCTTGCCTGGTGTGGTCAGTTGTATAGAAGAAGAATGAAAAAGGATAGAATGATGAAGAAAAGGAACAAAAACAGTCACCGCTGCAGGACCCCGAGAACATTAGTATGAGCAATTTACCATAAAGCACAGTGACATTGACAGCGTGCCTGCTGGGCACATGGACAAAATGACAGTTTATTCATTTCAGTGTCACACATCAAACACTGTGAACTGGGATGTGATCATATCTGATCAGTGAGGCTTTAAGGCTTATGTTAAACTATAAAAGACAAGATGAAAGATACGCATACTTTCAGATCTGATGATCCTTTCATGCATTTCATACGTCTTGATCAGATATCTGCAGCAGTTATAGTGAGATTAAAGAGACGGACGCTTGATATTTGACAAGGATTGATTGCAAGATCCTCAAAGACAAGTACAGTTTTGATGTCAGGAATGAACGAGATCACAGCTTTAAATAGCAAATACTTTATTCTGAAGGGCAATTAATAGACATTATATGTGCATGACTTATATAATAAAGCTCATTTTCTCTAATGCATCATTTCTCTACCTCAGTTGTACGAGATTCAAACTTGTAAACCCCCCAAAATGTTATGAGGAGATACAAAAAACCTTGATGTCTAATAATAGATGGTCTACGTTTGTGCAGATATTGATTCACATATTATTTCGTGCTGCTTTTTGCCACTTTATTTGCTCTGCTGCCAAAGCTAGTATACTAGCTGTGTAAAAATGATTCTTGATACACGAGTCCTCCTCTGTGCTCACGTCATCTCCCTTGAATTCACAGCCGAAGTAATGTGATTCAACAATAACTTTCTTTATTCCATCCAACCACTCGTTCTCTACGATATACCCACCTCCACAGGGAGGAGGGAAACAGGAAATTGCTTTTGTGGTAGCATTTTTTTTCATGCGTCTCTACTGCTACTGAGTTAGTCACTGATCAGAGCTTCTTTTCATGTTTTTCTTTCACAAAGACCTGCTCTAGGTGTGAAGGTGTGTCTACCTAAGAGTTTCGTTTGCCACAAAATAAATGAAAAGTGTGAAATCCACAGGTTTGAGCCAGAAGGAGAGTTGTGACGGGGCGGTGGGAGGTGACTGAGGGGGTTACAGTGAGGGCTAGTGATGAGTGTTGGCGGGGATGTGGAGTCACACCTGTTTGTGAAAGACACCACAGATTACAGGTAGAAGTAATACTACAGGTGGTAGGTACAGGTAAACTGTTAACCATGGTCTCTTGAAGTCGTGATTTCACTTCCTGTGTAGCCTCTGTTCCACGAGCTTCTGTAAACTCAATGCATTCTTTATGTGTGCGTAGAGCATATTTATTTCATGCCCATTGTTGGATATGTCCTGGGATACTGTACTTTACTTTATAAATACGTAATGTGTCTGTGTCGTAAATGTTCCGACACAACAATAAAAACATTCATTCTGGTCGGTGCAGTTTCAGCAGGGCAGCCTTAGAAGAAACTTTCTTTCCGTGAATCAAAGTGCTTTATCTTTGAAATTATACTTGCAGTAAATGTATTGATCATGAGCCAAAATGAAAAAAATGATCTCTGTTGTATTGAAAACTGCAGTCTGCGGTCTGTGGCCGGCATAGTGACGGAGATTGGATTTTACATTTGCCCCCTAAATACAAACAAACGATGACACACGTGATATTTCATCCCTTTCATTCTGCTGAGCGCTCTCCTCTCTCAGGACGTGCCTGTGCCATTTCATCCAGGCACAAAAAACGCGAAAGAAAATACATTACAAGATAAAATAAAAATATTTTTTGGACAGAAAGGTTCTCATTGACATTGAATAAAGCAGCAGAATAAAAGAAGCATTTAGGGAAATAACAGTCTCAGTTTGCATACTGCCATTGTGAATGTTAACACGCTTTCCCGGCTTCGCGATAAGGTTGGATAAAACTTTAATGATTCCCGAGGGGATTTCTTAAGTAATTGGGCATGTGCTGCATCACCGCCAGGCATAAACAACTGGTCTGAGCCAATGGGAGTCTCGGCACCGCTGCAGACGCTGCCGTCTCCCTCCCCCTCTCATCATTGAATCGGCTCGAGTATGATAATGCAATTAGGAAGTCAAGAAGTGTTTAAAAAAAACACGAAGGTTTCTGATTAGTCATTTGGCAATACACCTCTCTTTGTCTTTATTGGCGAGGCGTGTGAAGCACCATAGAAAGCGTTCATTGATTTCTAAAGCAGATCCTCCCACACGGTGATACGAGAAGCTAATGAGCTCGATTATTAGTGCAGTCAGTCTGTGATTTGCTATCATTTTAAAGGTAATAACTCCAAGGACATTGGATAATTAGGATGAAGGCCTTGTTTTTTTTTTTTTTTTAAATCGAATTGTGTGTGTTGTCTCTTTGTCTTGATCTGTATTCTTGTATCTCTTTCTGTGCATCCTAGGAAGCTCCACTGCACAAGGAATTACATCCACATGCATCTGTTCGTGTCATTCATCCTGAAGGCCATCGCTGTGTTCATCAAGGATGTTGTCCTCTACGAGGTCGGGGAGGTGGACAACTGCTCCTCGGGCTCTGTGAGTTAATTGCCCGAGACGCTGCTGCTGTTTGCGCTGGTCGTTTTTGAGATTAACAAGATTCGTGTTGTCCTTGAATCCAGAAGTCAAAGTCCGGAAAAAGCTCAGCACTTGAACATGACACTGAGAGGCTAATTATTCACATTAAACCACCATTAATGAGAGAACTCAGCTCAAATGGGGATTAAAAAAGATGGATTTCTGTAGTGAGGACGTTTGACAGGAGACAAGGAGACAAGGAGACAAGGAGACAAGGAGACAAGGAGACATCTTAGGTCATTCTAAATAAATGACCAAAATCAAGTCACGGTATAGACTAGTATAATTTGATCACAGTTTTACAGTCCATATGAGCTCCAAGCATGAGTATAAGACAATTCTCAATATCCTCTTTGACTATAAATAACTAAGTCAAGTGAGGTATTTTATTGCTTAGGGATATGAATTGAATTACTGTATGATTAAGTTTTATTGCTCTGTTGCATCAGTACACACTCTGCTGTTATTCTGTTCAGTAACACTGGATTAGCATCCTCAGAACTCCTGTGCCCCCTAAAGTTCCTGGCTTACTGTGCTTTAATTTAGTTTGGGAGTCCGCAGCACTTAAGTACAATATCTACAGACATAACAAAAGGCATATTTTATAACCTGACCTTCAGGATTGTCTTGAAGAGAGTCCCTGTGTTCAAACCTAGTTTTTAAAGACCCTAATCAAGACCCCGAAGCAAAATCAATCATATTCATATATTGAGAGGGTTTGTGAAGTCATACTCAACTCAAGAGTATTGTCTAGTAACAAAAACTAGACAATTACTGGATATTTAAATACGAGTCAAAACTCAAGGGGTTACCTCTCAAGCTGCAAAATATATATTTTACTTATTCTAAACTGAATTGTTTACCTGAAATACTACTTAATATAAGACAAAACGGCACCTAACCCCTCGTTTCATATGTTATAAGCCCATTACATTAAGTTAAACTCTTAAATAAGTATGCTTCTGTTTGTTACGTAGGGTTAGGGTTGAAGGTGAAGTAAATCGTGTACGTTAGGTAACTTCGCTTACGTAGGCTACGTCAGGTAAAATAACTTTGTGGTTTTGCACGGGATATGAAAGCCGGTCTCCTGGGGGAAAGTCCTGTTTTTGCTTGACCCATCAGTCCTCACCTTCCCTACCACCCACCCTAAGTGGGTAACTTCCTCCTTTCTGACTTGCCCCCGTCATCATTGCTGCGGCTGTTAGAGGGTCTTGTATTGGTATCACTGAGCAAGCATTTAAACAGACAACATCACCGTCGTGAACCTACTCACAGGTGTAGCAGGCCCCGCTGATAACCACTGATAATAGCCATCTAATGGGCTGATATTATTCAAAGCGGATGTGAAGCGCGCGGGACAAGGCTGCCCAAATAATGCCAGGCTTACAAGCCATTTATGCTTGGAGTTATATCGAACCACAATGTTGGGATGTCTTCCAGTCAGCGTCACCACCGCTCCACCTCATACTGCTGAACCACCCTGAGGCCACAGTTCGGCCTGCGAACATGAGGTTTACGTTACACGATGTGGCCACACGACGACCGTGCTGGCTCCATTGTGTTGACGGGAGCCAGCTGCCGCCATGGGTCGGCTGAAAAAGACATTATAGAGACCGGTTTGGTGCTACAGCGCTCATCATGACCCCGACAGTACTTCCATCACAACTGTTAGCTCAGTTACCGTCGCTTTCTCTGTGTGTGTGTGTGTGTGTATGTGTGTGTGTGTGTGTGTGTGTGTTCTGCATGGTTCATTACCCTTGTTCTACAGTTGGGTGTTTGCCGTAGTGACCCATTAGATTAATTCATGATATAATCGCTGTGGGGAGGCTTATAACAAATGCATTATTCAAGGCACCTGTGTGTTTGTCACTGTGTGTGCATGTGTGTGTGTGTGTGTGTGTCATCATTCCACCACATGCCACTGATGGTAGGCTTTTTTTTTTTTTTTTTAAATGGAGCTCCAGCGAACCATTTGCACTGGTGTGCACGCATTAGAACTACCAGAAAGGTTCAGACAGCCCGTATGGGTCCATTTCTCATCCCCCTCAAGATGCCATGCTACCAATTTATGAAGACCACCAAATCCCTGTCAGCTCCTCTGCCAGCCGCTTTAATGAGCTCCCCGAAACGCTACCTCCACGAAGAAGAAGTGGATCCCACAAAGCAAACGCAGGAAGGTAACTGTATTATTTAAACGTGTAAATCAGTCGCACAGGAGTATGTCATTTAACAAGCAAACTCACCGGCCATTAATGAGAGGCAGCGCTTAGGAGGGCTTTTCACTACTTAAAAAAAAGCATTGCTTACCTGAGTCAGCAGATCCTCCTCATAACGGCAGTGGAAGAAGTATGACGGGTGGTATGCCAATATTATTGTACGACTACATTTGTAGCAGTCCATCATTCTTTGGTACTTGCTGATTTTAGCTGAATCATTCCCGATTGATGGATTTCGCCTCTTGGCCAATCACGGAGTGACGACGCCCTTCCCTTAGGGATTGAGAGAGGTAGGCTTTAGCGCCCTCATTCTGACCCTTCCTTGACTTAATGCAGATATTATCAGCCAGAAAGTTTTGAGGCTGTTTTGCACTCTTTTGTGATTCAGATTTCGAGCGTGGTGAAACCTATGTTACCTGCGTCAGGGCAGAACTCAGTGCTATTCATGCAAGAACATTTGCTTGCCTCATGATAACGCCTGCAGGCTTTATTTAGTTTATAGCTTTATTTTTTCATTAAAACCCCAATAAACATTTCCTTGTTATCGAAGAGGCATTTGTTTATGTGCACGATGAGTGTAAAATGTAAAGATGGATGCTTCTCGTCCTCCGAACTCCCCCCAGAAAAACTAGTTTTCTGCCTTTTTTGTCACACAATGACAATTAATTTCCTTCAACCTTGACTTATATGCATCGTTTGTAATACGTATACTTGGTTAAAAAGATGCTGATCATACAATCATGTTGCAATGTCACAAAGCTCAATTATAACTTCAAGTCCTGTAAACTTTGACTTGAACACAAGTACAGAAATATTGACAACACAAGATACTTGAGTATCAAAGTAAAAGTATTTGTAAGACGTGACTATTATTTCTGATGCGTTACTGGTAAGCAGCATGTATTCTATATATGTCCTAATATATATTCCTCATATATATCAAATAACAACATCACAGTGCACATTTTTCATTAATCAGTTTAACGTCCAGCTCGGGGAAGAAAAGGCCCACAGTGTCATCATAAGCGTATGATGAGAAGGCGTTTGGCGTCCACGTCTTCAGCCTTCAGTCATGGTTAATGAGGTTCATGTATCCATGAGCAGCATGACTCCTCTGCAGGGGCTCAGCCATTACCCATTTATCATTGTTAGGATTGGAGGTTTCCGACAACAGGTGTGGTCTTTTCAGTGTTTTATCAGGGCTTGATATTTATATATTTTTGTCTTTGTTTCTTCATCTAATGTCAGTGGGTCGTTCCTGTCGTCGTTCATATCCACTCTTGTTTTGTTTCTTTGTCCCGTTTGTGTTGTCTTTACCTCTCTGCTATCCACATTTCCATATCCATAATGTGCTTCAGTCCATTCCTAATCACACTCTGTCCTTTTCACCCTTCTCCCAATTCATGTCTCACTCACATCTCGGTACATCTGCTAAAGTGCTGAACACATTCACCCTCACAGGGTCACTTTTGAATGGGCCACAGTATTGATTTTCCTTATCTACGTGACGCCCTCCCCGTGGGATCTCTGGGATCTCAAAACAGTGTTTATGTTGCTCATGCAGTGTGTATCAGCCTTGGACCTGTGAAAGAGCTCCCTCGCTACACACATCAGCTCAGCCCACCCACGCCATTTGGAAAATGAACCTTTTATACGCGTCGTTGTGTAACGAGTTCAATAGCAGCCTCGCCGCTCAGTGTTCGGCAAAAGCAAACTGAATATTGAATGAATTCACCCATCCTGAAGTTTTGTGCTTTTGTGCTGTCAAACCAGAATAGAGTTGATTGTGTTATGCTGCATGGTTGTTTCTGTTGTTCCTGTGATGTCCGCTCGCTGAAAAATCTGCCGGATTTCTGCACTTTTCCGGCGTAAATATATATGACAAATATATATATATATATAAAACAAATGTGTTACATAGAGCACAGTTTGAGAAAGGAAGTGAAATTCTGCATTTGTAAATGATTAAATAGTAACACTTTCTAATGAGTCATAAGTAATGGCTGCGCTGCACGTGGTTCATTAATACTTTATAGATTAGTTATTATCATTAATTAATAAGCACAGCATTTAGGTCAATCTCTCTCTGGCTGTTGAGTCAGTACAATATAATAAGTCTGCATTTGTAAATGTTAAAAGTGAATTTTGGGGCTGGCTACTGTAAAAAGATGAATCAAGAGTCACGCTGCAGGAGGATAAACAAAAGGATTATAATGATTATAACTATAATAAAGCATCAGTTAAGGATGTATTAACCAACACTATAGCCATTAGGTATAAACGTGTAAATTCTTCATAAAAGGGGCCTTAAGTGGAACTGATAACATTCTTGAATTAATGATTTTCAAAGTTTTCACCGGTGACCCCAGTTCAAGAAAGCCATAGTGATGCTTTAAATACTTTTCACAGGTTTAAACCAAAGTCTTATATTGTACTTGTTGACCTCATACTCATCATTTGCCTCATTTCAATTGCACCAAGAATAAATCTCCATTATTAGGCCTATTTTGAGGCAATAAAGCTGCTAATAGACTATAAAATGACTACTTTTGTGCTGCAGAATGACAATTGTTTTATCGCCTCACTATTAGCCTGCCATCATTTCTAATTCACTGACAGCTCATGGGTGGGTTTTCTTGAAATAACGTGTAATTGAATGCTCAGAGGCACATCAGCTCAATTGTACCATCCTCAATTTGGTATAGGAGACATTGTGTTGATTTGTCCTTGTGGGAAAAGAAACAAATACAAATGTATTAGTTGTTTGTTTTTTTTGAGGGGCTCGTTTTCTTTCAAAGTTTAAATAAAGGCAGCATGCACCAAAAGAAAAAGAAAATCAATATGTGCATCCTTCCATTTTACAAAAGCAATTCTTCTACCATAGGGACTGAAATTGCACTGTAATATCTTCACTGTCAATGTTCAATATTTATCCACTTGGAAAATCATTGTGAGATGTTTGCTTTTCTGTCCTGTTCCTATTGCCAGGTTGGCTGCAAAGTAGTTATTGTGTTCTTCCAGTACTGCATAATGGCCAGTTTCTTCTGGCTGCTGGTGGAAGGCCTTTATCTTCACGCATTGTTGGCTGTCTCTTTCTTCTCCGAGAGGAAGTACTTCTGGGCTTACATCCTGATCGGCTGGGGTGAGAACGCCTTCCTTGTACGCTCTCATATGTCTCTGCTGTCCTCCCGGGGTGAGGCCTCGGCTGAAGCCGTGCCAGTGAAGATGGGATGCAATAATAACTTTGGTGTACACTTTCTTTTATTTCCCTAGGAGGTCCGACAATTTTCATCACAGCTTGGAGCATCACTAAAGCCTACTTTAATGACGTGGGGTAGGAAAAACATATCAAATCGAGGTCTGATTTTGCTTTGATTTCATCTCGTGCATGAATATTTTTTCATTCTTCACCAGGTGCTGGGATATAATCGAGAACACTGATGTGTTCTGGTGGATCATTAAAACCCCTATTTTGGCGTCGATCCTGGTAAGTTTACAAGCCGAGCTATTGTGTATCACCCAAATTCCATTACATCAACATTTATGCATCTTTAGCTTTTGGCCCCCTGAAGTCAGACCTAAAGTAAAACTAGTGTGATCAGTGCACCTCAGCCCTACCTGGCACTGTAGTCTATCTGAGTGTTTTTGAACTTCTTCTTCTCGTTGATATTCCTGCTGCGCGTCAAAGCCAATTTCATGAACTGAAATTTGTCATTTCTCTTTTGGAATGGTGACAGGATAATCAGCATCAATCAGCATTCACTTTTCAGCATTTGCATCTACGTTCCCAGTGTCCTAATTTTCCCAGCTCCATATAAAACCTTTTGAAAAGTTTACTTTACCCTCGTATTGTGCCGGAAAGGGGCTCCTACCTTTTGCATTTGCGGTTCAAATTTGACCATTTTTGAAGATTCATCACAAAACACTCAAAAAAACTATTATTTTTATTGAATGTTGTGTCTTACCTGTGGTCCAAAGGTCACATTAACCTTGATGTTGAAGATCTCATCAAGCCAAATCATTCAAAATAGGGTCACAATCTGACCCACAGAGAACATTGGCTTTTAATAGTATGGCATGCAGCATTAAAACATTCTGGGTAGTTTTGTAGATCAAACCAACACAAAAGTTTGATTCAAGGCTGCATATTAATTGTCCCTTTTTGGATAAAGAAAGTTGAATCTGAAAACCTCTAAAGCTCACTATTTAACACGTTATATCTCGTTCGTAGAGAGATATATTTAGAGGTTCTAGTGAGTGGATTTTGTTACTTTAGGGCAGAACCAGATTAGCTCCCTGCCCCTATTTTAACTCTTTATGTGAAGCTTAGCAAACTGTCTGCTGGCTGTAGCTTGATATTTAGACACGACAGCAAAACGTTTGAATTTTTAAAAAAACTTCTGGCCTTTGATCCACAGATCGATCCACTTATCTAATAAGAAAAACAGACAGTGATCTGCATTGGCAGTGTGTCTTGTGTGTCTGTGTCTGTGTGTGTGTGTGTGTGTGTGCGTGTGTCACTGTGAGTGATGAGACACTTTGAAAGAGGTGTGAAAAGCAGGGTTAAGATGAGTTCAACAAACGGGACTCTACAGTGAGGTATGAGCAGTGAAAAGGAAAAGGACTTCCAGTAAATTAACTGCATCTCGGCCCAAAAAATGTCACCACCGCTTTATTGAGTGCTTTGATTTAGTCTGCGGGTCTGTGTTAGTTTAATTAGATGTGTTTTTGATTTCTAGAATCATTTCTTTGAAAGCACTGCGTTTTTTTTTTTATCAGCCTGGTTATGGCTCGAGGGATGGCAGTGTCGTGGCAAATGTCAGCATGTTAACACGCTTAACTAAGAGGGTGAACATGGTAAAGGGTTATAGCCGTCTAACATCAGCATGTTAGCATCGTGCGTTCGCATTTACACAACTCAACAGGTACAGCCTAACAGATCTGCTCGCATGGCTGGAGGCGCTTAGTCTTTCTCTGTGTTCACTAACTGCACAATGGCAACAGTTAATACCAAATTACTGCATGCTTCGTATGAATTTACACCGGCGTATTAGTTCATCCCTCTCCTCTACTGATTTCTGCTGATGTCCTGCTTCGCCGCTTTCTGCTTGGCAGCAGACGCAGCAGGTTCAGTTGCGTTCTTTCCCGTTAGGATCAGGATCAGCAGCCTGGCTGTCAGACCCCTCTTGTCTTTTTCTTTGTCTCTCTGTAGCAGCTATGACTCCTGTTTGTGAGTGCAGCCTGATGTGTTGCCAGTTCAGAGGTCAATTAACAATTTCAAAATGCTCATTTTCCCACAGGGCAGCACCACAATCCAATTAGAAGATGATGAAATTCAGAATCAAGCTTCTATTACGATGAGCATTTCTCAAACATTGCTCCATATCCATTGCATTAGACACTGAAAACATGTAAAAGTGACTTTTAAAATGTAGGAATTGTGTATTGGAATTTTTTTTATGTTCCCATTAACCGCCAGCACTAAATCTTATTTGCATGGTAAAATATATGTCCTAATATCTCCACAGATGAACTTTATTCTATTCATCTGCATCATACGAATACTTCGGCAGAAAATCAACTGCCCGGATATTGGAAGAAATGAGTCCAACCAGTACTCGTGAGTACAATTTCTTCTTTTTTAAATTTAAATTTGTATTGTTCATTAGCTCAGATAAGATGAAATACTATTAATCCCTATAAGGATGTTGGGAAAAAAATGTAAACAAAGATTATCTCGAATAAACACAGAAAGTTGAGAGTTGGATCAAATGTCCTGTAGGTACAACATTTGCTGTACATTTAATCTGTTCTGTGGCTCCTTTTAACTTGTTATGCTCAAAGCAGTGCAGGGATGACCAATCCTTTGCTTTACCATGTGGTACTCAGCACAGCAGCTTTTCCCTGGCAGCTGCTTTGCACAGAGATATAGAGCTCAGTGGCTTTTAAATGTTTTATCCTGTGATGGAGAGCATGTCAAAAGCCAGCCATAATGCATGAGCTATTTTCGCACTGAGACTTTTAATGGTGTTTTTTCCCATCTCTGGTCTTCAGAGCTGAAATGTAAAATGAAAAGTACTCCAGAGTTGAATTTCATTATTGGCATATATAGAGAAAATCAGTTTCACCAGAGGGAGACATTTATATTTTGCTTTGTCGTTTCAGGAGGCTGGCGAAATCAACGTTGCTTTTGATTCCTCTGTTTGGGATCAATTTCATCGTGTTTGCATTCATCCCAGAGCAAGTGAAGACTGAGCTCAGGCTGGTGTTTGACTTGATTCTGGGGTCGTTTCAGGTATGATATCCACTTTTCAAGAAAGAAGTCATTTATAAAAAACATTTCTACATTGTGATTATCCAAATTTTACATCGAGGAATTTGTAGTTGAAGCCTTTCACGAAGGTCGTCCAACACTGAAAGACACATTTTAAATCAACCTTCATTCACGGCCCAAAGTAATGATTTGGCGTCCTGTCAGCCCAGACATGCGAGTGTTTCTATTGAAGAAACCCTCGCAGAAAACCGCAGCAGCTCTCCGCGGGCTTTGCTCGGTGATTCAGTGGCAACGTTACCGTTTTAAACAGCCGGTGTTATTTCAGTTCATCGCATCATGAGGAATGATAGAGAAGCAGCCAGACAGCACAGCTGCATTACTGACCGCTTGGAAACCAAGGAAACCTTTCCAGCACATTCCTCCCATCATTCCTCCCATTCCTCCTTCTCTTTACCCCGTTAAACTAACTTACACATTGCATAGTTTTTCCATTTATAGGTCTCATCAATGCTGCAATAAGAAAATAGTTTTAAAGACAACAAGATATAACTGTAGGCTTCACCATGACACACAGTTACGGCTCGCTTATCTGTGTTTTTCTTTCCATTTAGGGCTTTGTTGTCGCTGTTCTTTACTGCTTCCTCAACGGAGAGGTAGGTACCCCCCCCTTACAGTGATATAAACACTGTTTGTATAAACACGCTTCCATGCAGGGATAGCCCACAGTGTTGATTCTCAGAAAATGTAGTTTATCTGTAGTTGTTCTGTGGCTCCCTCAGTGCACCATTTAGATTCACACACAGTCCTGAAAGGTGGATGGAGCTGTGAGTATGAGTCACCAGCGCTGGTCTCCTCCCTTGGACCACCTCGCAGCATATGTTTTGCATTCTGCAGGGTGGGAGGTAAAAAGCACAGCCTTTTTGGCAGGGAGCTATTCAGTGATGTCTGCGGAGGCTCTCTGTGTTAGTTATGTTCCCAGTGCTGGGCCAGACTGAAAGGCTTGACACTATGCTGCCTGAATTTTAATCTGGTGCAATTTTCAGGTGTTCCTTCTTGGAGGGAAAAGCCATGTTGATGTTTAAATTACTGGAGGCTTTAGAATTGTATTACAGTCCTGGAACCATTGTTTATTAGCTGTAACATGTATAATGTGGAGAAAAGACAAGACATTACAGTCATTTTCACATGCATGAAAACAAAATGAAACAAAGAACATCAACCTAACGGTGTGAAATAACCTGTAGGTAGAAAAATCCCAAGAAGCGTATTCATTACCACCTAAATAATATAGAACAATATTCACCGTGTCAAAAGTACACTCAGCTGCCAGTTTATCAGGTAGCCTGCACCTAAACCTATAGACCCCTTTGTGTTATTGAGTTCCAGCTACAATTGAGTAAAGCCACATATGGTCTCCAAACAGATTTTTTTAAAAGTGGTGCGAAGAAAAATGCATAGATGTACAAAAAGGCATTGTTTCTGATTAGGTAATTTACCAAATACTGCATGGGGTGGAAATATTTGGTCGCTGTAAAATAAGGGGAAGGAGTTCAGGACTCACTGGAAAAAGCCAACTGATGTCAGTTGAGGCTACGAATGACATTAACACACCTGCACATTAAATGGCTGGGGAGTCGGTGACTGTTAGACCCAAAGTCACTGTCATTCCTAGCAAATGAAGGGAAGGCTTTATCGGACGTTACAGGATTCCATACCCCTAAAGCCCCTGACTCGAGCACAGACCCAACTCCTCATTAGCTGAAAACTGTCAAAGCATGCCTGCCAATGGACAAAGCCAGTGCATACTTCCCTTGTTATCAGGTGTGAGCAGACAGCAGCCCAGAGAGTAGCTGAACATCTTGAAGGGCCATAAGCATATATTGTCTAAGAGCCAGTAATTCATCCCTATGCCGCTGCCAATGACTATCTAAAAACCCCCAGAAACTGCTTTTGGGACCAAAGGCAGTGCTGCTTCCAGCACACACTCCAGCAAGAAAGTGAGAAATTGTCAACTGTACTCACTCAGGCTGGCTGGACCAACTGTTCAGTGCATAACGTCGTAAAGGAGGAATTGAAGTGGCTGACGTGAACCGTGTTGTCTCGTGACCCTGCTGCCCCCGCGCATAATAAGGAAATACAAGCTCAAGTCTCCTCCAAACTTCACTGAGCTGCTTCTTGACGTGAGAGGCAGAGGAGGTGATCCTTTAAAGACACGGCGCAAAGAAGGTTGTTTCCTCAGCAGTGGTTAAGAGCAGTGTGCTATAGCTGCAGTTGCACCAGTAGCTGCCAGCTTAGAGAATGATCTAGCAATAGAGAGCCGCAGAGAAGAATTTCAAGGGCTTAAGAGTTTCCTGCATTAGAAGCGTGGACCAGTATCCATGTGCTTGAAGCGTGAATTTAATAGCGATGTGATTGGAGGAGCTGAGACCAACGAAACACTTGTGTGTCCTGATCCGGCTATGACTGCTCTATTCTGCAAAACACTAAAGGGGAGACAAAGTTCTTCAACTCCGTCTCTGATCACCCTGTAATAAAGGAAGCTGAGGAGAAGCTTCAGGAAGAAGAAAGAGGAACTGACTGGTTCAAGCCTTTCACTCACAACTGCCTCTGGAATCACAAAGTTCCCGGGAAGTGTCGTCAAAATGTCCTCATAGACGAGCCAGAGGAGCCATGTTTCCAAGTGTTCAGCATCGCAGTCACGTGAAGTGACGTTAAGATGTGGCCGATTGCTCATCTTCTGTTTTCTGTGGATGTGGTGGATACAGTTCCTGTAAAGCAGAAATCGAAGGCCAGCACCTCTGAACCGTCTTTAACGTCCTTCAACTTCGGCAACTCTCCCTTGAGCGGAAGGAGAGATGGTGTCAACAAATGATGAAGAGAGTCGCGAGTCTGATGTTGCAAAGCGCGCTGTCCGTTTGGCGGATGAAAGTCCCTTCAGATAGCGATCCAGACGCTCGTCTCCAAGTGATGTGGAAGATATCAGGAACAATGTTCAGTGATCAGTGAATAACCCCAGAGTCCGCTGTCACACTGTGTTTGCTGTGCCGTGTACGTGTGTGACGATAAAAAGAGGATTCAAAATCCTCCATTTCTATTTCCGTACCAGAGCGGTGGCCAGTGGTTCAACTGCTGATGACAATAAAAAAGCTGCCCAGTGGGGTTTTATCAATTCGAGCTGATTTTTCGAGCGCCGGACACATTTAAACACGACATGGAGAGGACTTTCGGTAATTCTGGAAGTGCTTGTGTACCTCGATGACCTAATTGTTTTGGGGAAATCATTAGAGGAACATGAGTAGCGCCTGCTTAAAGTGATTGACAGAAAAAGAGGAAGAACTAAAGTTGTCCTCGGACAAAAGTCAATTCTGCTGTCCTCCTGCCATATACTTTGGACACATTGTGTCAAGCAATGCCATTAATACAGAACCGTCCAAGATTGAAGCTGTGTCCACATCCTGAGAACGTCTTTTTGTGGCAGACAGTTTGTAAAAGATTTCATCCACTCAACTGTCCAAATGGACATAGCTGGAAAGACGGTTTGCAAAAGTGTTGGCTGACGGCTTTCTGACTCCACAGGTTCACTCAAATGAGCACCAACATGCGCGCCAACAATATGGTACCAGAGACTGAGTTACAAAAGTGTCGAGTATCAAAACCTTCCTTCTTTTTTTTCATTTTATAATCGCAAGTGGAATTTATAGGCGTGAACCACCTGTATTGTAATACATGTTTCATTCTCTTATTACATCTCATGGTTTTGCATTTCCTCTGGTTAATCATATTGTGATGTGTAACTAATGAGTTAAAGTTGTTGCTTTGGTAATGCACACTGTAGGAGTTTTAAGCTCATAGCTATTATATAAGCTAGCCAGGTCTCTATCTGTTGTTATTGTAGGCACCTTAATTTAATACTATAGTAGCTCCCTCCTTAACTTCCCTCCCATGCAAAGTGTATTTTCAGTTAATGTTATGAGGTACAGCACTACATACTGTACATACAACAAAAGGACGCGGTAAATCACTCGCTGTATTAAAGTATTATTGTTCTAATCCACTGAAGGTCCAAGGAGAGATCAAGAGGAAGTGGCGGAGGTGGCACCTGCAGCGATACATGGGCTCGGACACCAAATACCAACATCCGTCTATCGGCAGCAGCAACAACTTCAGCACCCAGATCACCATGTTGACACGATGCAGCCCAAAAACACGGCGGGCTTCATCGTCCTGTCACGACGACCTGTCTAGCATATGAGTCACACAAAAAAGGGGATACAGACATTCCATGCTGTACAAAATACCCTCATGCCAAACATTAGACAGAAGAAGGCACGTCATATGTGATCTCTACCGAAATACGCACTCCCTCCTCAGCGCACGCACTCTCGGAGTATGTGTTGCTTGAGTGTGACGTGGACAGAGGAAGTGATGAGGAGACAGGAAAAAAAAAGATACAAGAATATAGTGGGACCGCTTCCAAGCAGCTTTTAATCTCCATGCTTCTTTAAATTGGTTTAGGTGACATAGATACAAGCGCATTGTTTCACAAGCACAGCTTTTGCACACTTGAATGAGAACCATTCACTCTGTTGTATTTCATGATTGAGTGCACGTGTACAGTACAGGGGAATTTGTGAGTCATGTCATTATAGACCATTTGGTCAATTGTCATTAAGTTCCTCGTGTGCTGAGACTCCGGCCAATGCAAAATGCCACATATTAATGGGGTTAGGAGAGGGAATCCACATGTGAACCGCACTAGCAGCCCTGCAATCTGATGTAATTACCAGTGATTAAGAAACACTTAGTGGATTCCTGCAGCTCCAACTGATCAAGGCTGGTGCGAAGACACAGACGTTAGAGGACGAAGGAGCCGGCCGTTTTTTTTTTTTTTTTTTTTGTAACAGGAAATCAAATGACGTGTTGTTACAGTGTGTGTAGCGACATCACAGGCAAAGACGAGTACCGGAAGCGCACCACGAGGACGTGTTTGAATGAGAGAGGTGTTGGAGAATGAGTTTTAAGGCATATTTTCTGAGGCCGATCACAAAAAGAACAAAACAGTGTGCGACATTTGTTCAGTTTTTCCTCACTGGGTAGGAAGACAGAAAGCGAAAACGTGGCTGATAACCAGCAGGTGACGTTTTTTTCCATACACGCTAAACGTATGAGGCTTCAGACCAGGTGGACAGTGTGATGCTGATTCCTAATGATGAGGAGTATAAATGCCCTTCTCTGCACTATCACTCTCACGAGAGACTGATTTCTCCTTGCCTTCCCTTTCATCAGTACAGCCCTCCCTCATGTTTTCTGTGATAGGGTTTTTATTTTATTTTATTTGAGGCACTGTGGCAGTTTTATGCCAATCACTAACGAGTGTCTGGTTTCAGTGTGTTTTGAAGTGACACTTCCAATCAAATCTTCACTGGCTGTCAGCTGCTCCGGAGAGCAAAGGCCTTTTAAGCAATTCAGTCCTTGAATGTTTACATTTACTCTAGAGTCATTTAACATAGCGCACACACGTATACAGTGTAAAGAAAATGAATTGCTATGGATTTATTGTGCCATACTGATTACGTTGCTGCTAGAATATCGGTTATGTAACTGTAGTTGTTCATTCATGTTATTGTGGGATTCGAAGTCTCACCAGGAACATAACAGTCTCTTGTACAAGCTTGTTTGAGTGGCAGTCTGTGGCTCAATGCTAAGCGTAACAGCTAAATAAAAGGCACCGCATTACACTTAAAAACAGTCCTCAGACCTGTATACAGAAGCTGTCTTGTCTTGCTTTGGTAGATCCTCCATTGTGATTTATTATTTTCCTGAATCGGCATGTAAGGATGCTATCATTGTGCCTATCAGACTACAAGGTCACGCTGGACAGTCACTTGCATGTCTTAAGTTTTCAGTAAAGTTCAATGTAATTGCGTGAATTTGCCAACATACCTCTCGTAATGGTGAATGTAAATACATGTGTACATACCGAAGAAACAATCTAAATATACGTGTGTTGCTAGATATTATCTTTTAGTGTTTTGGTGACCTTGCATGGTTGTTTTGTATCGGTGAGATGATGATAATAATTTAAAAAAAAAGTGATATTGAATCAGCAATCATTCTAATGTGCACTTACAGTAAGAATTCAGTATGGACGCATGTGTAACATAGGTGTGTTCATTTGCAAGCTGGATAATGTGTTGTGCATATTTAGGATTTGACAGTTGATGTGTTAGTGCAATGCGTGTAACACTGGTGCAATGCATACCATCGTGACGCTACAAATGTACTCTAAGTGTTAAGCTTAGGTTGACATTTGTGGGCACATAAGGCCACTTCTTAGTTCTAAACTATGTTTTTGTATATTATTATTATTCATTTTGCTGTACAGTGTGTATTAAGACTGTTGTCTTGGCAGGAAATGTAACTTGCCATCATTTTTGGACATTGTTCCACTGAAATTGTATGAAATGAATTACATATTGGTTTGGCTTATTTATTTAAAAATATACAAGTGCAAGTACACTTTTCTATGGAGATTATGTAAAACCACGCCGTATTATGTTGCTTTAAGTGTCTATACATTTGTCAAGATGAAATTATTATAACAATTGTAATGTCCTCATTGACTGCTACATGTAACATATTGTTGCCTAAATGAAGCTTATTTTCATAAAAGCTCTCTGCGACTTGACAAGGACATGGTCTAAAGTTGATTAATGTTTTATTTTTTCCCATATACTGTATGTTGACTTAAGCTTCAGACTAAAGTTGTTCATGTGTGTTAGTGAAAAACTAATAGTTCAGGTCTTTTTTATTACCATTATTCACGTTGCAGCTACAGGTAACAATGCCTTTAAAAGACAAAACCGTCTGAAAACCTTTCAACTCACTCTATTCTGTACTATGGTATGTCTACTTTTCCCTAAGATCTCAGTGCTTTGACATCCAATTGGTAAAAGAATCTGAAATATTCTTCCACCAGTCGGAAATCAAAGCAAGTCTCGCTCCAGTTCCTCGCAGTGTCAGTTCAGTTACGATATTGGACAGGTATGACTGTCCCGCTGGGTTTGCTTTGGTGTAATGAAACTCCTGCTATTTGAGTTAATCCGTCTGTTGTCTCTCAGGGTTATTGGTTCACTCGAAGCCTTTGAGCGTGGCGGACCTCTCGCTGTGCTCAGCAGCACCATGAAGAAGGGCGAATTCAACCAAGGCAGAGCGCTGTGTGCCGTAAAAAGATTAGCAAACACACCATGCCATGCCTGGTTTAACAGATCAGCTGCTCTTGGGCCTAATGTTTCATTAGCTCTGTCCATGGAGTGGAAATGAGCATGCATATAATACAATTAACTATTCATAGGAACTGTAATTATTGTGAATAGAGGGATTTTCGGGGTGGAAGGTTGCTGCACGAAATATGAAAACGATATATTAAAAACAACAACCCTGCGGCCCATGTTTTGAAATATGCTGATCAAATAGATACGCAAGTGCTTTATTGTTGCATATGATCTTTTACTATACACTGTGACGATGTCGGATAGCTTTAAAATATATGTTTCTGAGTGTCTCGCTGTCATTAAACAGGAAGTTGACTGCAGACAAGAGAGAAGATGGATGAGGTTATTTTCAGATTCCCTGTGACTCTTAAAATGTGAGACAGGTGTCTTGCCTTTAAGCATCTTTTAATATTCATGACAGCGGTTAAATATTCATGTTACAGATAAAGCAAAGTTTGCAAAGGCGAGAGTCCAAACGGACTAAGAGGCGGCTTTGAATATTCCGACTCTGGTTTAAAGAGAAGCCATCTGATTGGATCTGTGGCCAGGAGTCACGCCGAAGAACATCAGAGGTTTGCCCACTTTTCAGAGGCAGAGCTGCAGGAGTAACCCACTGTATATCAATGAGTTCATGTCCTGTCAGGATCAGTCAGTACCTGGTTGTAATTCACAACAGTGACTACTTGAAAGAACGACGGCAAAGGCTTGACTTTCTTCTCTCCTACGCAGACTTACAGAGAGTGTCTGACTCAGCTTTCATATTTTAACACAGAATGTAAAAACAAACTGTGCTACCTTAAACTTGTAAGAGCATTTCTCACATTAGCATGCCAACCGCTGCTGCCAACCAAGGCCAGCTGCTATGAAAGAACAAAATGGCCCCGGACTGACCCAACAGAATCGTGCCTCATGTACATAAAGTATTACTGGAAATATGCTGGTTTGTTTTAGTAACAAAATAGCATTACAGATATTATACGTATGGAGAAAAATTTTATTTCATGGTCTAAACTTCACATCTCAAGAAGTTGGGGATGACAAAAACTGAGTTTATACATAACATAAGAAAGATGATATTATAATAATGATATATGTGTCCAAACATGTAGATATTTGCTCTCATGCTACCAAATCAAAGGATGAATTTGTCAAGTTATGTAACATGTGAAGACATTAAAGCTGCAATAATCAATATTTTCACATGAACAAGGGGCCAATTACTACTGTACACGTATTGTGGAAAGTGATATATCAGCGGAACGTTTGTTTTTGTGTCTTTCAGCTCTTCATTTTGGTTTCTTCAGGCCTCCAGCTTTACTGCTTTGGCTCAGGGAAGATTAATTTTTGACAGATATTTCCCCTCAGGAGTCGGTGGCGACCAAACACAGAGCTAAAACAGCGTGAATCTTGGACCTACAGTCATCCGGTGCACACGTACTAATTCCAAATGTGTAAATAAGCCACTGTTTGCTAACACGTTCACCACAACAAATCTATATCGTGTTACGGCAACTATGTTATCAATTTGATGTCTCATGATCTGCTGCTGGCAACTGATCAAAAAGGGATAAAAACAAACCAATCAATCAACACAGCTTTATAGAGAGGTTTATTTTTCACACTGCCAACACACACAATAGAAGAAAGTGTTAAAAAGCTAATCTCTTTGATTCATGTTTAACAGAGGTGTAAACAAGCTTGGGAAATTGTTCCACACATTTATACAATGACAGGATGCTTGATCTCACTTTTGACATGAATACATAATTCAGTTTGGGGAAAAATGACTCATGTAGTATTTAAAGCGTGCCGTCTCGTCTGGGTGAAGTGATTGCATTGTGTAGGCCGGGGCTGTGAGGGCAGGGAGAATTATCACCTAGCGGTGTGTGTTGTAAAGAATGTGTACGGCAGAAGCTTTATATAGTATATTGTATGAGACCAATTTAATGTATGGTAAATGCACCATTGAATTTCACTCAAAATAGATTACTTTAAGAACTGTATTAAATAATGAAACTAGAAGAGCACTCGGAGAGCGCAGACCTTCGCCAAGGCCATAAACTCTATCTTGTAATGTTAACAAAAGTGAAAAATAATTTGTGTATCTGCCCTGTGATCTGCTCCAACATTTAATGGGTTCTTCTTTGGCTCATGCTACATCCTTCCACCGAGTTTCATAAAAATCGGACCAGAAGTGTTTCTTTTATCCGGCTGACTTGCGAAACAACCTTGGCTTTGCTTTCATCCGATATGTAATGTTCCTGAGCTTCAGCTTTACAGAGAGCTCTCAAAGGAAGGAAGGTTACTGTTGAACTGAAAGCAAAGTCAATTTCAGGCTCTCTCCGTGTTCT
This sequence comes from Bovichtus variegatus, assembly GCA_943593645.1. Lineage (NCBI taxonomy): Eukaryota > Metazoa > Chordata > Actinopteri > Perciformes > Bovichtidae > Bovichtus > Bovichtus variegatus. The sequence continues at coordinate 6,699,217 of CALSCE010009814.1, forward strand.
CTGAATTTCATAAGGGTATGGGGAAATATCAGGAAAAAGCAAATAAAACAGCACAGCTTAACAGGAAATGTGTGAAAAGATCTTTGCTCAAATCAAAGTTGTGGAAAAGTCTATATTCTTCAGATACATAACAAAGAAGAGAAGACATACAGTATGTTCTACAAACAGGTAAAAACAACAGTATCTTAAACATCATCTCACATGTAAAATATATATTCTATGTTTGTTTTAAATGATAACGTTCATGTTTAGCGTTGACTGACTGGAACAAAAGAACATTCATTGAATCCCCACCAAACTCATATTTAGAGAAAACGCAAAGATTCAACATCATCAAAATCAAACACTTTATAAGGTTTTGGTTGTCAACAATGTGAAAGAAGGAGGATATTAATCCCAATAATCATGTGATATGAACAAAAGATCCAGAGCAGCTACTAAATAGACGAGATTGTAATGCGATTGTTTTCTCAACAACTCATCGAGGACATTATGATTAATATCCTTTTATATTGACTATCAAAACCATCCCATGTGTGCTGATAGCTACTTAATGGACCTTGTTTGTCAATTTGCTGTTTCCAAGGCGAATAATGAAATTTGAACCTCGGATTTATCAAATTTACTGCGTCTCTTTAGAACAATTATTCTCACAACTCGAGTGGCAAGAATCCACTTCTAGGCAGTAAAAAAACGTTGTAGTGTTGAGAGGTGGATCAAGAAAGCTTTGCTTTGTGATTTCATTCTTTGATCGAGTCGAGCCATTGAGCAGGGAACATCAAAGATTCTGGGTTTATGAATTGTTGAACATCTTAATAAGTATAAGAGACATGCTGTATAGCCTTAAGGTCCTGACTAACAGAGCGGGAACCAACACATCACAGCTGGAACATGGTGTGAATGTAAAAGCTCAGGCTTTATTCCTGCAACACTTAAGAAAGCACACAATGGGAATTGAAACAGTGCACAACTGTAAAGGTTTCTTTCTAAAATAAATGAATCCTTATTTATGATAATTAATTGACTTTAAAGCTGCTATAATAAACATTTTTTTTATATTAACAATCGTTCAAATCACTACTTATGTAAGAGACTCTTACTAAACAAGGAATTATCACCCAACTCAGTGTCAACTAGTTAGTGTCTTTTAATTCATTGGTTTGTCTTTTAATTAATTGGTTTGGCTAACTAGCTGGTGAGCTAGAGAGAGAGGAGAGAAAAACAGAGGTAAAAGGGAGTGAATATTGGACTTAGGCTCGCCAGGTGGCCATAAACACAACTATAAATAAATATCTAATGTTGCTCTGTGTCTGTTGAACTCTCTTTTGTTTGCCATATCAATGTAAACAGTGATAATATGCCAACAGTGTTTACAGCTTGTTTCCAGAATGGGCAAATAATTACTCAAGGCTTAAATGTTATCTGTCTGACCACCAAGGTGAATCAGTTAATAATTGTTCTGGTTCATAAATGTATACCTACTACTGTTGAAGAAGAGAGAGAAATATCTCTATATAATAGGCCAGATTCTCATATTTTTGATATTGAAGACTGCTAGTGCTAGCCCTGATAAATGAATAATATGTTTGAAATTAATGGAAAATGCTAAAGTGGCCGCCAACATGTGGCATGAGCACTGGTCGTGAGACAAAGATTAAATGGCCTAGATAAGAGTGGTGAGTGCCAGAGTGACTAACCTTGTACCACGGCTCAAAGTAATTTCATACATTCTTGGAGCGCCATCATATTGAAATATCAGAGAAGAGGTTTGACCTTTTAAATAATGAGCTTGTTTTAGTGGGCTCTGTCCGCCGCAGACATAAAGTAGGCTCTCAGGTTAATCATAGAGCAGTGGTTGCAAATCTTTTTCTTTTTAAATGAAACAATGTGTTCATATATTTTAACTATCAAACTGTGGCATTATCTATGTTTCAACCATCTGTTTTCATTAGGCTACGTTAGCTGTCAATCATTTATCTATCAGGCTACTTTCCATTGCTCATTTATTTTGTTTAGCTATTTCAACTGTTTATCCATTAATATATATATAATTAATACTTATCTATAGCTAACTATTAAATGTTATCTTTGAGCTATTTCACCGTTCTTAACAATTTATCTGTTATTTCACGCTAACTGTTTCAGCTAACTACTTTAACTGCCCGTTTACTGGAACTAGCCACCATCGTCCAGCTAATTATTTCAACATTGATCTATTAATTCCATATAGCTATTTATCTCTTACTCTATCCATTTTTATTTATTTATGTAAGCTATTTCAACTGTTTATCCATTAACTTAGCTATCTTTTTCTTCTTAGCTAGCTAACCATTAACCTTTACTTTTAGCTAGCTGTTCCATTAGTTTACAGATTTAGCCATTTATCCATTAGCTCCATATTATATCAATTTATCCATTAGGCTAGCTATCTCAAGCACTGTATATCGCTCATTTATCCATTATATTTAGCTTAAAATTTTTATCTTGTTAGCCATCTATTTTATACTGTCAGTCAGTAACAATAAATAGTACAGATCCAGGAAATAGCCCCATGTGTGTAAAGCTGTGTGCAAAAACCATCTCATTTGATTGTTATTAAGAAACAGACTATAATACAATACGATTGAAAATCAAAATGGTAGCAAACACTGGAGTAATTCAAAGACGTTTGCTGTTTTATCTGTTATTAGGAGGAGGCCCTTGTCCTTGAGCAAGAGAAATGTTAGCCATAAACATTTCAGCTGGACCACCCAGGCTGTTAAACCTATTCCTTAAAGGAGGAACAGCAGCTTCTTAACACCAGCAGCTTCTGCCAATAAGGAAAAAAGAGGATCACTGGACTGATCGTTTAATCCAGATGCATTTCAGGAGTGATGGCGCTGTGGATACATAATGGCACTAAGAGCTCTGAGGGACATGTTCTATTAGTGTCTAGGTTGCAACCTCACATTTCCTTATTTAATATTCATGAAAATGCTTACAAGCACTCTGCATGCTATACAGCTAATGACACTACTGCGTCAATGTATGTAAAATAAAAGTGTCAATAGTAACACTGACTCAGATATTTATGGGAGGGTTTTATGGGCCTCTCCATAAATTAAACAGTGGTATTGTATAGTTTTAGTTCAAAAGGTGGTGTACTGTATATCTGGGTATACTGTAAGACCTATTGATGTGATGAGGATTAAAACTGCTTTATCTTTATAACAATATTCTTATCTCGCCTGACGCCTGATGAGGACAACAAGCTATTTTTATAGCTTTAAAAAGTTTATTTCATACAGTTTGAGTTTTTATCTGATTAAAACTCAATTTTATTCATCACCCTTTAAGGTTGTGTCCTCTACCATAAACTGTAATTACAGAACACGTCTGATGTAGCCAAGTCACATTAAAGGAACAGCCGTTTTCTTTATTGGAACTTTTATCAAAGCCCGAGTCCATTTTTAAATATACAAGCATTTTAACAAAAAAAAAAAAACGGCCCTCTTTTCACATGACCTTTTGAAACATCAGCCTGTAGTGAAAGTCTGTATTCAATTTCCAAAGAAATCTCTAACGGCCATGTTTGTTTTACGAGTAGGCAACGTAAACTGTTTGTCCGATAAAAAATTAGGAGAATTTTTTTAAGTAAACTTAAGTGCTACTCGATCAGCCATTTAGCAAAACTCACATGACTGGTCACATGAGAACACAGATATTAGTCTGGACTTCAAACACATAAACCTTTATATTCGATTCCCAATGTGGATACGGTCTAACATGTTGTTCTTGATTTCACCTATTCAAGCTGTTTAAACAGCAATATGGCCAATAATCAGGGACCAATCGGCGTCGGCTGTTCTCGGGGGAACAGTTGGACTATTTCTACAAATGTTCAAATGTTCCCCCTAACTCTTTCCTGTCAGGCTTGATTCTGAATAATCACAATTTAAGATTGTTCTCTGGAGCGACAGGACACTTTCATGCATAAGATTTGTTTTGCCTGTAGCTTGATGCACAGTTAATATGGGCTAAGGCTGTAGCAAAACTTATATTGATAAATGTCATCAACAGCAACAATCCCTGTTGACACAAACGCAAACTTAGAATGCAAGTGAGTAAATTGTGAAAGGGCTCCATCTGGTGTAATATTGGAAAAATACAGCATTGTATTTACATTTCATGTTCCTAGTTTGGTGTAGTAAGTTAATGACATTTCTATTCATAGTTTTTGGAATTTCTTCTACATCTATCCTGTTTTGCCTAAAACTCTTGTCTGGATGTAGATTATAGACGTACTTTTAAAAGGGAAAATGGGCCTTATAATGAAGGTATTAAAATACTATTTGTGTCTGATCGCTCCTGAATATGGAGGTCATTCTGATTTCTCGGACACACAAATCAGAGATCAACAAATGGGGGGAAAAAAAGACACCGTTTATTAATGAAATGTCAGTTTTACCACAGCAGGAAAAGATAAAGCCCTGTGATCACCAGTGTATTTGGCAGTTACAACGAATGACACTGTTTTATTAGTTCCCATTATTACACACAGAGTTTATTGACACCCCTGTTTCAACCCCATGAGAGTCTTATTAGATGCAAAGAATTCTGCTGACTGGGTTTTGTATTGAACAAAAATAAGAACATAAATGTCCTATTAAACATACTTCCGGTTCAGAACATGAATGATTTTCAAACCGGTTCCTGTATTCAGATCAGACTTAAGACGTCAGATGTTGATAAAAGAACAGAATATTAAGAGAAGGCTGCCACAAGTTTCAATTGTACATGTATTTCTGTTAATAACCTCATAATTAAATAAGTTATCCCTTCATTTGAAGTGTTTTTAATATCCCCACAATATTTGGTTCTACATCTTTCAGAACCAACATTATTTTACAATTCATTTGGTCAACAACTGGTAGGCTACAGTGAAAATGGTGTGTCAGTAAAACCGCCTTCGTATCAAAAATATTACAGCTTCGCTAATGTCCTGCAGAGAAAACACCAGTTTCACTTTTTATTTGAAATTGAGCCTGTCCAAGAAAACCTCATCTAAAGAGTTTACCCCTCTGTCATATGGTTACACACACCTTAAAAAGTCAATGAGCCAGTGTGTTTCTAACCAGTTCACCAAAATCACCCAGATAGCACTTTTACTTGTGAACAAATTGAAAATGTTTAAATAAGAGGCTCAGCTGTGTTACCTGCAGCTACACTAAGTTTTAGGTTTCTAGTGAAAACACGAGTGTCCTCACTCTTCGTAAACTACAAGCTATAAGTGACTTTTCCTAAACATTTTTTTACACTTTCGTGAAGTGACGTTTGGATTGTCGGATGACGTGCAACCGATTTGTTTGCCTCTAAAATTCCCTCCAACTTTCCTGGTAAAATAGTTACACAATGCCACAACGCTACTTGTTTGACTAACACGATCAACTAATAATTTACTTCCTTCGCTTAACAGACATTAGTGCAACTGTTTAGCTATTAAGAAATGTATGTCTAAGAAGCTAAATACACAAAATGTTCAAATATAATCAACAAAAAATTAGACTATTTATTTAGCAGCACTACTGTTCTATCTTCAAACATAGATTATAACGATATGATTCTCTATTCTTATAGTAATCTGAGAACTACAGACATGGAGAGCTGTAATAAAACTTGAAGCGAGACAAAAAAATAAACCAGGTAAACGTTAAATCAGGATATAAAAATCTGAACCCGATATGCAACACATTCCAGAACAATTGCCATACCCAACACAAAACAAATCGTAGTAACTAATAGTGCAGTCCAAACTAGATTTCCAACAAAACGTCAATACAATTTTGCCCATTACATCAGTGCTTTCATATTGTTACCCGCAATTTACATTTTGACAATGCCGAGATCAGTAGAAAAAAAGACGAAACAGACAAACAAAAATATCGAAATCTCCTTTGATCGTACAAAAATGGAGTTGATGTGATACAATTCTCCTTTTATCACAAACTGTGTTCAAAATAGTCAGATGATATGCCTCCACATCTTACGTGACTGTAAGACTAATGTTCCCTCAGTATTGAACGTACTGATTGTTAAGTCATTAAATAAACGGAGCCCTTACATTTGAACCTTTGCGATGACTAGCTGAGCACTTGCCGGTGTATCTGTACATAAGTCAACAAAATTAAAAACAATCTAAAACAATTGTATTGTCACACAGTGGGGCGTGAAACAACCCGTAGCTTTACATCTACACCTTTTGTATTGGGATTTTAATTTAGCATAACGAGCAAATAGTAGAAAACAAATTTGAATAAATAGCTGCATTGTCTGCTTTACTTGACTTGTCACTGATCCTAAATCAAACTACACGAAATCGTTAAAGTATCACACCGCCACCAAAGCAGGAAGGACGATCTTACTGTCTAATAAGCACAATTAAATCTAATGTCTGTTACAATCACCAACTGTCACACAGCGTTGTAAACTGATTATACACAGATAATCAAAGCCTGTGGTAGCAGAAATAATACTGAGCTGCACGAGAGCAGAAATGCATCAAAATTGCAAGCATGGCTAGCTTCAACAGTTAGGACTGTGACAGCATGATTGTTTCTACATGAAAAACTTTGGTCAGCAACTCTGACAGGAAAAAAATCTTTTTGGAACAGGATGGCACGAACATTTTGTTTCTAAAAAACAGACGTCTCCTTTCAGCGTTTCTGTTAGTGTCTCTTTGCAGACGCGTTTGAGGTTCCAGAAATAACTGCATGTCACCGTATACCGTTTGCAGTCTTGGGAGCAAATGTACACAAAGTGCAAGTACATAATGTATACAAGGAAAATATTACCGTGTAATTACAATTTTCCGCGATGACACAAACTGTGTGAAAGTTTTTTGTTAAAAAATCCACTAGACATCTTCACACCTCATGTGAATCAAGCCTCTCTCATTCTCACCTGCACTGAAAGACCATGAGGTGCAGCGCAGTGACATGTCCCCCTGCTCCTCAGACCCCACAGTCATTGGTTCTGTCTTGGAGTTTGCGGGTGAGGATGAGGAAGGTGGAGAGGCAGGCGACTGAAATGTGGAAGATCAGCTGCCACGGGTTCCTCAGGCCGAGCAGGTAGAGGTTGCATAGGACGATCACGCTCAACAGAGTGAAGGACTTGGGTTTCTTCAGAGATGAATGGAACAGGTAGAGGTGGCACTGAGGACACAGACAGTTCATTCACATGGTGTCAGAAAGAGTTCGACGAGGGGCGGTGTCGAATAGAGATTTAAAAAAACTACATTTACCTGAAACACACAGCAGACAAACGCCAGAAGAAACGCCACAACATTCCATATACCTTCATAATCATCCTGTGTGTAGAAAAGAAATAACATGAAACAAGCTGGCGATTTGTCATTCAGGCGAAAGTCCACATAACTTTAACTGTCTTTATTTCAGATTATGACTTATTCACACAGTTTTGCACTTTCATGCAGACCTCATCATTATCAAACCTCAAAATGCTAATACACAGCAGTCAGTTCTGCCAGCTTAAGATTGTAATATAATTAATGTAAGTTTATACTATTTCAAAAATAAAAACCCCAGCTAAACATACAAATGTTTTTTTTCTTTTTATATGTGAGTGAGAAAGCCATAGTTCAGCATTGTTTTTCTTAAACAATATTTTAAATATACATCATCTTTTTATATAAAACATCATTTATGACGCATCAAAAATACTGGACTCCTCTTGAGATTTATTTGAAGCATTTGCGATATGATTCTGAACTCTGGCCATACCTGGAATGTGTACTCTATGAGGTGAACGCCACGGATTATGTTCAAAGATGCACACATGATGTTTAGGACAAGAGAGAGGATGCCAGGCGCAGTCACTGGTTCGAGTCTTACATTCTGACCTGTTGGACAAAAGAACGTGAACATGAATACTAAAACACAGAGAGAGCATTTCCTCATTTCTGCACTACACAAACATGAAATAATAACCCACTGGATTCTATGCTTTACTCTATACGTTGCAGAGTGAACAGTCTCACCAGATCCAGGACTTTGCTCCATGTGCCCATTTGCAATGCCGTTGGTGAGCGCCACTTCCTCCAAGTTAATTACTTGTGGTGGATGGATCCTGAGATCCCCCTGGACCTCTGCCAATGTCACCTCCAGGGCCGGACCCCCGCTCTGGTTGTACTGCTGCTTGAGCTTCTGAATGGTGCCGTCTGTCAAAAGGCAGCAACGTAACATTGGGATAAATCTATGCATTTATTTTTCACTTAAAGGCATCACAACACAGTAGCTTTGTTTGTCATTGAACACATCGTAGTTTAATTCAAAGCAAAATCATTTGCACTCCAAAAACGATCAACTGCAAATCTAGACAATATTTCTCTTCCTACTCACCAAATTCCAAAAACGGATATGGCCTGGCTGCCAAGGCAACAACAGTGCTATTGAAGCATGTTGTGAACTCCCAGCGCAGATCTTCCAGGAAGCAGAAGGCCTTAGCAACAGGGAGGCTGCAGTGGCACACGGTCATGTAAGATACACCCTCTGAAGAGATGAAGCTGAACAGGTGAGAGGAGAAAGGGTGTTTAGTAAACAAACAGCCTGACGCAACGTGACATGGATGCCCCCGTGATCAAACGGACAACATTATGTCCGTCTTCAGCATCACAAAATCAAATGCACACTGAGTCGCTTTTTGTATTTTTGCCATAACAGACAGTCTGCTGCTGCTTGGTTTCCTGCATCCTTACTATATGTTGAGATCCTGGCCCTTGATGGTCCCTCTGTCAGGGAAACGGGCCAGTGCCTTGCTGATAGTTCTGAGCTGCTGCTTCCTCTCCTGGAGCTCTCGGTTGTGTTCAAAGTCTGTGGAGGCCGACAGGGGGAGTCCATCCCTGACCCGAACCACAAAGGCAAACAGGATCAGAGACATGATCCACTAGGTCCATGGAGAACACACTGCCTACATGGGGTAAAGAGAAAGATCAGATCATCACTGCTGCTATGTTAGGGCTGCAACTACATTACTTTCATCATCAATTCATTGTGGTCTATAAAATGTCAGAAAAGAGTTAAAAAAAATGCTCATCATAAGTCCCTAAAGCCCAAACTGACATCTCTACATGTATTGTTTTGTTCGATAAAAAGGTGCATGCTGTTTACCATCACAAAAGACAAAGAGAAGCAACAGATACTACAACTGGGGAATCAACTTTTGTCACTTAAAATTGCTTAAATGATTAAACTAAAATATTGTCAGATTAATTTACTGTCTTTTGACTCACTGTATCATTTAATCGACACATCATGTCAGCTCTATAGATTAAAACACACTCGGTTGCCAGTTTATTGGGCACACTTAGCTAAAAGCTACAATAAATAAAGATGAATTAGCTACTACTCTTATTAGTTAACTACGTAGGTTATATGCGTGTAGTAACACCTTACACCTTACCTCAGTGTCATAGGTTTCATGCTGCACCTTGTTACTTAGCTCCTGGAGGTTAGCATCATATAGCATCATATAGCATCATATAGCATCATACACCACAGCAGGTAGCCAGCACCAGTTTCACTTTCGCGTTACGAGTGCAATCGCATACTTCCTCATACCAGCGATTAATACAGGCAAGCTGAATAACGTCTTATAACATATACGTAAGAAGTTATATTTAAATGAGTCAACGAAAGAAGTTATGTTTAAATTAGCCAACGAGCTAACTTGAAATCTTCTTCCGGATACAACACAACCACAACAAATCTACTACGGAGGCTCGGGAGGGACAAACTCACTCTTAAGCCGTCGTAGTTATCATGCAGCGCAGCGACCTTTTCACTTAAAAGTGAATTTAGCACAAGCTAATTGTCGGCCCCGTCAGTGACTAGCAATCTGCTTGGCTAGCTACTGCGCAGAGGTTAGTTACGATATGTATTTGTGATCATCTGTAATCTGATTTATAGCGTTGCGTTAAATGTGAATAGTAATTGCCGGCTGTGAGAAATAGAGCGTAAGCTAGCTAGCTAGCTGCTAGCTGCTAGCTGTTAGCTCAACCATTTTGATAAGGTCAGCGTTTGTTTGAACGGAGCTGTTGTTCGCTGTCAGCTCGTGCAGGTTTGCTGTCCTGTTATTGCTCCAGTCGGGGCTTGAACATGTCGTTTTTGTTTGTAAAATGTGCGCCGTATTGACAGTTAGCTTAACGTTGCACAAGTCGTGAATGTGGACGTTGGTGGGCTAATAGTTAAATGTGGACTCTGTGATGATCAGCTGTTCCTTGTTGGGATTGACAACATGTGTGGTGCATTACATTTATCTTTTGATTGCTTTTTAAATATCGTATGAACCACTGTGGTCTTCAAGTCATGGAGCTCACATTACCTCTAATTTATGCAATTAAATACTTGAAAAGACTTTGCACAGTCGGTTATTGCTGTCACTACCGTACGCAGAACATCAACACAGTCAATGTGTGCAACATGATAAGAGTTTGGCTATTTATACAATGCATTCCTGTCCACATATTTGTTTTTATTGGTCTTAATTGTGAATGCAGTGTAACTCTGATGCACTGTTGCAGTTTCCTTTTGATCCTTAGCTGTGAGTTAACATACAGCCACTCATTCATTGGCTTAATATAATGCTCTCTGCCCACAACACGCATACACACCATGTGACTTTGTAATTATTACATTTCAGCTCAGTGACATTTTCTGACCAATATTGCAGCCTGTATAATGCAAATTGTGAGAAGCTTTTAATACATCCAGACATTGCTGAGAGATTATTGGACGCTCTGCTTTCTTGCAGTCTTGCACTTTGCCAACACAACTATGTCTGGCAAGGCAGGCGTGTTAGTCTGATGTGTTCACACAAGCTGCTGACATACCAAATATCGGTATGTGGTTATAAGTAACACCGGCTTATTGTCTTTTTTTATGCAACAGGAGCGCAACACGGACATTGAACACGTTGAGGCAGGGTTTTGGAAAGCTAATTTAGGTTGGCGTCATGCTTTCCTAATCATTTGACAAGGGTGAACATTGTGAGGTGTTTTGCTCACATTGTGGTGGTGTTTACTAGCGCATATAATCAAAATCAAACTGGTTCAAACCAGAATTTACATACACTCACACGCATCAAAAACAATGAGACACACACAGTAAAGGTACAGTTAGTTTTAGACGGTTTATTAGAATTGATCTGAGTGTTAAAACAGTTATGAAACTTGCCAACGTGGAAGTGAATTCTCTAAGAGGACTGTCCTCTCCCAGTACCCCAAATACAGCCAATACTTATCAAATTTCCCAGAATATCAGATATAGTTTAAAATATTGAGTTCCAAAAATTAGATCATTTTAGGCATAAGAAGAACATCGGCCCCCACGACTGTCACACGGAGGATCTATATTAGGAGACATTTTAGGAGGTTTGACCTTTTTAAAGATGGAGACGATGCAACACCATGAACCTGGTGAATTTGATGCTCAGTGTACAACCTACTTATGGACAAGTCCCCCCCCCAAGTGGATTTCAGAAAACCTTGTAGCAGCATTTTGTGACACTTCAGAGTCAGTGAGACCGAAGTGGGAACAGAGTTAAAATTGCACAGCGAGGAAGCAATGCTGTGGTCTACTTGGATTTGCATAGCCAATACATTTACCCATAGACTTCTCTCTCACTCCCCTCCCATCGTTCTCTCTCCTCCCCTTTCTGTTTCTATCCCCCCTCGCTGTCTTTTAGTCCCTCTACATTGTTTGCCAACACACTCCTCTAAATAGGCTGTACATTGTAGGTGTACACTTGGCTTACTGCTTTTTTTTAAGAGAAGGAAAGCATATTATTTTTCCTGATTAGCTTCTTTTCTTTCTTTTTTTTGTACTTTTTCTACATTTTAGGTCACCCAGACTCAGATTACAATGGGGGTGAAAGACCGCCCTCAGTGTTACTTTGATGTGGAGCTCAACCGGGAGCCAGGTAAGAGAATTTCAAATCACTTTGCAGGGACGGGAATAGCCTACATGTACCCAGCCTCAGCGTTTCATAGCCGAACACTATGAACTGACATCAATAAAGACGTTTAAACTCTATGTTTTGTGTTAGTAACCGTATCTGTACTGAATGTCTTAAAGTCTAGACATGAGAAGCTATTAACATGTACTTGTCAAACAGGAATTACTGTGCAATTGATGTGAATCTAGAGACCAGTTTTACTGGCCTCAGGCTAAATAAATGTAACTTAGTCATATTTGGAGAGGGAAGGACAGAACCGGCCTCCATCAGGCTCGTAAGAATAGTTTTACATTTGCTCCTAGCTATGGAAAAGTTGCCAGAAGGTCTGAGCTTCACTGCAGGATTCTTCTCATTGTTGGAAGCTAATTAAAAGTGTGCGGTGTAGTACACTGTGGGCTACTTGTAACTCTTAATTGCATCCTTGGCCTGTTCAGTTTCTCTCCCTCATTGCTACAAGGCGAAGTGAGCTAATATCTTTCTCTTTTTTTGTGTGTGTGTTTTACAGTTGGGCGCATAGTCTTTCAACTTTTTTCGGATGTCTGTCCCAAGACAAGCAAAAACTTTCTGTGTTTGTGCACTGGTGAGTAATGTTCCGTCGAGGACACGTCGTGCTCTGCAATCGTGCTTTTTCAACATTTACTGCACACATTGTATAACCAAATATTTATGTTTCAAAAAAACAAGAGAAACCTGTTTGAGAGCAGAACATGAAACTCGCCTGTTTGTACGTCTCACAACTGAAAAGCTGTACACCATAGCATTACAGTACTCACTTCAATGTCCACACACAGTTGTGTCGTGTTGTTTATTTCTCCAATAAAAGCAGAGGCCTTTGGGATTTAGTGGCCAGGGAACACGCGACACCACAATCATTTTTCTGGGTTTTAAACGCGTCCGTTCCTTGTTGCCTTTTCGCTTGTATATCTTTCTAATCTTTCCCGTCTCCACCAGAAGAATAATCGTAATGGGTAGACCAATAAACAAGAACATGAGATACGAATTGAAACTAGGGATCCACAGCTCCACGCTTCACACACCCCTCCGTGGTCATTTGATATCTAGAGGAAAGGAGCGGTGGCTGTCGTGTAAACGGTCCAGTGACAGATGGAGTCACCGGATGGATCGAGGGGTGCTGGTCTCTCTCCCCAGATATTTCACCCCTCTGAGCGGGACACGGCGTACTGTAGTAGTCGCGGTCTGCCCGGAGATAGCCATAAATCTGCAAACAGACTGCTGATCGATCCTCCCTCTCATTTTTCACCCCCCACCTGTCCCACGGAATTTGATGCTGACAAGGGCGGACATGGCTCGTTAGTTCGTTCCTTTTCCGGGACACACCGACGCAACACAACCCAGTGATGTACACGGCACAGCTGGGCAGTTTGCTGGGGCTTTTTTTTTTTTTTTTTTTTTTACATTTTTTTGTTTTAAAGTCTCTAATGTGACGTTTTTTTTAGGAAAGGGGGTCGGCTCATAAGAAACCAAACCCTTGGAACAATGCTGAAGCCAGTGAAGTAACATTGTGAGAAGATTAGCAACCTAATCTACCCCTTTAAACAGCCACTCCTCTGTCCTCAAAAAAAGCACCTTTAAACACATCTAATGAAATCTCTACATGTCTCCTTTCACTCTGGGGAAAGGGGAAATCCGGCGGGGGGTAATAGCTTTGGGCTGATACATTCTGTCCCCTTGTTGATTTGACTTCTGCACTCCCAACAACAGGAAGCCTCAACAAAGGCATCCAGTTTATTGAAATCCTTCCCCAAAATGTGGTTTCATTCCCTTGTTTAGAATAAACCCCATGTGGCAACGCTCAGGACTAACACGACTTAGCACCTGAAGGCATCTGGTGCACGCAAAAGGCACTTCATATAGAAGCAGCTCTGCTGGATGTGAGCTCAGTTAACATACTGTACGTGTGATTGCAGGTGAAAAGGGGACTGGCAAAATCACAGGGAAAAAGCTGTGCTACAAGGGGTCCACATTTCACAGAGTTGTAAAGAACTTTATGGTCCAGGGAGGCGACTTCACCGAAGGTAATAATGTCTTGACGTGTAACCTCATTTACTTCGAAAAAAGTGTGTTCAATCAAATTGTCTGAATTAAGTCGAACAGCTGGTATCATTTTTTTTTTTCCAACATAAAATCCAAAGGAAAGCAACAGAGCTGCTGTTAAAAAGATGCTGCATCTGATTATTATATTTTCTTTATTTATTTAAGAGGAATTAAATGCTCTCTTAGGTACAAACTGTTTCTCGATAATGGTGATGCTTTGCATGGCCTAACGGCAAACAATTACATTAACAAGCACTGATATAGATAGACGCTATTAGTCTTCAAAATGTGGTCCGACAAACACGCATTAATCATTTAAAAAATATATTTTTTTAAATTCCAAAATGCCGATGAGAAAGCACTTTAATTGTAATGTTCTGTAATTAGCGTAATTATTTTTATTGTGTTAATCTTTCCAGGAAATGGAAGAGGAGGAGAGTCCATATTTGGCGGCTACTTCGAAGGTAATGGGAATATCAAATGATTTATTACACTTTGTTGATGTCTCATGAATGTTAATCGAAGTACAATTTATCAGATTTTGCATGAGCGTAACGTTGCATGTGCCTGTTGTGCTAATAATGTATTTCTTGTGAATGACTGCGTTGACCTTCACTTTTCCATTGTATAGTGCTGTCTTCTATTCAGTAACAGTAGTGGGCTTTATCAGATGAGCATGGAGAGTAGGTTTTCTCTTTACTGAAAGCTACAATCTTCCTGCCTAAAATTTTTCAACGTATTCTTTTATTTATAGAGTGGTCTTTTGCAAAAATGAGAAGGTAAGAGATGTACACAGCTCAGTAACACCATGTCAACACTGTCCCCACCACCTTCCTCCGTCAGTCAAAACAGTGCACATGTTTGCAGTGGCGCGGATGCATTGTACTGAAGGGATGTTACTGCGGGATTCTCGATTCAGACAGCTTCTCTTTTAACAACGAGGCCCCGTGAGGCGCGCTGCTCAAGTTGCTCGGCCTCGGGCTGCTCGAGTTACTTTTTATGTTACATATGTGGTATTTATAGCTACATGACTGCAGTGATATTCAGTCAGGTACAGCCCGCAGGTTTCTCTGCTAAATAGGAAGACCCAGTGGAAATAAGATATTCAGCCTTGCAACATGGATATATGTAGATAAAATAATGATTTAGGCAATGGGAAGCATTTTGGTTTCTGTGTTTTCCAAATTTGAACAACCTTCATTTGAAGTTTTCCCTCATTTGCGATGATGTCTAGATACAAAGAGATGAACCGAGTTAAACAATCAAAAGAGGAAAATATAATAGACTGTGAACTTTAGTGCTCTGATTCTAAATGTAGTCATTTAACTATTAACGATTACTCCAGTGTGTTTTCTGACTAATAGTTAAAGGATAATTCCAGTGGATTTTCATATTTTAGTGTATTTAAAAAAAATAAAAAATAATAATAAATATATATATATATATATATATATTTAAATCTATATATATTTATATTTATATATATATACATATTTAAATCTATATATATATATATATATATATATTTAAATCT
>CALSCE010009814.1:6715214-6739590 GCA_943593645.1 Bovichtus variegatus
CTCTCTCTCTCTCCTGACTGTATTTATCATTCAGTAGTTTTGCATTTGCAAGTATTCTGCAGAGTACAGAGTTTATATTGGAACAATATTCACAAATGGTTTGAGGTTATTTGGCTTTGTAGACTTCACTAAAACAGGTTGTCACTATAAGTTAGAAATAAGTAAAAACTCTTGAAACATAAAGGAAGAAATGTCCACAGACTGTCTTTCTCTGTATGATCCATATGGTCATATTTATTGTTGTTATCTCATGTACGTTTTTTCTAAATAGATTTCTTCAATCAAATATCATTAAACAAATCGTGGTCTGACAAATTCTGTGCCTATTTCTTTGAGTTTTTTCAGTTGCACCCGCACTTTGTTAAAGGTACTAGTTTATTCTAATTATTTCCCTCCTTTTTGTCTTTTTCTCATGACCCCCCCCCCCTCCCCCCCTGTCATCGGTTGACTTTCCTCGGCTTCTTTGCTGGATTTTGCACTAACAGCACAACCAAGGTGGCACCTCATCTCGATGGGTAAAATCTACTGTCACTTTGGCACTTAGAACGGTCTTTACAGTTACAGTTAACCTGCACATTGACTTCATTTTACAGGACGATTCTGAATTATTTTCTGACACCTTTAAAAACATGTGTTTCTTGATACCATTCAATATTAAGTTTTTAAAAAAAAGCATCTTTTGGTGTGTTTGTGTACGATACCTTCATTAAAGACACTGAAATCTAATCTAATAGTCGAGCTGCTGTATAGTTGTCACAGGCGTAAATCTTTTCTGCCTCTGCAGAGTCCACGTCGTCTTTGGTCTGGTCATCTCCGGCTTTGAGGTGATAAAGAAGGTCGAGGGGCTGAAGACGGATTCAGCCAGCAGACCCTACGCTGATGTGAGGGTGATGGACTGCGGACAACTTATCACTAAGTCCGCTAATGATGGTAAGTTCAGTCGGATCTACTTTTCTTGAAGGATGGGGGTTAGCTTTTAGGGGTTTCCCCCGACTAAGAATTTACAAAGTCGAATCTATGTGGTCAAATCTTTGACTGGTCATCGAATCATGTTGCTTTTTTAAAATGTATTTATTTATTTTTGCTCCCCTTCTGTTTAGCAAAATAGCAAAAAAAAAACAACAACATTATTTGCCAAAATGCACGTGACTATCACTTAGCTGTTGTTTCCGAACAACAGCGCTGTTTGTTGTGTGCTGTGCAGAGTACTGAAACGGATCGGAGGCGATCGATCGAGCGGCAGACAGGACCCGGTGTCTTGGATTTCAAAGCGGAAGCCTTTTGTTGTTGTTTAGCCTTTCTGAGGCCATCGCCAAGATGATGCTCCGATGGTCCCGCAAATTTGGAGTGTGCAATTTAGTCTACGTGGTGGTTTATTCATGCACTCTTAAGGAGATTGATTGAAAGCAAATGAGTTATTTTCTCATTTTTATTAACAGTATTACTAATAGGCTGGTGTTTATACCTAAATAAGCTGTATATTATGATTTTAATTGGAGAAACCAAGCAATTCTATGTAAAAAATCCGACATTCGGTTGAAAAGGCTCAGTCATTTCTAATTAATTCTTTGTAACAGCTGGGCTCTGTAGTTTTTTAGCAAACACTACCAACAGGAGGAGTGTATGGGGAGTATTTTCAGCCTCTAATTAAAACGCTGTTTCTCGTTTTTGTGTTAGTAGATTCAATGCATTGTTGGTTTTGGTCTTTTTCATGGGATTTGTTGACAATAAAATATCACCAGAGTTAATTTTGACCTTGTGTTGTGTGAAAGCACCTCCAGTTAAAGTCTTTGTAGGTTTGATTTATTGTCAGTATAATGTCTGGTGTATATGGCAACTTTTGTTTTCGTTTTTTTTTTTTTATCCAAAAGCTTTTTTTAGATGTTATCCATTACTTTTCGGTGATGTATACACAAGCTTACGTCTTTCATATTATCTTTTGTTTTTCTTTCCTGTGGGGAATACCGTGTGTTGCCGGAGATTGTAACTAGGTCATATGTTGTGCTCATTTCGTAGCGAGCTTGGCATTTTGATGCCAGCATTTTCCCCCACTGGCATTAGTTACAGGGCCCGTAACCTGATCTTCTGTTTAATGAGGATCAGCGAGGTGATCCCTGTGAAGTTCAGTTGGCATCTGCCCACCTCACTCCGTCAGGCCTGCTTTCATTTGCCCCCAACATACCGAGACGAATCAAACAAAGCCTTAGTTGTTGTAGTGTTGCACCACCCAGAAAGTGACTCCTGGCATTTAAACTTTCCTTCTTACTGTTCTAGAGAAGCATGATGTTTTTCTTTAATGAAATGACGTTCTGTGTCTTGCTTCAGTACTTGAAGGCAAGAGGAAAAGAACCTCTCATTCTGCGGACTCGTCCCTCAATTCCCATGACTCGTCCTCTCAGTTCTCCTCTTCATTTGGATCTGAATCAGATGAAAAGCACAAACATCGCAAGCACAGGAGACGAGCAAAGAGTAAACGGTCTAAAAGGAGAAGGAGGGAATCAAAGGAGAAGAACATTGATGTTCTACCCTCCAAGCAAAGGTAGTTTAAAAAAAAGAAATAATAATAAATTCACATATCATCACATCTTTACATTATGTTTACTCACATGTACCTCAAATGTTCCGGTCTGATCAGTATATCTGAGTATAAATAGAAATACTGACATGATTCACTGCCGGGTTGGCTCTTTGTGTAACAAAGTATTGTTTTGCATATTGTTGTGTCGTTTAAGCTCTCCCAGTCCTGTGGAAAGAGAGATGCTGGAGGGAGACATTGAAGTGGAGGGAGAGAAGGAGCAGATTGGGAGGAGAGAGAAGCTCGTAGTCCGACCGGAGGAAATCCCACCGGTGCCGGAGAACCGCTTCCTGCTGCGACGGGACATGCCATCCCAGGAAGTTAAAACGGAGATGTCAGTTTTTTTTGTGGAATATATTTCGGCTTATACATTGAACAGTGTACACCTATGTAATTACTGTAGGTTTTTACAATGAAATGTGATCTTTTCAGAGTTGAGAAAGAGGAAACGTCTCTTTCAACTGACCAGAAACCAGCAGTCTCCAAGTCTGGACGAAAGATCAAAGGCAGAGGAACAATGGTATGTTCACCTCAGCTGCGACCAGAGATCTGCCTGTTCTGTCTGGTGTTTATGTAGTATTGGCTCCTATCTGCTTGTTACATGTCCTGATCCTGTTTGCTGTAAAGAAGTGACGCACATCTATCTACTTGACCCCAGAAACAATGTTTTAATGTTTTCTCCATGCCCATCTCTGCTTGCATACTTTTTTGGCCACTAATATGCATTCTGAAGTTATTTTTATGATAATGGCACAAGTAGCTTAAGGCAAAGAAACTCGACGGGCTCTGTAAAGAGTTTTGACATATTCTTATTACTGCAATTTGAAGTCTCAATTAGGGATTTCCCGGTACCAGAAATGAAAGTAGTCGATACCAATACCTGTGAAATATCTGTCCAAAGCAAAACAATAAATCCCATGTAGCCTTCTTTAACCTGCTTTATTAAGTTTGCATACTGTTTTTTGTTCGGTAGTTTAGCAGTTTATAATTCCCTCTCTAATATTGATTTTATATTGCTGTGAAAATATCTCCTTCGAACCACTATTTATTCAAGTTTCTCGCCAAAAAAATAATTTTAGATTACATTTGAACACATCATGATAACATTATATTTATCCAATAATTAGCCCCAACATAATGTAGGTCTATTTACATTACCAGCTGCTAACAGCTAATGTTAACCAGCTCTACTCCGACTTTAACACAGGTTTGTGTTGTTTACAATGTATCATTATCAAGGGAATGTTAATAGGGTCATTAATACGGTGTGTCCCCTTGACCTCCCTGTGGGACGCCGTTAGTCTCGAGCCCCCTGGTACCTGTGTAGGAAAATGAGTACAGTCACATTTTCAGAATTTTGGCATCGACTTGGTACCAAAGTATCGGTTCTTGTGACATCCCTAGTATCACTGTATTTTCACTTTTTTGCAGAGATATCACACCCCAACAAGGTCTAAATCGCGCTCTGCATCTGTGGAAGAACGTGGTAGCAGTGAAACTCCGCCACACTGGAAAGAAGAGATGAAGAGAACCAAAGTTTATCAACCGCCGAGCGTCGAGCGATGGAGCAAAGGAGACAAGTAGGACTTAATGTTTTTACTTGGTTACTTCGAACATCAGTTTTTTTCTTTATTTTTCTTCATGCATCTTTTGACTTAACAGATTGAATGACCATTCCTCAAGCAGATGGGACAACAGAAGCGACTCTGCATGGTCCCGGTCTGCACAACACTCCTCAGACCGCAGCTCTGAGAGGTCCAGCCTGCACCGCCAACAGAAAAAAGAGAAGAAGAAAGCCAAACACAAGAAGAAGACCAAAAAAGGGAAACGTGGGAAGAAGAAGAGCTCCAAGAACAAACCTCAAGAGCCTTTCCCGACAGTGGGTGACAGGCCCGTGTCTTCAGAACGAAAGTCCAGAAGATCCCGCTCTCCATCTCGCTCCTCTTCAAATCAGCATGATTCGTCAACTCGGAGGAGGCGGCGGTCCTCGCCGTCTTTCAGAGACTCACGGTCCTACTCTAGGTCCTACGCATCCAGTCAGTCAAGATCTAGAGGGAGGACTAGGTCTTATTCAAGATCCAGAAGCCTTTCTAGGTCTAGAAGTCGGTCTTTGTCTAGATCCAGATCTCAGTCCTACTCCAGATCCCGGTCCAGATCAAGATCCAGGTACAGATCTAGGTCTTTGTCTCCATCCAGAAAGAATAGTTCATCCAGATCCCCAAGAAAGAGGAAATCCAGCAAGCCAAAAGCTGATGCCATGATGCCCGAGAAGCTAACAGAGAGCAAAGTCACGCCTGTCCCCAGACTCCCGAGTGTCCCGGCTCCTGAAATTGCCCCTGTGATTCCAATGAGCGATAGTCCCCCTCCCTCGCGCTGGAAACCTGGTCAAAAGCCCTGGAAGCCCTCTTACATCCACATTCAGGAGATTAAAGTGAAAGTAGCTCCCAGCTCCTCCACTGGACAAACAGTAGGTAGTGTTACAGAAAAAGCTCAGACTTCCGTTACACCAAAGTGTCTGCCGGGTGACTCTGAAAGCCACAAACCTGCGAGGCTCTCACACAGCAGGTCCTCCAGAAGCAAGTCCTACAGCCGCTCAAGGAGCAGAAGTTATAGTAGGTCCAGATCCCCTCATCAGTACAACAGCAGGTCCTCCTCCTACAGCAGATCAGACTCTGAAAACTCCCAGAAAACATGTAGCAGCAAGAAGAATTCACTAGACAAGGAATGGAAAGAGTATTACAGCTCTCTGAGGAGGGTAAAAAATGTAGATAAGTACATTTCACTCGCCAGTAGTCAAGATGTCCAGTCAGGATCAGAGAAGAAGGCAGGCTGTGAAAATAGTCCGGATATCAGTGTCTCAAAGAAAAGTGGCTCACAGGATCGGGAGGCGAAGCAGTACAGCTCAAGGCCGGCGGAGAGCTTTAATAGCAGGTCCGAATGGGATAGTGACAGTGATAGAGTGAGCCAAAGCAATAGTGCTGCCCTGTCTAAAAAGCAGAAACAAGCAGCTCAGTCGAGTGAATTTCTTGACAAGAAGTTGTCTGCTCTTACTGCTTGGAATTCAGAAAGTGATTCAGAAAATATAGCCTCCAGGATATTGCCGATATCTGAAAAAGAGGAAGGAGAGGCTAGTTCAGAATCGGAATACGAGACTTCCAGGAAGACGTCAGAGGCGGTGGTTGCGCTGGCACACAAGATTTCTGCTGCTGCTTCTGGTCAGCCAGAGAAAAGTCCTGAGAAGGCGGCAGCACCACCAGAGAAGCACAAGAGCAAGAAGAAGGCCAAACGTAAGCATAAACACAAGAGAAGAAGTGAGAGCAGTAAGGACAAAGGAAAGAGATCGAAGAGGAAACATCAGAAGCTCAAAGAGACCTTTCACTGGCAGCCTCCTTTGGAGTTCGGAGAGGAGGAAGAGGAGGATGAATCGAAACGGGAGAAACACAGTCCCGGTAGAGTTGTCAAAGAAAGGCCTGGGGTAGACGATATGAATGAAAAATCAACCTCTTTAAACAAGAATCCTAAACAAGAGAAAGGGAGGGCGCATCAGAGAGCAAAAGAATGTATCAACAGAAACACAAAACGCGCTGAATCTCATCTTCAGTCATCCAACAGGAACGGTGCTGATTTCCCCAGCATCACAGAGCAAGAGTCATTCGATGATATGGACATCTGTACCCCAGAGCATGACGCTGAAATTGTAGAACCTCAGGTTACACAGGGCTTTTCGAATAACGCCCCTGAGTTAACCCTAAAATCTACCTCCAAGTCTTTAGATATGGCGAGTGGCGATATTGCTTTACCTCACAGCAAAGAACAGCCTTCTCTTACCTCGACGACAGCCGGTGGACTGCAAGATGAAACCACTGGAAAACCTACTGGCACTGCAGTCCATTTCAAATGGAGGCCTTTGAAAGGAATGTCTGCTCTCCAGAACGTGAACGTGCCGCCCGTCACCACAAAAAGCGTCCAACTTCAAGAGAGCCAGAACCCCAACACGCACGGAGTGAGAATGGAGATAAAAAGCCAAAGCCGGGTCCGACCGGGATCTCTGTTCGATGAGGTCCGTAAGACCGCGCGGCTCAACCAGAGGCCGCGGAACGAGGAGAGCTCCAGCGAGGAGAGATCGCCGTCCGTGGGGAATACGCGGGGAGCGTCTCGCGCACGGTCCCCGAAGAAGTCGCGCTCCAGAGGCTGGTCCCACTCCTACAGCAGGTCCCGGAGTGGATCCCGCAGCTCCAGCTACTCCTCCAGGTAAATCAAAAAGCACTTTGATGAAATGAAAAATTCCAGGTCACCGTCGCTAAATCTTTCTAAAGGACAAGATTGTTGTGAAGTGATAAACTTGATGGATGTGAAGCATTTAGTCCAGAAGCTTAAATCTGTGTCTGTACAGACCTTTTGTTCAAGCTCCGGCAATATGTAATTTATCACAAAACGTAATTCTTTCAGGAGCCGTAGTAGGAGTCGGAGGAGACGGGGAAGAGGGCGGTCCCGCTCTCGTAGCAGCACGTATCGAACTTACAGGAGTCACAGGTACAACCCAATGGGTCTCAGCGGGAACCACACAGAGAAGAAGCCTCAGAGCTCGAGAGGCTTTAGCATCATGCTCTTTATTTTACATCTCAGCTATGTGGACTCAAGTCCACATAGTCCATAGTCCTCAAGTCCAAATCTCTAACTGTGTCAACTGTATACACAACCTTCTCAGGACTTTCAATTATATTCTACCGTTGTGCATTTTATGTGTGATTGGTCTTCAAGTAGCTTTTAAATCTGCGCGTCTCAGTCTTTCTTTTTTTCCTTCCTTCTTTCAGTCGGACGTACAGTAGAAGTCATTCCAGAAGTCGCTCGTATAATCGCCGTCGGAGATCCAGGTCTGTGAGCGATTTAATGCAACATCATCATGTATACACCACATATTCAGGTTAAAACACTGATCAAATTGTATCTTGATGGCAGTTGAATGAGGTATCGGGTGTGGATTGCTTCAGTATTAATTGAGAGTTTTGAAAGGATATTTATGTACCTGTCAGTTTTCACGGTTTCATTCTGTTGTGTGAAGACATTAGAGATAAAACACGAAGGTTTATCAGGACTATTTCTGATGAATCACTTTTCAAGCAAAGTGAAAATTTGCTGCTTTGTCTTAATGTAAAATGAATTTTGTAAGACAAAATGAGTTATTAAAAGACGTCACCTTCGGCCTTAGAAGATTAGGCATTTGTTCACGATTTTCTGATATTTATAGACCAAAAAATTCATCTATTTATCAAGATGATAATCAGCAGATTAATGAATAATTAAAATAATTGTTAGTTGCAGGCCCTAGTAGAGATCAATCCTATCTTTAGTCATTAATTATAGTATCTGCAATTGCATGAAGCAAGAATAACCAATCAATCTTTTTTTTCTATGCACGCAGACTACATCACTGTGTAGTGTGTTTGTAATAAAATCAGTGATGGGTATTTATCATCACGCCAGAACTTTGCTTTATAACTCAATCTGTGGCACACTATTCTAGAGATATCCCTAAAATAACGTCTCTGTATGTTGATGCAGGTCAGACTCCTATGACAGCTATTCCAGTCGGAGTCGGAGTGCGAGCAGGAGACGCGGGCGCAGACGAAGTGACAGCTACAGGAGCTCGGACCGCCGATCCCGGTAAGATGCTCTGCCCCCCGGTGAACCCTGACAGACAGGGTGGCAGGTTTCAGTGCCGCCTTTTTCACCTTTTCTCTTTTCTTTCCTGTGGCTTTATGTAAGATTGTCGTTTAACACCAATACAAACTAAGTATTCAACTAAGCGCACGCATCTAATTCGTGCCTGAAAAGTCTAATTTGTCATCGTAATTTCTGTCTTTTGCAGGTCCTACCGTTCCTCCAGCCGCAGCTCTTCCAGGCGCAGTCACAGTCGCAGCAGCCGGTACAGCTGAGCCTCAGGCAGGTTGTTGGCTTTAAGTCGGCTAAAAAGAAACAAAACCACAAAGTCTGGACACTGTGCACGCTCATAAGCAATTACCGTTATCATCACAGATCAGCAACTAAAGCTCCAAGAGGAAACGGTTGTATTCCATCGAATTACTGGTTTAATAATGTACTGTATGACAGTCTTGCAGAAATGAATGTTATAGAATGTAAATAAATAAACCACTTTACAAGCTTACATAAGACAGATATTCTTCTTGAAGTGACTTTCAAAGCTGAGAATATAAAGGTATAAAAAATGTTTTTTTATGAGAAATAAGATGTATATGTATATTTTATATTGTACATTTGTGTATTCCTTTTCTACTTCTGTTTTTTCTACACTGAAATGTACAATTATTGTACTGTAAGTGTCTCATCCTCTCAGTTCGGACGTTTTTAAGGAGTTAGTGGGTATACGTTGAGGTTATGACTTAAATTCTGTTTTTTTTTCTCTAAAAAAAATTCTTCTTTCAAAGGACAAAAAAACACTTTTTGTAGCAGTTTCAAGCTTTATTCAAGCTGTAATTTGTATTTGTTCCATTCGTTTATGACTGTATCATGAATGTTAAACGCTGTACAGTACGCAGTATAGTATGTCTGATTTAGATTTTATTCAAACAGTTATGAATGCTTACGCTTAATAAATAGTCTGTGTTTTTCCTCACAATGTCAGTTTATGGATTTGGAGAATTTGTACTTCTACAATGGCGCCATCTACCTTTCAATTGACAACTGCAGCTTGTGTGTTCCTGTGAGATCAATCCAATGAGCGACACTGACATATTTTTCATCCTGGCCAATTTAAGTGTGTGTATTACATTTATGTCAAACACTATAAATGCACCGACCACATTCTGGTTGGATTTTATAATAAGAAAACTAGTGTCTTTTTTTTTCTATTTGATGTCATGCAATTAGAAGAATCTGATTAATGCAATGCACAACTATGATTTTACTCACTTTAAAGGAATAAAAAAATACTCCATGAAATTATTAATCACACTTGGAACTAATTGAAAATGTAGTTCCTTCTTTGCTAATATTACACCTAAAACTGTGAGTGTGAGCTCCTCTATCAGGAGCTTTTGTGAGTTGTATGCTTAAAAAAAAACAAAAAAAAAAACTAAGAATCGTCAATCAGGTGCCGGTGAACACGGAGCCTCAAATCCACAATCCGGAGGACATGGACCGCGAGGTTGAAGCCTTCGAAGGAAATGTGTTCTACAGCAAGAAAGATTACTCTCGAGGCTCTCAGCTATTCTAAGGCCATAGATGCAATCCCAAAAACTGCCAGTTATTATCATGGAGAGACGCACTCTACGTCCGAGGCCTGTGTCTGTACTGCGAGGACTGCGTCGATAACGCTGTACACTTCTTTGTCCAATTACAATTCATGTCCACACTGTTCATAAACTGGGACTATGAGACACAAGTGAAAAAGCGTGTTTCTCACCTTTAAATCCCTGATACAGGATTGGATTAATGTGTCCTTCATGACATATGTCCTATAGAACCCTTTATGTTAACAGGCTGGTGTTTGACATGGCTCAAAATAGGATCTTCAGGCTCCTTTCAGAATGTGGAAGCTAAACTTGAGTCCAATGCCTCAGGTTTCATGAGGAAAAATCATTAGCCTGCTGTCACTTTCTGGTAAATTAGATGGTTCTCTTTTCACAGGATGTCTCCTCTTCAATTTCTCCTTGTCTGAAATGTTTAACAGCACAAGATATGGAATAGAAATGCTTTGTTTTTTGCTGTTAGGGAAATCGACACTACATGATTACTTTGTTTGCGCATCTACACACTAGCTCGAATTAAAAAAACCTCCTAATGTGAAATGTGTTTTAAGGTTTTCGGGGTTGACTAGCTTCTCTGTCTACACACTGATAGTGTGGGCTCGGCTGAGTCCTGGCCATGAAGTGATGGATGGGACCGGCTCCAGGTTTGCGATCAATACTTTTCCCACCTTGTTATGAGCATATTGACTTCTGCTTCATACAGTCTGCTCAGGAGTGAGCAATGGCAGTGGGGTCCAGGGATGCTTCAGGGGGTTTCAAGACAAGGCTGTATTACCAACTGGGCTAAATGGAAAACTCTCCTGGGGCCCCAGACCCTCAGGAGGCACGGGCTCCACATTTTGTGTCAAAAAAAATGACCACCAAACTATTTTGATTATTTATTGTTTAAATAATTGTTCGAGCACATTTGAACATAACATGTATATCATGGTAAACTGAACGTCTGTGTGTTTTGGATCGTTGGTCGGACAAAACAAGACATTTGAAGACTTAACCTTGGTCTCTTGAAAAACTTGCAATTTTTCACTATTTTCTGATGTTTTACAGGCCAAACAATTGATGGATTAATCGAAAAGATAATCCGCAGAATAATCAATAATTATTATAAATGTAAATTACAGCCCTAGTGGCATTTAGGTTGTGCTCATTTGGTTTGTAATATTGTATGCACCACTGCAACAAAAAGATATATTATTGGAAATATGAACTGACATTATAGGGGCCTTAACACACCACCAACTTTCATGGCCCCAAGTTAATATCTAGTTATAACACCTTCACTTGTTCAGTTTATATTATGGTTATATGGTACATATTCCTAAAAATTGTGGTTAATCAAATGACCAAATACCTTATTTTAGTCCCAGGACCACATATGAGGTTGGCCCTGTTATTTATTTAAATTTCTTTATTGGAATGTGACACAATAATTAAAATTCTCATTTTGCTCTTTTTGCGGTTAAATTAAACTGCGTGCACGTGCAACAACATCCGTTCGGAGAATGGTGCGATGAAGACGTTATGTCGTGCCCATATACGTGCACAATACAGTGTTTATATACTGTGTAAATGAAGTTAAAACGACTTCTGCAACATGAGAAATTAAACGAACTTCCCGACCTCCACATCTGTCTGCCCGTGTGACGTCACACTGTTGCACGAGCGCGCAGCGAGAGGAAGCGCACCCGGGTTTTTTTTTTTTTTTTTTTTTCGCCATATGGCTCTGCAGGTCCTTCCCGGTCTTCCTGCTCACGCCAAAAAGAATGGGGGGAAAAAAAGAAAATGTCCAACTACAGTCGCCTACAAAAGAAAATGCGCCTGTCTCGCAACTCCACGTTAAACAGTACCGTGTCCCTTTAAAAACGTCTGACAAAAAGCCCATATGATCCCCGAGCTCCAATCACCAATTCCTTCAGCAAAAGCAGCCTCTGCATTTTTGTCTGTCTGAATGCTACAGCAGCACGGGGGGGAAACAAGATTGAGGATAAGGCAACCCAAAAAAAACTGAAGAAATGTGACAATTCAACGGTCATTTTCATGGCGAAGGGAAAACTGGTGCGAAAGGAGTTATTCTGGGACTCCTTCGAGCCTCGAAACGCTGGATCAAAATGGTAGGCTACACAGGAGAGCGCTGCATTTTTGTTTATTTTTTTCTGTGTGTCCCTCTTTGATCTCTTGCAAATTTGAGCTACTTAGCAGGCCGAACAAAACTTACCACACTTCTGCCTCGCTGTGTGCGTGTACCGCCGGCTGTCACACCGTGTATTCTGTGCTTTACATTTTGAAGTTTGTAACTTGCCGACACGGCACAAGTTGGAAATTGAAGCTGCTGAAAGAATGCAATGGCTACAATAGCTACATTGAT
The DNA here is from genome assembly GCA_943593645.1 of Bovichtus variegatus. Classification (NCBI taxonomy): domain Eukaryota; kingdom Metazoa; phylum Chordata; class Actinopteri; order Perciformes; family Bovichtidae; genus Bovichtus; species Bovichtus variegatus. Next base: position 6,727,423 of record CALSCE010009814.1, read on the forward strand.
GCGGAGAAGGGAGTTAAATTCTTTCATGTCAGGGCGCTTCTGCAAAAAGGGCTCAGGTCGTGACTGGTGCAAATGTAGTCGCACACTTCTCCAACAGCCAGTGCAGGACAGGTTTGCTAGGTTTCGAAAAATAGCATGCATAACATTAGAGATTCTTATTCCTAGACTTAGCGTGGTCCAGTAGAGGAGCAGATGTCACTCTTCATGTCTTAATAACTTCACTTTGTTCCAGGTGACACTCGGGAAGCAGCGTATCAGTTTTGGATGTAGTGTTCTAGTACAATTTCTTTTTTTTTTGTTAATGCAAATTAAAATTCCAGTGTTCCACAGTCAAAGCGGTACTATTTTTATCGGATACTGTTTGCATGAGGTCAGCTTCTTTTTTTTCTTTTTTTTTTAAATGCACTTTTACAGGACTAATATCCCTCCTGTGAGCATGAATAACTGGCATTTCCAACCAGACTCCATGATGTTTTATTCCCCTTGCATTCTATAAAGATGATCCTGCACAGACAGACTGATGGAGTTGTGGGAATAGAGGCTGATAGTGAGGCAGACAGTCCGCTCTGTCTCCAGGGTCATATTAGGATGCCTCATTAGAAAAGCATGTGGAGCTTGATGCAGTGGTGGAGTAATCCCAGTGCGCGTTCACATCTGGAGGCTTGGGTTAATATCTGGGTCAGGTCAGCGGGGTCAGCCCTGGTGCTCGCTGGGTGGCTTCTGGTGCTCGCAGAGAGGGAGAGAGAGGTTTTTGGTATGTTTTTCTTCCCTTTTTTATTTTTTCTATTTACATTTTTTTTTTTTTTTTTTTTTTTTTTTTTAGTAAACTGCGATTGACAGTGCAACGTGGGATAGGAGAATGCTTTGCGCCGGTGATCAGAGATACTGTATCTTTTGACAGTTTTGGTAAACATGCCCCAGATAGTGTCGGCAATTACTTTGTTGACACCAAAAGCGGATTAGTCCATGCTAATTTTGGTTTGTATCAATAGCCTCGCATAAACTCCCTTTATTTATGGATGGATTACTGAACAGGGCCCAAGGGGCTGCGGGCCCATTGGACCAGAGCCTCTGTATAAAGCGACTGTTTACATCTCTTGTTGGAAAGTCAATAAAACAACTACAGAGATAGACAAAAAGATCCACAAAGAGACAAAAACGGGCAAAAATTAGACTCAAAAGTACATGAAGATACAACGCATCTAAAAAGAGACTCGACGAAACTACAAAGACATGCAAAAGTAAAACAAAGAGATGCAAAACGAGTATGACTAGACTCATAATTAGTATGAAGGGACACAAAATGCTTCCAAACGACACGACCGATGCGGTTGCGTTGTTTGTAGTTGTTAGTTTGTCGTCTCTTTCCATCTGTGGGTCGGGGTACCTTTTTTTTTTTGTCTGTGCCCAGAGGCCCATTTTCTCGTCATCCGTCCATTCACTTGTTTCGAATGATTGTTTAGTTTTTTTCTCTGAATTTGGTGGATTTGTGAAAATGTAAATCTCTTTCACGTTAATGCTGCACACTTTGGACCGTCTGACGCTGTTTAATTTCAGCGTGCATTGTCGGGTCCTGAGTAGCTCCTTCTCTATCCTCGCAGGGTGCTGTGAGTTTTATGTAACTGCCTATTCAGGGCATTCCTGCCCACCCTTGACTTTGAGGCGTCGCTGTCTCTGGGTGCTGAGCTGAGGAAACTGTCTTTAGTCCTTGCGACAAGTGCAGCCATTCCCGAGCCCCGGCAACAAACTCCATCAGACATCCTCGGCCCCTGGTAGGAGGCCGCTCTCCCTGGAGACTCGGAACATACTGTAGGTGCTGCTAATTTATGCCCCTGAGATTAAGAACGGTGGACAAGGCCGCAGAGAGCAAGGTCAAACTCACTGGCTTTATGTAAGGTTTCTTTTGTTCTGTTTGGTTAAATTGGCACAAGTTTGTTCGACATAAGGAGGGTCAATTTTACTCTCTGTATAAATCCACATTTTTATTGTTTCTCAGCAGTGCCAGCCGGCATGTGTGTCTTTTCATCTGGTAAAAACAGTTACTTTAATTTAACCCCCTATGGCACTTCTTTTTTAAAATTTTTTTATAAATGACTTTGAACTCCATTATCAAAGAGGCCAAACAGCTTTTTCTTTTCATACAACTGGATATGAAGATTTCTATTAGCCTTTCATTGTCAGGCATTTAAAGATATTAAAGTGTTCTTATAGCTTTTAGCTGAATCCAGGCCAGAGATGGAGACTTAAGAGGAGCTTTAAAGCAGATGGGAATGAGTTTTTCATGCTGTTTTCAGAGTGTTGTTGTAAGAGTTGTGCGAATGTTACGAACAAATCTGCACAGATCAGTTTGAAGGATATAGGCTACTTCTTATCTAAAAGGAAAACTAAAACGTATCCCTTTAATTATTCAATAATGTTCTCCCTGTTTAAAGGAATAGATGAGTATTTTGGGAAATAACCTTTTTCTTTTTTTCTTCTTATCGATTTATTGCAGAGAGTTGAATTAGAAGTTAGATACCACTCTCATAGCTGAACATTAAATATGAAGCTACAGCTAGCAGCTGGTTAGCTTAGCATAACGACTGGTGGGAAAGCTACTCTGGCTCAGTTCGAAGGTAACAAAAATATGCCTACCGACATCTCTAAAACTCATTTATTAAAGCACTATACCTGGTTTATTTAATCCATACATAAAACAAACAATGTTCTGCTTTACGGAGGTTATGTGTCAGACAATTTCTCCTGGGAGTTTCTGCTCCCAGCAAAGAAATAGTTCGACATAGTCCACCGTTAAACGGCGTATTAAGGTGCTGGTAGGTGGATTTTTATCAAGGGTTAGACTGTTTCCATGCTAAGCTAAGCTAAGCTAAGCTAACCGGTTGCTGCCTATTCAATGTACAGGTATGCGAGTGGTCTCTTCTTGTCTGACTCTCCACCAGAAAGCAAATGAACACGATCCCCAAATCGAACTACTCCTTTAAGCTCATATTCCCCATTTCTCTGTCGTCCATTGATTGGCTGCAGCTATAGAAAGCCGATGCTCCTCCTCTACCTCCTTTTTTCTTCTTCGTCCTTCCTGACCTTCTTATCAAACATCAACTCCCTCCACACACACGCACAAACCCCTAACGCACGCGGAAGTAGTATTGCCACAGTGGAGAGATTCCTCTGATAAGGAGCTCTTTAGAGTCTTGTGTTCGCCTCTTCTGTCTGTGTCATGCTATGAAAGGGATAATAAAGATATCACCGTTTCGTCCCGTGTAATGGCCCTCGGGTATGTCTGCACCTGCTCGCCGCTTCACATCAGAGTGATCTTTTGTCTCTAATGGATCACTTCAAAGGTGCATCTTTCACTCCGTGTGTGTGTGGTATATTCGGGCAAATGGGATTGCATCCCTTCCACAGACTTGATTTTTTTATTTTTTTTTCCCCCTCATGTTGATCATTTATAAATATCTTGTTTGCACAACCCTCCTCACTTTATTGTGCCACAGGTATTTGGTATCCCATCTCTGTGTTTGCTGATGAATTCATGCACGGCAGGCGGGTGTGTGCGCGGCCGCCGTTAGTGCACACGCGTGTGCGGTGCTGGCTCGGGAACAGTGTGTTATGACTCCAGCGGAGCGGTGGTGTGTGAAGCGTTGTAACGTGTGTGTATGTGTGTGTGTGTGTGAGGAGGAGATGCCAGCACCACGGGCCTCTCTCTTGGCCAGGCTTCCTGACTCAGCGCTTCCTCTCCCAGCTCGGAGCTGGCAGAGCTTCAGTGCGGACGCTCTAACCTCATCGCTGCCCCCCTGCACCCGCCTCCAGGCAGCCTCTTTGATTATCCAACTGCTCGTCAGAGTCGTCTCAGCACCACACGACCGCCGGTTGATGTCTTCTTTCAACATCACTTCTGGTTGGGCAACACACACTCGCGCGCGCACACTGTCCGCAGCTTTACCAAACTGATTAAACACACTGTTGTCCAGCCGGGAAAAGGACTTTGCAAATCATGCAGCTGAGGCAATCCTGCTCACGCTGTCAAATTTTAATGTACTGTACGTCGCCAAGATGCTGCTCATGCTGGTCTCATCCTTATTTTTGTTTGTGCATCCCAATTTCATGCTCGGGTAAACGCGTATCAGTTGTAGATTGACTTGTCACCTGTGGTTGCATTAACATATAGATGGAAATGTATTTAAATCTAAAGGTGAAAGCTGCTGGAGAGCTCCACCAGGGCGAGGCTGGGGCAGGTCCAAGCTGCTAGATTAGGACATGGAAAAGCCTCCAGTGTGGAGGGGAGATTGGATGTCTGGGATTAGAGCAGCACTAATGCTGATAATATTGTCTTTATTAATTGCAGCCAGCAGTGAATGCTGTGGTTAAGAAAGTTAAATGTTTTAATGGGCTGAGGGGAATAAAATAATTAGCTAAAGTAGAGGAAAGAGAATAACCAGCAGCTCATTTTAAAGTAATTTAGGATTTGCCTTTTGCTGGCTGTCTCACCTGAAATCTCATTCATTTTCATGTGTTGAGGCAGTTCAGCTTGTCATATAGACTTTTGACATCGTAATAACTTGATTATTGATTAATCAGCAGGATATTTTAGCAGCCCATAAGCCATATATATATATATATATATATCTCATGTGCTTAGTTTTAAAATTCAGATTTCCTAGTCCCTCATAATACAGTTTGTAGATGATTTATGAGGGTTGATTCTCCACCAATCTGCATCACACACACCACTAATTTACTGGATTATACAGTATAATCCCACAGCCTTAAATCTCAAGGTGTAACTATCCACCTAATGCTGTTATTATCCGATAAACATTGTCCTCCCGGTGAGCATTAAACTCAACTTTAATGTGGCTGTGCATGTGACCGTGCGGCGTGTGACCTCGGCAGCGAGCACGCTGCCACCCGTCGCTGTGGCTCCCGCCTTTTAGTCATTGAACATTGATTTTTATTAGCATTTTTTTATCATAGTGCAGTAATGATCACCGCAGGGCTTGTAAAAAGTGAGACCTTGCCGTTTATGCAAGAGCAAAATGTTTGATGACGGATAATGTGAGTGCAGGAACATTTAGATCCTTCCTTTGCGAGCGTCGGCAGTGTCATCACATGCGGCGGAGTTCTTTATTTTCTGTTTACTGACGTGGGCACAAATGCATGATTATGATGCAGGTGCGCATACATGGGCGGTCAGGGCTGCAGATGTGTGGGTGGGCGTGCTTGTGCATCTGCTACTGTATGCTTCTTCTACCTCAAGGTCAGTGCTGGGTCTCTGTGCTGATTGGATTTAGAGAGGAGAGGAGGGAGTGCAGACTGCAGACAGAGGAGAAATCTTCCACTAGACATACGGACGGATTATGAGACAACGGCACAGACGTATAAAAGCCCCCCCCCCCCCCCCCCCGCCCCTTTACATCGGAGCAAGGCGGCCACACCGTTTCCCGTCGTGGTCATTTTGCGTCTCTTCGTAGTTGCGTTTGTGCCTCGTTGTCGTCATTTTGCATCTTTGTGGTTGTTTTTTTGCATCTTTTTGTGTTCGTTTTGCCTCCTTTTTGTGATTTTTGTTGCTGTCTTTGTAGTCATTTTGCGTCTCTTTATGGTTGTTTGTCTCCGTCTTTATGTAGTAGTTTTGCCTCTTCTTCTGTGGTTTTGCATCTCAGTGGTCAGTTTGCAGTCATTTTGCGTCCATCTATGGTCATTTAGCATCTTTTTGTGTTCGTTTTGCCTCCTTTCTCTTTTTGTTGTTGTTTTGTGTCTTTGTGGTGGTTCTGCATCTCTTTGTCATTTGTCCCAATAGGCCTGTTCAGTAATCCATCCATGACTAGACATTAACACTGAAAGCAGGGAGACAACTTGGCAGACCGCTTTCCCCTCCGTGCCAGTCCTGCCCAGCCTGTATGCTAGACCAGATAACACCTCGAGGATTAAGCCTCGATTCTCACCCAGAGAATGAGAATTCACTCCTCTGGCTCAACTTCCCTGGAACTTAACCTGTCTGTCGTTTGGCATCAGCAGCAGGGAAGGTCTGGTGGGCACAGAGGACACGGTGTCAGTCATTACCCTGATGACTTTTTAATGGCTGTCTGATTGGTTTCTGCCAGAAATGACATGCCCTTGTCCCGTTCTATTTGCTTGTGTTTACGCGTGACCTGATCCACATCCCGCCACGTAAAAAATGCTCTGATGTTGCTGTGAGGCCAAACTTGCTGTTGTAGCTGCATGATCTCTTTAGCGGGGAGTTTGTATTCGGGCCTGTCATGCTTCGCTGTCGTCTGCACTGATGATGACTCAGGGATCTAAGGCTGTGTGTGTGCGTGTGTGTGCGTGTGTGTGCGTGCATGTGCGTGTGCGTGTGTGCGCTGCTCTCCTAGCATCTCCATGCCAGTGAGTGAGATGAGGCCTGACACGGTGCCCACTCTCCTTCCTCCGGGTGTCAGTCACGTCGGGCCCTGCCTCGGACCCCTCAGCAGGAGGCCTTGCTGTGAAGAGGGCTGCTGAGTGTGCTCTTTACTGTAGGTAGAAGTGCCCCCGACCCCCCCCCCCCCCCCCCCCCGCTGGGTGACAAGAAGGGCCGAGGCATGAACTCATGGGATTGCCGTCTTCATGACTGCCGATGGTTGTGTGATCTCTCTGTGTTTCCCCTGATGAACATGTAGAGAGTTCACTGTGCATATGGACAGTTTGACATGTGGCAGGTTGCAGGTTGCACTTGTTTAAGTCATTTGATGATAAGTTTGTGGCTCGGATTAGATTTTGTAGTACTGCTTGGTATCAACTAATCCGTTAGATAAACAATGTGTTTCAAGTCTAAAAAGAACAATAAAAGCAAAAATGTTGATACTGTCATAAAGTTCATCTATCAAGCTAAAAAGCGAAACATTATCTGGTTCCAGTTTCTACAAAAGGGGAAGATTTTCTGCTTTTTTTTTTTTTTCATGCTTTAAATCATTGTACGTTGAATATTTTCCGGTTCGAGGCTGTTGGACGACAAAACAAAGTTGTGATGACCATTTTGCACAATTTTACTGCCATCTGGTAGAAAATGTTTTTAATTGATTAATCGGATAAATAAACTGCAGATCAATCAATAATAAAAAATAATCCTCTAATTTAATAATCAAACGAAATGAGGTCTGGAATACATTCAGCACAACTAACAGATGAGTGTCGTCTTCATGATGTTTTACTCGTTATCACTTGACTTAAATATGGAGATTTGGTCATATGACCTTCATCTCCATGACAACTGTGAAAGCCTCTTCCTCTAATGAGGACTATGAGCCGTGGTTGTACATTTTGATCAAAACAAGTAATTGGACCTTGTGATTATTTTTGTTTTTGTTTTAATAATGATAAAGATTAGTGCCAGGCAATATGGCGGTCATCATTATGACTAATAATATTTTCCGATATCAATTTTGAATTCTATTGTGGTAAATTTATGCAGAATCCCACATGAAACTGATGTTCAAAGCAATTGCATGTATTTTGTTGTTCTGCATTATGACACTAAAGTCATTTATAACTCAAACTTGTTGGACAGAATCATCATTCATTCATCGCACAATATGATTTCACATTAATATTCAATTATCCCCAATAGAGATTCTTTGGCCCTACTTTATTTATAAAAACATTTTTGTTTTTTTAAAAATCCCATATATCGTGCGTGTTTTCACAGTTGTTGTGATATTTAGATATTTATACCAACATGAGCGACTGCACTCAAACTTTTACAACAATATACAAAAATATATTGATATTGATATTGAATCGCCCGCATATGTTGGTTTTAAAAAGATAAAGAAGACTGTGTGAGAGGACACCGAGTTCAGTCTGTTGGCAGGCGGCACAGAGAAAGCTTTAACCCCTGCAGCGTTTCCCCCCCGAGACTCCGTCCTGCCTGAATACAACCTGCCCTCCCTCGCACTATTGATGTGTCCATGACTCTGTGCTGTGCGCTGACATTGGCCCCCGCTAATGGCTCAGTCTGTTCACCACAGCAACCAAACAAGACAGTCATGGTAGATGTTGTCTAGTTCCCCACTCAGAAATCTGTTGTCAAAATAGTCGCAGAATAGCATTTTAGGGATGTTGTTCGCATTAATTTCACACAAGAGAAAACGTGTAAAAACAAAGATTGAAGACGATGTTCAGTTTCACTCTAAGATTTCCGTGCTCTGCCCTTACAGATGGCCTCGCAGTCAGTGCCAACTACATTACCGTGAACAGACAAGGGAACTTTTAAAATGGCAGCTCTGTGGAGGTCACGGCACATCCCCAGTGACGCAGACTTTACAGAGTAGTAAATCCACATGGGCAGTCTAGTGCAAAGGTGCGGCAGAGAAAAGGGCATTCTCACCAGTGAAAGTCAAATTAGAAAGAGGGATTTCATTCTCAGACTCTGCTTTGTCTGGCTCAGGTCCAGGAGTCGGGCCTCTGCCAACAAGTGCATACCACCAACGCCGGCATGGCTGAGAGGATTCTCCTGTGACTTTTATATCACAGGCTTTGAGTGACACATTGATAACTGAAGATCACTTGAGCAACAGCTATTCAACAGCAATAATTAGCAAAAGTGTTTTTGTTTTTTTCTCTCTTGACTAAAGCAGCCTCCTCTTGGGCCAAGCACTAATCCTGTGCATCATCCATCACAAGTTCATAAAAACTGGATTAGCGGGAAAGTAATTTCAAAGTTTAAAAGTTTTGAGTTTTAATTAAAGTATTGCCATCAGGCGTGTTTTTTTTTTTGTTTTTTTTGTTTTTTTTACAATGCCTGATTATCTTCCCAAAATGCATCTGCCCTCCAAAGTTAGGAAAATATAATGTCTGACTTGAGTGGAAACCCGTTATGCCAATTAAACAATGAAAAGCTGGATTTGGTTTTTGTGTCAGTTGAGACCTATCAGAGTTGGTAAATGTGACGTCCAATCAGAGCGCATTCACAGGACCAATCGCTATCATTTTGATTCGGGGGGGGAAAGCACAAATTTGATCAGGTTAGATCACTGATTTGAAATGGAAAAGCTCCAGGACAGCAGACCTTGCAGTGAGGTTGTTTTTCTCGGCCAGTGATTTAAACAATTCACTTAGCGTTGTGTTTGCAGTACAGTTTGAAGATTTCATGGCATTAATCCAACTTTCATGTGGCACTCATCGACAAGCAGAAGAGTTATTTTCTATTTTCTACGTAAAGGGCACAGTACATTTTCTACAGTCAAATAAATAACTTTCCTATTGGATTAAAAGACGTGGACCTTGAGAGTTGCCGTGTGCAGCAGGTCCTCTGAGGCCCTCCACAATGCGAGAGGATCCCCTCACATGTTGTGTTGTGGCAGATTATATACGAGCGGGGAAAGGGAGCTTTGATTGAAGCCTGTTTAAATGACACCTCTTGTCGGCAGCGTCATTAATCCCCCCGCTGCTTGTTTGTCACAGGTCAGGCCAAATATGAATAATGTATTGGGAGATATCTGACTGAGAGGCTGGTTAAAGGTAGCGCTCCCCTCTAATGACAGCAAACAAGCTCTCTCCCTGACATTTCCAAGGAAGGGGGGGGGGGGGGGGGGGGGGGGGGGTGAAAAGGGCTGACGGATAATGACAGACAAAGATTGAGCCAGTTGGATGCGGTCTTTAATTGCAAAGTACTCACTCAATTTGTTTGGCTACTCTACTGTATGTGATGAAATGTGACAAGAAGGCTTCGACTTTATTGCATATTGTGACAGACACAGCAGCTGCACGGTAACTACAACTATCCACAATTGTATTGAATAGTTTAAAGCGTCTGTGTAGACGATAATAATGCTGGCATTCACTGGTCGAAGCCCCTCTACCGTTCAGCGGTGTATTAATGTTTTTCTGTAGAGATATACACTAGGATACAGTATGTAGTTTATTGTTAAAAAATAAAAATAAATGAATTAATAATAATAATAATAATAATAAAAAGCACGGGATTGAACATTTTAACCACTTTAAAAATATTTTTTGAAAGCACATGAATTTTATATTTTGTACTGTTACACTTTCAGCCAATCAGGAAAAGAAGAATGAATGCTAAGTAGGCGTAGTTTATCTGCATGAAATTCAGTTTTTTCTTCCTCTAGCTTGCCCTCAGCTGTTTTTGGTAGGTAGCTAGCTGACTATTTTTGTCTCAAATTGCCCCGTCGCACGCTCAGTATTGAGGCGTAAAGACTCGGGGAAATCATTTGGGAACTCATTTGGACTCCTGCTTTTATAAGTGCATATTGCGAAAATCATTATTTTTGCATTTCAAATCCCTAGGATCAAATTTTGACACCTATTAATGGCCTGGACGGGAAATCCTGAAGAGGTAGAAGAATAAGCATCAAGGGCTTGATCGGCTCACGTTGTTGTTTTTGTAAGATTAAGAAAATCTGAAGTCGAACTACACGTTAGAGTAACGCCATCGACATAAATGCACCCTATCGCGCGGCTATCGACGTTTTGAATATGTTGATGATATTCATCCTATAGAATTTAAATCTTTGACGGCGTCGTCCTATTTGAATCTCAGAAGAAGATGTTGATCGTTATCGCTAAAGCAGCATAACTTCCAGTTTGCAACTTACACTCGATCTGATTAAGGCTGCAGCGCTTTGCCCTTGGGCGACGTGTGTAGCCTTGCACGGGGAGAGATAACCCGATCTCCACTCCTCTCTTGCTCGGAGTCCAATTTAGCAGCTCAGAACTATGAATAAATCTAACACTTCCATAATTGAATTCTTCAAACGGGCCAGATTTTCAAGGTTGGGCCCAAACGCAAATCCATTGTCCGGCTTTAACGACGAAAAGTTATTTTCATTGATCTTGAAGAGAAAATACGTTTGGCAGCAGGGAAAGAAACGAGAACAATTAAAGGCATTTGTAGAGTGATTCATACTCATTTACTACAGTGTTTTGACACAAAGGCCATAGTAGTTATTGTCCAAAAAGGATTTTTTTAAATGAATATCTTTTCTTGTCTGTCTTGTCCTGCACATTTAACTGTAAATCCACAAATAATAAGATATGTAGAGACTGTAATTATGGCTCACAGCTACATCATCCTCCAGCCAAAACAAGGTTTATATTTATACTTGTCCTATTCTGCCTTCAAGAGACGCCTAGAATGATAAATTCCATTAATTGTTTGCAGGGTTAGTTAGTATTTATTCGGCATCGTTTTCCTAATTATTTCTCCGGATGTGTTTTGTCTTGTGCATAATTCTCCATTCCTCAGGGACAGTGTAGTTAGTGGGTGTGCTGAGAGAGCCGGCTAATGGGGGGGAGATGGCACTGAATACCAATGCTCGGACCAGTCAGTCCTGGCAGAGACCAGACACTGTGTTTTGTGTTTGTTGTGTGTGCGTGCGTGTGTGCATTTGGGTTTTTTGTGCATGGTTGCACTTCGTATGTGTGTGTGGTTGTGTGTGTGTTGTGTGTGTGTGTGTATGTTTGTGTGTGTGTTTGCTGCTCTGTCCCCACTCACATCCCGTCTGGATCGAAACCCTGCCCTTCCTGTGCTAAAATAAACCCACCTTGGGAAGTTGAGGACCTTGCACAGAGCGCTGAGTGTTACACCTTTTTGATTTGTCTTGTATCGTGCAGCATGCAGCCTGTGACTTTGTGCAGTGCACTTAACGGACTAAGAATCATGATATAACGGCTTGAGGATATATTCGTTTTAGAATTTATTTCATTGATATTTATGCCTCTACTTTGAGGTCAAATCATCATAGGCCACAGTTTCTCTTCAGGCAATGATGGATGTCTTTCTTATTTTAACACCCTACGGACGTTTGTTGTTATGGCGACATGCCAACGTATCATTTTATAACGAGAAAAGTTTGTTTTTAACAAGATGTGCAGGTTTTGTGCAATTCCAAGCGAAGTCAACTTTATTTGTATTGCACATTTCAAACATAATAACATGCAACACAATGTGCTTTACATAAAAATGCAAAGAACAAGAAAAAAGAAAAAGTCATGTCAAACTTTATTATCCCACCAGGGGAAATTGTTTTGCAGTCACGTACTGTGTACAAACATTGTCATCATAAAAACACAAAATCACATCAAAATCAGTGCAGAATATACAAATTCAAAAATATACCACACACACACACACACACACACACACACACACACACACACACACACACA
>CALSCE010009814.1:6739600-6803619 GCA_943593645.1 Bovichtus variegatus
ACACACACACACACACACACACACACACACACACACACACACACACAGACGCTAAGACTGCTTTTGAGGAGAAACTTAAGAAAGTAACAAAGTTTTGTAAAATGAGAAAGTGATACGATAACAGGAAATGTTTCTTGTAAAAGAGTTTAACTTTTTATAACAAGAAGAAAAAGTGTTTTTTTTGTCATGGTGGCAGCAATATGCTGCCGTAGAGATCATATTTTCTTACTATCGGAAACTGATCATATTACTACATGATGGTAAAGACCTTTCTATCTTAACGGTTTTCTCTTTTTTTCTCCCTCCACATGTTCTCTCTTCACCATCTCCAGCTCATAGTGGAGAAGACCACAGACTTCCCCTCTGCTGAGTTCTCCCTGGTGGAGGATGTGGCTCTGCACTTCACCTGTTTGATGGACAGGCTGAACGAGCAGCGCCTCTTCCAGCCTGACCTGTGTGACGTCGACATCGTTCTGGTGCGTCAGCACAGCACCTTCCCGGCCCACAAGGGTGTGCTGGCGGCCTACAGCCCTTTCTTCCACTCCCTTTTTGCACAGAGCAAACAGCTGCGGCGGGTGGACCTGTCGCTGGACGCCCTGACCTCACAGGGCCTGCAACAAATCCTCAACTTCATCTACACCTCCAAGCTGCTGGTGAGCAGCCACACTGTCCGCGACGTGCTCAACGCCGCGACCCTGCTTCAGATGAGTGACATCGCGGCCTCCTGTCGCGACCTCATCAGCAGCCACTCGCTGAGAACCACCTGCTCGGATATGGCCGATCAGGAAGGGCTCGGTGGCGGTGACCCAGCTGCTGTAGTGATGCCCTCCAGCCAGCTGTACGCGGAGATCAAACAGGAGTCAGAGCTGGGGAGGGTGTACAAGAGGGAAGGCAGCAGCCCGTTCTCTGTAAGGGTGGAGGAGGCAGGCAAGACGGCCTCCCAGCAGAAGCAGTATTACCAGAAGGAGGACGGGCCCGGGGGCGGGGCGAGCACAGGGGTGGCTGCTTTGTGCAAAGTCGAGAGCAATGGAGAGGAGTCAAAGACCGCAGACGGCCACGCCTCCTTCAACAGAGACCAGATCATTGTTGAAGTCAACCTCAACAACCAGACCCTAAATGTGTCAAAGGGGTCGGAGAGCAAATCGGCAAGCGTCACAGAGGCGGCCGCCATGTTTAGTTGTTGCCACGACGATGAGAGAGATTCAGAAGACGACGAGGAGAACGAGGCGGAGAATGACGACACAGTTGGAGAAGAGGATGATGATGACCTGAAGAGGGGGGACATACTGGGCCAGAGCAGTGAGGAGGAAGACGAGGAGGAAGACGAGGAGGAGGAGGAGGAGGAGAACACCCTAAACATTCCAGGTTTGGAGCAGCCGGCCATGATGGATCGACCTCGCCGGGGCACCAGAGCCTTTGCCATGGCGTGTACAACCGCCTCCATGCGGCAGACACTCACAGAGGCCACGCTGGCCAATCAGCGGCAGGGCGGGAAGAGGATGCTGGATGCAGAGGGCCTGGGCCAGAAAGTGAGGCTGGAGGAGAAGCAACATTTCCCGTGTAAGAAATGCCCTCGCGTCTTCAACAACCGCTGGTACCTGGAAAAACACATGAATGTCACTCACAACCGCATGCAGATCTGCAATAACTGTGGGAAACGCTTCCTGCTGGAGAGCGAGCTGCTGCTGCACCAACAGACCGACTGTGAGAAGAGCATCCAGGTAGGACTCAGCCGTGGTGATGACCAAAGAAACCCCCCCTCCCTTTTTTTAAAAATCCTAGTTTTGATCTCCCATCCGCATGTATAGCGACGGATCGCAGCAAAATCAACTAAGTGGATTTGCTTGTGGGGCCAAGTACATGCACGCAAATGATCCATGTTGAGGTCAACTTTGGTGAAATTGAAACACAGATTTCCGTTGTTGAACGACGGCCAGCAGTCTTTACAGCGCTAACTTTAGATGGAGTCGGAGAGACATGGAGAAAGCTATTGTAGCGTATTAGCTTTATTGCACCATCCATCATCAAATTATAAACCACAACAGAGGAATCATGGGCAGACAGTTATGATATTTGAACGTACTGTTACCCAGTTAGCTTATTCCCCTGGACCATTGCTATCCACTCTTTAGTAAAAAATCTTTACTGCGTGAAATGATACAATCCGTGCTACAAATGGATATTTGGTTAAAAATGCAAATCCAAAAGGCTGAAGTCTATATCAGTGAAACAAATATGATATTCAGTAGGGTTACTGCATTAATAATAGAGGAATTAACACAGCTTGTCTAATTGTTTTGCTAGACTATCATTATTATGGAAGGCACTGTGACCAATTTTTTTATCATCGTTCCGCACTTCAGACACAACCCTATGCCCTTTTTGTCATAATGATAGCTTTACAAGTATTATTTAGTTAATAATTAATACATGCACAGTTGCAATCATGTAAATGTGTTAACACCAGTCAGATTCAATAACTCGGTCAGTTATGATAAGTTGTGATGTATCTCAGAACCTCCGCTCTGCAGCGAGCAGCTGGACTTCTGCTGTGGTTTTGAAGATCCTTTTCTGCCTAAATCTACTGTCTCTTAGTGCTTTTTTTTTTTTTTTTTGTTGGTACAGTGTAAGCTCACTTACCTGCATTGTGTTTGTACAGATGATGCCAAAATAGCTGCTGTAATAACTATATTTTGCCTGTTTTTACATGTTTTCTTCCTCTTCCCCAAGTGTGTAACATGTGGCAAGGCCTTCAAAAAGCTGTGGTCGCTACATGAGCATAACAAGATCGTCCACGGCTACGCCGAGAAGAAGTTCTCCTGCGAGATCTGCGAGAAGAAGTTTTACACCATGGCCCACGTGAGGAAGCACATGGTCGGTGAGTGGCAGTGGCATCAGCGATCCTGGTTGGTCGCTTTGTCCCCGTTACTCTAAGCTTCCCTTTCCACTGATTGTTGTGCGCGATTTGTTTTGGGTGTTGCTTTCCTCTTCTTCCACTTTTTTGCTAGATAAGCATCTTATTACCTCATTCCCTGTGACCGTCTTTGTTTCAGTGGTAGACGAAGGGGTTTGTATAAAGTACCATATGTCACCGAGTCCTATTTATCCTTCCCGCTGAAGGAGAGACTTGAGAGCTCGATGTGGGAACTTCAGAGGAAATAGATTATTTACAAGATGAGACGCATCCGTTGCCGTTACCGTAATTAGCCAGTGAAAAACCATCAGTGTTGTTTTTAAGTGCTTTTTTAGGGTAGCAGTTTGCTTATTTGTCCTCCTGCTGCTATTGAGTGGCTCAGTATTGAATACCATTAACTTATCTTGTGTGTGTGTCTGTGTGTGTCTGTGTGTGTGTGTGTGTGTGTGTGTTTAGCCCATACGAAGGACATGCCGTTCACCTGTGAGACGTGCGGGAAGTCGTTCAAGCGCAGCATGTCCCTGAAGGTTCACTCTCTGCAGCACTCAGGAGAGAAACCCTTCAAGTGTGAGGTTTGAGCTCCTTTATTACGCTGCTGCTGCTTCTCTCCACTTAACTCACATGAAGAGCTTCACCCCGACTAAGACATCCACCCGTTTTTTAAAAACCTGTATTTTCTGAAATTATTGGTGTCTCGAATGCAATTTTAAATGAAATTCTGTCTGTTTTTATGGCCTTCGCTTGTAAAATCCTCATAGTGAGGTCAAGGAATCTGAGGCAGGGATATGTGCTGAAGAGAAAAAACATTATCATTCACAAATGAGGAAATTCATTCATCCATCTTTATACACCAGGAAGCTATTTAAATCTGTTTTGTGTGTTGCTTCATGGGGCCTTTCTGACTCAACCCCACACTCCTAAATGAATAGTCCCTCTCCCTTTTGTGAATGTGCCTCAAGCTTTTGCTGCATTCAGATGTGGGAATATTCAGTAGAATGACCAAACTACTTTAAAGGAATAGTTTGAAGAAAAAATAATCCCGATAATTCGCTTTCTTGCCAAGAGTTACGTGAGAAGATTGATGCCACTCTTGTGTCTGTACAGTAGATATGAAGCTACAGCCGCAAGGTAGCTTAGCTTAGCTTAGCTTAGCTTAGCTTAGCTTAGCTTAGCTTAGCTTAGCTTAGCTTAGCATAAAGACTGGAGACAGGGGGAAACAGCTAGCCTGGCTCAGTCCAAAGGTTGAAAACGTTTCTCTGCTAAATTGCCTGCTGCCGACTGTAGCGTCATATTGACGGTACTGTGTCGAACTATTTCTTTAAAGCAAAGAATTTGACATATTCTCGTGTTTTCAAACCATTTGGAGTTTTGAAACACTATAATCAAAATGTTCAGAACGGTTGGGCTCCTTCAAAAAATTTGACCTATTCTCATATTTTAAGTTGCATAACTCAACATGTGTAATACCCATAATACAGTTTCCATTTCACAATCTGCCACGATGTGTTTTACAGAAACAAATCTCACAGCACAGCTTGATGTCACAAGATAGATGGACATGTCTGAGCTTTTACTGCTACGGATCCGTTTATTTAGCGCTACGTTCCCCCCCCCCCCCAAAAAAAAAGGAATGGAAACCTCATGGAGTGCTCTTTCTGTGACTGCCATTTATGAGACCATTTATGATTGTTCAGACTTTGTGTAAAAGCGTTCATTGTGTGCCATTTCAGAACTGCAGTGAGCGCTTCCAGTACAAATACCAGCTGCGTTCCCACATGAGCATTCACATCGGACACAAGCAGTTCATGTGCCAGTGGTGCGGAAAGGACTTCAACATGAAACAGTACTTTGACGAACACATGAAGACGCACACTGGTGAGTCACTTCTGGCACTACATCTGAGTATGTCATGGTCGCATGTGCAAGTAAAAATGAAGACCCGGTCCGACACTCTGCTCCATAACTAGTGGTTGAAAACTCAAAGGGGTTCCTTTTTTTTAAGTTGATATGGTAAAGTGGTGAGCAAACGGTTAACTATTCACCAGACACGCAGTAACACTAGCATTTATATGGGGACGTATTTGTGACCATTTAAGAGCGGCAGTGGCTCGGGAGATAAAGCGATCGTCCGCCTATCGAAGGGTTCGATTTCCGGCCCCTGCGGTCAACATGTCGAAGTGTCCTTGGGCAAGATACTGAACTCCAAATTGCTCCCGATGGCATGTGTGAGTGTGTGTGTGTGTGTGTGTGTGAATGTTTATCACTCCTGATGTGCAAGTGGCACTTTGTATGTACGGTCGCCTCTGCCTCTGTATGAATGTGTGAATGCTGACATGTGTTTTGTAAAAGAGACCATAAAAGCAGTCCATTTACCATTCGATGAATGGGAGACCATATTGACTGTCCTTTTCGCTCTGTTTTGGTCTCCATCGACTCATCTGGGAAATATCTGCCTCTTTGGCTGCCAAATGCTCCGCCACGTTCACCAGCGCAGTCGCTAACCGTTGCTATCCGTTTGGTGCAGGGCAGGTAGTGTTCAGCTGCCTGCTGGGGCTTAATACGACGCATGAAATGGTAAAGTTGTCGGGGGGATAATTTTCTGTGGGTTCATCACTACAAGCGAACGGTCGTTTTTGATACATGTTCATTATAGCAGCTTTTAAATGTTCGGATTTTAAAGTTGAAAATGTTTCAAGAAGGTGTGTTTTCTCCGCTTTGTGCAGGAGAGAAGCCGTACATCTGTGAGATCTGTGGGAAGAGCTTCACGAGCCGGCCCAACATGAAGCGCCACCGCCGCACCCACACCGGGGAGAAGCCCTACCCCTGCGAGGTGTGCGGCCAGCGCTTCCGCTTCTCCAACATGCTCAAGGCCCACAGGGAGAAATGCTTCCGCGTCAGCAACCCCATGGTTACCGACGGCAACGACCCCCTCGGCCTCCGTCAGCCTCTGGCTTCGCCCGCCGTGGACTCTTCCGGTCAGGTGCGGCTGGGGACGGCGCTCCCCGCCACGTCTGCGACCACACCCGCTGCTGCCTCTAGCCCACACCCCATCCATGGCACCCAGCTGTCTCTCCCCCTGCTGCACTCCATGGGGGGGCTGCCTCCCACCCCACATTTACCCCCACCGCCTCCCCTGTTCTCTGCCGGTAGGATGAACTCCAACAACTAACAAATCTCTGTAGCATCAAAAGCACTTTTGTTACTTTTCTTTTTCTTAGAGCTTTTAAGAGGACTCCTGCAGCGGGAGAGTGATGCACCCCAGTGACGTTTACACTGAGGGGAAAAACTGACTGAAGGCTACATGGAGGCCTAATTATAAAAAAAAAAACACACACATACACCTACCACAATAAGAAATTGTTATTTTTTACTCTGTTAAATACAATAGATAACCTCAGAGTCCAGTCGGACGTGTTGTCACCTCTTCTCATCATCAATTTCACCAACTCTGTTCTGGTTTCATTTGGGTTTTTCCCCCACCACACACACACACACACACCTCTCCAGAGCCTTGCACAATGCGTTGATTGTAGCATCTTTTACAAAGTGAGAGGAAGAGTTTCCTGAATCCTCACTCATACGGGGGTCATCAGTCGAGCGAGAACCACACTATGATGAGAATCTTTTTTTTTTTTTTTTTTTTTTTTTCTTCTTTTTTAATTTTTTTTAAATCGTTCTCTGCCAAGATGTAGCAAGTGGTTCTGGTCCAACCCGGCAATAACCAAATGCTGATTTGTCTCTGAGCATATACATGTATGGCATTGCCAATAACCAAATCCTGTTAGCTCACCTGCTATAGTTAGATAATATTATACAGCATTTATAATCGATCCTGCACCTTACATTTAACTCTAGTGATATTTAAAATGTACTCCTAATTGTCTCCATTTTTATAATTGTGATCGTGTGTAACTTGTGGCACGTTGCATCAATTTGTAAGGACGCGAGAGAAGTTGTGATGCGTGGAGAGGTGTGCGTGTGTGTGTGCGTCTGTGTGTGTGTGTGTGTGTGTGTGTGTGTGTGCGTGTGCGTGTGTGTGTGTGTGTGTGTGTGTGGTGAGGCAGAGTCGTGAGATGAGGATCTTCAGATCTACATTCGGTAAATCAACACTTGAGCTTCCCAGAAAGTCAGGAGACGGAGTAATTTGTTGACTCATCTGTTGCTTACATTAAGCAAGCGCGCTCCTCTCCTGTAGATCTGGCTCTGAGAAGATATCGCACTTTTCTGTGACTTGTTAGTAAAAAAAAAAGAAAAAAAAACCTTATGTACTCAGACCTACAGTATATTTGTAGGTTTGTGAAATCTAATGTTAATTTTAACTTGCATTTCCCAACTAAACCCAATATATGTAATTAGTTTGCAGAATACCAAGAGTGTAGGGATAATAATATTCAAATTAACCTGAGTGTGTGTGCACATTTCCATCCTGATGTAAATTGTGAAAGTGAGTACTTTTGGCACAACAGAGCGCATCACTAAAAGGGCTCCTTATGATTCCATCCCGATTATAAACTCATCAATTTCTTGAGAGAGTGACCTGTGGGAGTTGATCAAAGTTAGGGACATGCAGTATGTAATACCCCTCAAACATTTGTGGCTCTATGTGCACTTTTGACAATGTTTTGTCCTAAACCTATTGGAGTAGAACTGAAAGAATCCAATCCTTGTCAGTAAAAAGTTCTTCTCTTTAAGCAATAGTTTGATACTTTTGGAAGACGCACTTATTTGCTTCCTCGCCAAGAGTTGGATGAGAAGATCGATGCCACTCTCTGTACATGGAACGTGAAGCTACAGCGAGCGACTGGTTAGCTTAGCTTAGCACAAAGACTGGAAACGGCTAGCATGGTTGTGTCTGAAGGTTTAAAAAAATGAAAGAAATCCAGCTACCAGCGCGCAAAGCTCACTAATTAACATGTCAAATCTTTTTTTTTCTTTCTGTTTTCTCCATACAAAAACTGAAACGTAAAAAAAAAAACAATCATTTGCGGTCTTTGTGTTTTTATTTTAATTTTTTTTTTAGCTAGCCAGGCTCCGCTCCCTGTGAAATCGCAAATTGTCTTTTTTTTTACACTTCCAGTTAAGCTGTTTCCCCCCGTTTCTAGCCTTTATGCTAAGCTAAGCTAAGCTAACCGGCTGCTGGTTGTAGCTTCATATTTAGCATAGAGATATGAGTGGTATCTTTTCAGCTAACTCTGCAAGGAAGCAAATAAGCATTCTTCCCAAAATGTCAAAATATTCCTTTTTTAAATCTGACATTTCAATCAATTAATTATCCAAAAAGAGTCTCTGTGCACTCTCGATGCACTTCCGCTCACTTTATCTATAGATCGTAGTGTAAATATTGTTAAGATGTGTTTCTTCCTTGTGATTAATTCCTCATGTTTACATTTGGAGAGTCATTTGAATGTGCCCCCACGTGCGTCCTGGCTGGTACTACCGAAAGTTGGAATTTGTGGATAAGCTTTTGTAAATGTAATAAGCTGTTCATTGTTTTATTTAAAAAAACAAAAAACAATTTGAAGCACCTTTTTGTAGTCTTATGTCTTAGCTCACCCCAGTTACATTTCTTTCTTAAACTACCATGGTTAAATGGTAAGGGCCACGTCAGATGTTATTTGGTACGTTTTATTCTGTTTCTTCATGTGTCTAACACATGTTTTGTACTTTGATTTGCTGCTTTTGTACAGGGTCCAGTCTGAGACTGCCCTTTAAATGAAAAGCCTAGAGCTGTTAAATTGTTGAATATATTCTGGCTGTGATAACTCCAATTTAGCCTTACTGGACCGAGAGCTCCGGGGTCATAAACGAGCTACAATTTAGAGGTTTTAAAGCAGTTTGATGCCATCATTTTATACCAATCCAAGGATTAATCTAGTCGTTGGTCGATGGGGCTTCTGATTGTGGACAGAGAGAGGACTAAAGGCAATGTTACATAAACATAACGACTGTTGCTCTCTTGTGGTATCTTAGTAAACTGCACTAAGCTAAGGACAGAGAAAAGCCTCCCTTAAGAGTACATTATCATTCATAGAGTTTCTCTAGTTATCATGGGATCCTAAGAAAAGGCAAAAAATGTTCTTACCAAGTATTTTCCCACTTCACTGTTTTGAAAGGCACTAGCCCAAAAGACAATTCTGAGATACTGTGGTTATAATGTGTGTATTCGCCTTATACTCGGAGGGATTTGAATGTGTTTGTGTTATGGATGATGGTAGTAGCTGATGGTAAAGGAGGAGGGATAGTAGTTAGTACTACTGATTTATGCACTTTCAATTTGATTGCCACGCTTGCCCATAACGGCGAACATGTATGCAGATAATAAAAGATATTTCCACACAGCCAGGCTAAAACCAAAGGCATACATTTTACATTTAAATGTACCGTGTGGATATTGATGCTCATAAATAATTAACAAAATCTACAAATTAACGTTCATTTCTTTTGTATTATTTGTTCAAATTTGGACCAGAGTTTGTGGTTTTGTAAGTTGAGGAAGTGGCGGACTCGGCACCTTAACTGGTGCCTGTGTTTCAGTCTGCCTGTTTGACACTGTGCCGCTCTTTTAACTTTAAAGTATTTGTGACTCCTCGCTGAGGGCTATTACAGCACAGCTATGGCCGTTTCTGATTGGCTTGTTCTCCGATCACTACCATAATTAAGGGAAATTAGTTTTTAGCTCTTACCAATTTGCTCCTTTTTTTGAAGGGGTTTTAATACATGACTGTTATATTTCATGCTGTGTGAAAATGTAAAGGAAGTTGTCAGTTGCCAAATTCAGCAATGAGAAATATATCAATTATTGTGAGCACTTTAAACTCCAGTTGGTTTGAAGGCTGATACAGTAGCAGTTATATGAATGGAAATCTGCTGATGGCAGGTGTGTTTGTTATATTTCCACAAGGATTATAAGAAAATTTAAAAAATGCAGTCTCTGCCAGAAGTGTGTCCTTGGCAGATGTTACGTCCTCTTTTATTGAGACCAAAGGGACGTCAAAACTGTTTGCTCAGACCCTGCAAAAATAAGTCCTACTACCTGCTTGGAATCTGATTGAAATATAATAGAATCTACTTCCAATATTAATCAATAGCAGATGATCCAATTAGTTTTTTAAGGTCAAAATGTATCCAATTATTTGGCAAATGGCAAAAAAGTCCTTAAAAAAAGAAGAAAAAACGTTTTAATAATTTGTTCTACCCTTTTTACACACTATATTACATATGTAGTTCATGACAACCCTTCTGAGACACTTGATCGAGCTGTGCATTAAAAAAAAAAACGTAAAGACGGACATCTATGAGCCCTGACGTCTACCAAACCATAAAACAGAATATAACAATCTTTAGGTTAGGTGTAAGTTTTCCTTTTTTTTAAAAAAAAAAAAAGGTAAATGGCAGTAAAGCTGAGATTCTGGAAACGGACAAGGGACATTTTGCACAGTACTGCAGGCAAGTAGGCGTTATGTCTTTTGATTAGCCAAATTCTCCCTTACTAAGGCTGGCGGCCAAAGGCTCGTATTAGATGAGGCTAAAGTGGACATGCCCTTGTCCTTAAATGAGGGTTTGTCAGTGATTAAGTGGAAGCCCAGACATCACAGTGACTGTGCATTCTGCATTGCACCCAAGGCAAATGTTGGCCACATAATGAAGCATTGAGCATGGCAGTTGGTACAAAGCAGAGTGCTCATGGGATTGCCAAATTGGCTCTCTACTGGGACTTGTATTTTGGGGGTTAAGCTATGTATCCAAAAGGATTTGATTTTGTGGCCTTTGGCTTCAAGAAAAGTTTTGTGATTATTGCTATTTTATTTTATTATCAATTAGGCTACTAAAGTTTCCTGAAGATGTTTGAGAGAAAGCATTGTGCGTATGTGAGAATTTCAAGAATTGTGTTACTCTTTTGAAGATGGAAAACATTTTATTTTCTGAAGAATGGATGCGCATTTTACCCATATATTGGGTGCAGATTTATGGAGCCCCAAAACCGACAAAAGGTTACCACACGAGTCAAAAATATAACGGAATACATCAAAGAAGAATATTGTTTGTTAAATGATTAAAATGGAGTGACAGAAAATTCCGTAACAACTTATTTGATAATCGATTAATCGTTTTGGGTAATAAATTATTATTATTATTTTTTTAAAGTGCCACAATGCTCTTGTTCTAGCTGCTCAAATGTGAATATTTTCTATTTTCCTTAGTCTGCTTTGATAGTAAACTGAACTCTTTTTGGATTTGGATTATTCCAACAAAACAAGACACTTTTTTTATTTTTATTTATTAATTTTTTTTAACCATTTTCTTACATTATGTAGACACGCAACTAATCGATTAATCGGGAAAAAATAAATATATATATATATATATATATATATAATCCTTTGTTGCAGTCCTAGTAAAAATTGTATTTAAAATTGTATTTTAGCAGTTTGTTTGTAAATCACACAGGCATAACAAAACACACAATAAAGTGCAAAACATATCATTTAATCATTACATATATAATGTAAATGTAATTATTCGATTTTATATTATGCACTTTATTTATATTATTATTTTTATTATTACATTGTAATATATATAAAATACCTAAAAAATGTTTACAATAAATATTACCAACACAAAAAAATATATTTTTTTATTATTTCTGTGCGGCCCGGTACCAAATGATCCGCGGCCGGTACTGGTCCACGGCCCGGTGGTTGGGGACCCCTGTTTTTGGCTACTACATTTTGTTAGTTTCTGGGCTCCATATAAACTACAACATAAATCTTGAAAACAAATGTCGTTGGTTACTTTGCATTTGAAGGTTTTGGTTGGCTGTTCTCATAAGTTTATTTAACGGTGAGCTTCCCCCTTTCTGATCAAAGATATGATAACCACGGGCACCAAATGCCATAGTCAATTCAAAGATGTATTATCCACATACCCTCTACATTTCCCATACTTACTCATACTGCAGCTGTGTTAAATCATAATGTGTACTGTTATTTGCTGATTCTCTACTTTATAATGTAAACACTATGTCTTAGTTAACTCTGGTGTACAAAGACCATGTGTAGGCAGTAGTTGTCAAGTTCAGCTATATTATAATACTAAAAACCGTACGAGGACAATAGTGTCTAGAGGTGCTAATAACATTAGACTGTATTTTCTGTCTTTTATTGTATTATTGACTAGTGTTTACTGTCTGTAACACAGCAGAGCGTAATGAAATCATTTAAATATTAAACAATATAGATATATTATTGCAAATGGAGATGTGTGCTGTGTTTTTGTTTCTGTATCATGTTCCCGTCATGCTCTCTAAAGGCACCTACACTATGACTTTGCTGCCATCTGTTGGGAAATGTACAACTTCTTGCCAACATATTTTCCATAATAGTCGAGACAGTTTTTGGTGTTAAATGCTTACATTTTATTTCATTACAGTGCAAAAAATGTCAACGGGCTACAGATTGTTTACAGTTTTGAAATCTCAATCAGATCAAAATCACTGAAACACACATATATATAAAAATGTCTTTTTTAATCCAAAAAGAAAATGGTGCATGATATTAAGCCATAAGCACTTAGCTACATACTTAGAACTGAATAGCATCCTGAACACCAAAGTACGCTGATTCTTTACGTCTCTACTAATGTTAGACTGTGCGCAGATGTTGTGTTAACCACCAGAGACCGGAGGGGGTTTACATCTTGGTGAGACGCAGGGTGTTGAGGCGGACCCCCAGGACAGTGGCCCCTGAAGCGTACTGGATCTCTCTGAGGATCCCATTCCACTTCCTCTCCGTCTCATCAAACCTGAGGAGGTCAAAACACTCTGGTCAGGAAAGGTAAAACACGGACACGCACTGAAAAACCAGATTGTTCGTATATATCGTACAAAAAGACTGTTTTACTGTCTGTTGACGTGTGGTCCAACGTGACAAAGGGCGACTTGATCTAATCGCACCTAAAAAAGAAAAGCACGCAGGAGAGCTATGAATGCATGCGTCTGTTGTGACCCACCTCCAGATGTCGTTCATCTCTTTGGGAATGATCTCGTCGCTCTCCTCCAAAGGCATCATGGCGAAACCTCCTACAGCGTACAGCAAACCGGCCAACGACACCAGCATCAGAGAGCTACGCTCCTGGGGAAACACTACGAAGTCTGACCACCTGAAAAATGTAAACACACACACAGACACATGGAGGTAAAGTTCAATAAGGTGCAATACACTTCCAGAGGGTTCAAGTAGCTCTATTGGTAAATTGGTATTTTTTTGGGCTCAAGCCTTTTTAAGCAAAATTTTCTTTAAAGTCTTTTTTCTCCGCAGCTTTAATATAAAATTTAGTATTGTGAAAAAGTGACAACGACAAGTAAACCGCAGTTTAATTCACTGAAAGAAATGTGACAATTCAATAACCCAGTAAATCAAACAATATCTCTTCTAAAACCGCACAATAAATCCCATTTGTGATTGTAATTGGAGGGTTCCTTGGCGACTTAATGCCCAAAGCAGTTTGCACGTGCTTTGGGGCCAGAAACGTTTTTTTTCCAGCCTTATTCGCTGATTTCGAGGAGCTCACTTGTTGGTAGCGATGTCATACACCTCCACAGAGTCTGTCAGCCCGGTGTCGGTGACTCCTGCCGCCACATATATTTTGTCCTTATGAACGGTGGCTCCGAATAAAGAACGTGCGACCTTCATGGGTGCAAGCTCCTTCCATTCAAATCTCCTGGCGTCATATGCACACATCTTCTTCAGGCAGCTCCTTTTCACGAGAGAGACAAAGAACATAATGAGGAAAAATATTCCTGTTCCACGTGCTGCTGCATTAAAGAATAAAGCCATTTTCTTTTGGATTCCACTTAATACTCACTTGCTGTCTCCCTTTCCGCCAATCGCATAAACAACATCCTTGTGGGATACCGTCGCATGTCCATACACCGGGTAAGGAAGTGGCTCTGATTCACCCCACTTAAAAGATCTGCAAAGGTTGGATTAAACAGGATTCAGTCCGGAGAACAGCAGTCCGTTAAACGATCCGCATTAACTTCAACTTGTACTCACTCTCTGTCATAGACCAAAACTGAGTCCAGCGTGTGCTCCTTCTCCTTCAGTTCCCTCCCTCCCAAAACAAAGATGAAGTTCTCAGCCTCGGCCAGCCCAAACAGGAAGCGGGGAGACGGGAGGGGGGGCATCCCCAGCCAATCAGCGCTGACCGGGTCATACTGAGGTCACAGGGGGTCAATAACATTTGTGAACGGGGTTATATCTACGCTGAAGTATAATGCTGTAGCACATACCGACAGACACAAACACTGCAGGTAGATGTACTCAGGTTAAACCCCCGAACATCCAATGTTCCCCTCTTTATTTCCCTGTATGTAGCTACATGTAAAAGGCTGGAAAACACATCTTTTTCCACCTCCATTGAAGCTGTATTACATTAATATTGGGTGAGATATTCAAACCTAAAACTCCGTGATTTGTTTGGCTGCACTATTTCATCCAAACTGATTTATTGTAGATGTGTTGCGTCATTGCATCCACGTGTATCCCGACGTATTTGGTTTCTTTGGACATTTTGAGGTCACAATCAGAATGTAAAATAAAGTGATTGTGGGTTTAACCACAATCACCAGTGGGACAGTGGCTTTTAAAAAAAGATTTATGGGAAAATTGAGCAGCAGATGGGTCATATCATGTGTTGCATCGAGTTCACATTTTTAGCAACAGAGGCGAAACATAAATGTTGAGCACCATCTCTCCTCTCAAACCTCTATTTCGAGTCTTCCCTACCTGTAGGAAATAAGAGCACAGCGGATCTTCTTTGTTCTGTTCGTCAATGAATAATCCTCCTGCCACAAAGATCTGGTTCTCCTTGGTGACCAGGCTGATGTGGTTCTTGGGAATCTGTGTGGAAAGTGATGCGAGGAAGCAGTCGTTCCCTGTCGGATCGTAGGCCACAGCACCGGCGTCGTTCACCATCAGTATCAAGTTCCTGACAAACATGCCAAATCGCAGGGTATCATTCAGGATGCCTGGGAGAAGACCTTCCTCCTCCTCTTGATCCTCATTCGCTCCCTCGTTCTCCGCTCCACCGTCCTCCTTCTTGCTTTTGCTTTTTTTAATCTCCGGCATTTTCCCAGCGAGAGCGTCCTTAACCATCTGGAGCTTCTGCTGCAGCTCAGGATTCATGGAGATCAGCTTGTGTTTCTCCACCTTTTCCTTCAGGTAATCCTCGTTGATCAGACGCAAACGAACGCAATCCAGTAAACCTGGCAGGTCTTTCTCTCTGCTCTCAGTGTCCCGGGACACCCAGTTCATCAAAGCCTCGAACACGGTCTCCTCCGTCTCTACGTTCAGATTGTCGTTTGCTAAAATGGCTGCCAACTCGTTGGGGAGCAGCTGGAAGAACTCCTCGTCTCTGGAGATGAGCTGGAAGCGCTCGCAGGCGTAGTTTCGGGCAGAGACGGCCAACCTGGGACAGTCCAGCATGAGGCCAAGCCTAAAGATAGCCAGACTGTTGCTGAGGGTCAGGCGCTTTTGTAGGAAAGACACGCAAACTGTGAAAATTGAAGGGATCTGGTACACATTAGCCACAGCGAAGATGTCCTGGACGTTCTGCTCCGTCACGTTGATTTTGGAAGTGTACAGGTACTTGAGGATCAGCCCCATGACGCCCGGCTCCACATCCTCCAAGACGATCTCTCTCTTTTTGCTCTCCTCCAGGTCAGACAGAAAGATGGAGCGGAAGTATGAGCTGCAGGCGCACAGGACCAGCCGGTGGCAGGGGAACTCTTTGTCTTTGATCTTCAGCACGCAGTCAACCAGCTTGTCGTTCTCCAGCAGCTCGAACAGGCCGTCCTGGAGCAACGTCTGCTGGTACATCCTGGGTTCGTCCATGGGGTTTATCGGTAGGGCCATCGTTCCTGGCAGGGGGAGTTTGAAGAGCCTTTCAGGGGCTTCAAATCAAACAAAAGTGGATCTTCTTTACAGCAGAGTTTTAGTTTCTAGCCTGGAAAGAGGATTCAGAGACGCAGTCAGTCTGCTATTTGCCCACACCAGCTGAACCCCGGCACGGCCCACTCCCTCAGCTGTCCTGACCCTTCAACTGAGCTCCAACTGGTAGGTTATTTATAGCCCGGGTGCTCGGTGTGGAGCTATGGGCTTCATTCTGGAACATGAAATGCAATATCCACGCTTCAATCCCCTTTCCCACCTCCAAACCCCACCCCTGCCCACCCCAAAGGAACATCCACCCACTCTCAGACAGCTGACGCTTCACAGGAAATCTGTCCTTCCTGAGTCATGGGTGGATCTGGAGTAAATGGGTTAAGAGGCTGCCCCCCTCTGGAGTCTCTGTGACTGAGTCATTACAGCAACAGTGTCACAACTAGTTATTTACATGATATTCACATTGTTTCATGGAACTCGCATAACCTCAGAACTAACTTTGTTGTGTTGGTTGTCAACAAATCCCATTTAAAGATCAAAATCAACAATCAATTGTGGCTACAAAAAAATATTTTCTGTGTTGCCAAAGTCTGATATATATTATTCCTTTGGCCATGGGCCGCCATTGTTGTCCAAAAAGGGTTAAACTCAACACTTCGCTCACGCCGTTGCTCTGGGTTTCATCTTTACCATGAACACGGGCACTGTAATTATTTTTTTTGGTTTATTTTGTAAACCTACACCGTTCTACTCACCAGCACAACAATTGTGAGTTAATTTGCGTCTTAAAATAGTCTCTAACTGAAAGACATTTGCTAAAAACTACAGCGCCAGGCTATATATTATTAGGACTTTTTCAAAAATGACACTTTATTTTAATTCAAAGGTGTTTTTTTCGACATTTTTTAACAATACATGTCTTATATACAAGTTGTTTTAGAAATCAGATTATTTTCTCACAAAAATAGGAAATGATCCGCTAGTTAATGTCGGTAAATGTCTTTTCATCAGGTTTGTTCAGGTCCAGTGATTCACCACAGGTGTGACCAGAGTTAAAAGTGTTTCCAGTCTAGAAGCATCGCACAGGAACGACGCGGCCATCTGCTGAGGCAACGCTACAGAAATACTTCACAACCTTAATGACCGAGACTTCACACTGACTCACGTTCTGGAAACAGCTCCTTCTCTCACTTGTATGCAAACGGCTCCATCGGAAAGGAAACTCCATGTAGACACAAAACACTTGAACAAATCTTTGCATTTTATTTTCTACATTAATGACAAAGGTTTCGGAAAAAGGAAATTTAGTTGCGATATCCCTTGCGTTGTTGCACAATTATACTGTTATCTATATTATACTGTATATTTAAAAGCCTTTCATTATTTTTTTCCCCCTTTTTTAGGTATAAACACAGTTTAAATGATGGGAAACTTATTTACAGCATCCATTCACAATTCATGGTTTAAAATCTGGACTGGCGATAACAGTCTTTACGTCCTTTGCTGAAGTCAACATGAAATATCTACTCTGCTTTTTCCTTGCTGGGATCTGCGACTGGTTGAGCAGCAGTGGGCGTAGCTGCGGGTGCGGCCGCAGCGCCGGTGGGGCTGGTGGCGGCTGCGGTCGGAGGGGCAGCGGGAGGAAGGGGATCGGGGTCGTCGATAAGAGCCTGCCTCCTCTCTCTCTCCTTAATCACTTGAATCAGGCAGTACGTCACAAACATGACGATGATGGTGGTTATAGGGAAGCCTGGGAAGGAAAAGGGAAAACTTCAGTGTTTCAATAGAGTTGATCAAAAAAAAAAAAATCAAACCCAAAATCACCTTTGAGAAGCAGCCGCTTGGCGACCAACTTGGCAAAGTCCAAACTGTTCAAGGCCAGGATGTTGTACAACACAATGCTCCAGAAGTTCAAAGTATTGAAGACGGCTCTGATCCGGCGGGACGTTGCTTCTGGCATTGACATCTGCAAATAAAACATTATTACAAGACTATAGGAAAGCGTGTTGTGTCGGTATCCTAACTGAAATGTCAAAGGCAACCTCAGCGGACAGACCTCTAAAGAGGCAAAAGGCTCCATGGAGAAGAACTTGGCGGCCCACAACTCAAAGTTGAGGCCGAAACAGTTAAAGAAAGCCCAGACCAGCACCACCTCGCAGGGTCCCAGCCAGAGGATGGTGACGCCGAAGGTGCACAGCGTAGCCACCAGCTCCTCCACCACGTTGTCATGTTTCCCTCCCAGGTAATCGTACACGTACCTGCGGATAATGAGACGGCATCAGAACCTCTACGTTTTGCCAAGATTAAAAAAGACTAGACGTGTATTGGTCTCACTTGCACAGCCACTCGTTGATCCCTCTGTCAAAATGGCTACGAAAGGAGAAAAAAAATAAAAAAAACGGTTTTATTTTTTTTTACAATTTCGTACGGTATAATCAGCCAAAAGTGGTCAAGCTTGTGCAAACTCACGTTTCAGCAAACACGTAGAGCATAGTGATGCATTTCGGTGGCTTGGGAGGGTCCAGATGATCCAGTCTGGACACTGTGTTGATGAGTCCGAACATGACGGCTGCTTTCACCCAGTCATACACCAGGTTAAAGTAAGCCAGGCCCACTGGAAACAATCCAATTGCATTGCAGTCAAAGTATTGTCACACACCAAGGGGAAAAAAAAAGTCTATTTTGGTTAACTTGTCACAGCTTTAGGTCAAAAACATTAAAGTAAAAGTGCTTCGGTGAGGTGGCACAGACCTAGAGCCCAGTCCGAGGCATGCTTCAGCAGCTTCAGGTCGGTGGGGATGGTGAGGATGTACATGAAATGGAAGAGGACGTCCACTACGATGATGACTCCCAGGTGAATCAGGCCCTGCAGGCTGATGTTCCACATCTCCCACTCTTTCCTGGTCAGGTCTGACTTGTTGGCCTGCAGGGGGCAGCAGACACATGTGACCAGAGACCTCTGCATTGCTCTGTGCTGCAGCTCAATAAGGTGTCCTCTGTGGGAAAAGTGTTTCCCAGCAGTGCCCCTCAGAAAATTATATTTATGTTTTCAGATGTTCCTCTTATATTTCTTCTTTTTCCTATGAATTAATAGATGATTTTAAAAACATGTCAAAGCTCTCTGGTTGGCCTGGCCTCATTGACATATGCAAAGAGATATTGCTTCGTTTAACAAATCAAAAAGATTGGGAACCGCTGTTTTATGAATTCAATGCCGCAGGGCATTAAATTAACAAGGTCCAACAATGCCTGCGCTGCTGGATGGCTGGGAGTAATAATAAGATGAACTTACTTGAACATAAAACTTATCAAAGGTCATGATGGGCCCGAAATAGAAGAAGGGGAGGTAGAAGTTGTACTTGAGCAGCTCCAGGATGTTGTAGTTTCCATCTTTCCTGTCGCAGTTCTCCAGCGCGAAGCTCATACAGCGCATGATGGTAAACCCACAACCTCCATAGAAGAGAATGTGACGCATCTCAAAGTCCCCTTCCACAAAGCCTGCCTATGTGGAGTAAACGAATAAAAGCACGAAACAATCCCATTACTGTTATTCCTAGCTAACGCAACTTCTGCGACGTGGCCGCGGTAGTTTACCTGCCAGGACACGAAAGGTTCACACTTGAATGTCGCGAGGGTACAAAGGCCGGCGACGAAGCAAAGCCAGCGGATTTTCACCAAGGAGATGCTGTAGAGCAGGATACAGTGGGACAGGATGAGGGTGACGTAGGTCCAGCCCATACTGGTCCACACAGCCAGCAGCCCGTACACCATGTACACCAGGGACCTGTGCTGTGGGAGAGAAATGCAGCGTCACCACCAGTGCTGCAATATAACTACAAGTACAAGTAAGTACATTCACTCGAGCGCTGTACTGTACTAAAGTACAAATTCAAGGTACTTGTACTCCACTGCATCTCAGAGGCAAATATTGTACTTTTTACTCCACTACATTTATCTCATAGCTTTCGTTACTTTTCCAGATTACAATTTTTGCATTTCTTACTAGTCCAGGGAAATCATGTCCCTCAGTGAGTCTTGAGATTTGGTGAGTGCTTTTACTTTTGATGTTTTATTTTAGAACATTTAACCTATAATACTTGCATACGTTTAGATAAGTAAGACTTTTACTTATACTGGAGTATTTTCCCACTGGTATTAGTACTTGTACTTAAATAAAGGATCTGAATACCTCTTGGTTTCCTGAACGACACAGTGAAGTTATATTCTAGTCAACAAAATAAAAGTGCTGATACTTTCTCTAAAAGTACGTCTCATGATGCAGATGTGTACTGTCATTTGTAAATCTAAATCTGCAGATGATAACATCTCCTTACAGTCCATTGATATCTACGAAAAGCTTTTTTCACAATGTCCATTTGGAGGGTTAATCGTCATGACAACGTTTACACATACAACATAGACTTTCACCATCAGACTCTGTTGACACATGACATGTGGTGCAGTGTTGTTGACCAAACCACGCTGCCATGAGTGACCGTGCTAAATATAGAGCTACATCTCTATTAGCCGTCTCTTTTAATTGTCCATCTACAGTCATCCCTGCATCTCACTCTCATTGTCTCTCCACCTGGTCCCATTCATCATCTGCTGTTGAGCTAATGATATAAAAAGCCACTGTGCAAATACACTGTGACAAAGAGGACATCGAATGTCACCAAGTATTCTTAATGACGCCACAGTGAGAGGAAAAGCTGGATGTTTCTTCCACCTCCTTTCACACGAGTCCTTTTGAACTACATTGTTCTTCTATCGGCGAGTAGAAGCACCTGTGGCGCCAACATGGAGCAGATCTTGGCGAACAGCACGTGACCAGCGAGAGCAAACAGGATGTGGTCTCTGAAGGTGGAAAACCACATCACCCACTCAAAATCAGCCGTATCCTGTAGATCAATGAGGGGGGGGGAAAAGAACGAAAGATGAGGAAAAATTGTTTACATCGATGACAAATGTCTTGATCAGCTGTGAATGTTATCTCACCCTTTTCCTCCCAAAGTAGTACCATCCTGGCTTCACGCTGGGTTTGAAAGTCTTTCTGTTTTCACTGGCTATAAAAAGGGTGGAGGGGGGAGAAAAAGAGCTATTGTGAATTTCTTTTAAATGCAAAGAAAGTATGAAATGTGAAGCTTAATAAGCACATGAGTATATCTCATATCTGCACATATTTAACGTTTCATTGATGCAGATGTGAAACTTTTGTTGCGACAGTGAAACTCCGAACAACACGGGATCTATTTTCTTCTTGTGCTCTGTGGTATTAATACTGACACCTGATCTCCTCTGCGGGGGCTGCATAGCTCTGACTCCTCACCCTCACACAGAGACACTGCCCCTGTACTGTACGTGTACTGCACATTGTGCTGTTTCTGTGGGACCGCACTGCTCACTGTTCATCAGGGTCACAGTCGAGACTCATTTTCGGCTAAAATAATGCACTGGTCTCTTTAAAAAAAAAAAATTTTTTTATAGGATTTGAGAAGTTCATACTTTGTTTTGTGTTCGCACATCTGCATGAGAGTGTGTGTGTGTGTGTGTGAATGTGGAAAGTAACTGATTTACTGCGCGTGTGAGACGCCTGTGATGTACTCATTGGATTTCACTCAGACTTTCGTTGCACTTATCTTCTTTTGGAAAAGTTCCATGTAGCATAATCATTGAAATTTAACTTTATTTTTTAGTGTTATTGACAACGCCTGTGATTTTTCTACTATAGCAAGTCAAAATGTCTGCTGTGGAGAAAAAAAACAACCTGTCGTGTGCATTTTGAGGGAACTAAATAGAGAGTTCACGCTCAGAATTCGTAGAATCAGATAAAATGGTTAAATGTCTTAGACGTAATCAATTATCAAAATAGTTGCAGATTAATAACGATCAAATAATCGGAGCATGACTCCCTCACGCTAGGATTTATTAATATTATAAAATGTATCATCTTTATTTGTACATAAACGCCACGTTTATTAGTACATGGACATAACTCTGCCCAACTTCAACTTGAGCCGAGGTCTAATCAGCCAGAATCATTAAAAACGTGCGTGTGCGTGTGTGTGTGCGTGTGTGTGTGTGTTTTCTCTCGTACTCACAACTGGACACCTCAAAGATCCAGCTGCCTGCCCAGAACATGGCCAGACAAAGCACCGTGTTGTAGAAGTAGATCTCATATTTGGGAAGTGCAGCTTTGATCCCCATGGTGACACGGACCGGAAGAGCTCTGGAAGCTCCTGAACACACCATGGGCAGAACGGTCAACACTTTATGTTTACAAGTAAACCTGGTTTTACTTCTGAAATAATGACACCACATGGCGTCACAGCACGTCGGAGCTTCCTTATCTCGCCTAATCAATAAGTAACTGATGGTCGTCGCCTCCTCGCCCTCATCCCATCTCCCTCTGACCCTCTGGATCACAGGAGACATTGTTGTACACAGATGTGAGGTTAAAACCAAAAAGGAAAGTGCAGCAATGCAACACTTCGATGTTTGTTTGACAGACATCTATTCTAACTGTAACTAAGAATAGACTTCTCAGCTCGTCGGTCATTCTTGATTTAGGTCACTGTCTCGTGTGTATTGTAAGTATTGTACTTGCCCTTTTAAGGTGGAAAGTAACAAAATACTTTTACTTTCTATCGTAAGTACTGCACGAGAGCAACTTCACTTGAGTATTTCCTTTACTTTATTCTTTTACTCCACGATACTTCGAGATTTTGCAATATTTCTGTACTTTTTGCACCTATTGTAATTCGGCGTCGTACCAATGATGGGAGAAGTTTTCAGAACCTTTACTAAATAAAAGCAGCAAAACCAACATTTTTAAATACCACTTTAAAAGTAAAAAAAGCCCTCCACTTAAAATGTGTTTTGTATTGGTAACAAAGTAGGAATGAAAAGTAAAAGTACTCACTGAATGTTATAGTATTATATTATTGGATCATTTATATTTTATTACGTGCTACTTTAACGTTCGAGCTCATTTCTTCTGCTGTATATAATGTTGGGTACATTAATCTCACAATGCGTCACATTTCATAAACTGATCATTTATATGTTGAATGTAAAAGTAACTATAACTTTAAAAAGATATTTAGTAGAGTATGATATTTCCTTGCGAAATGTAGTAGAGTAGAGGTATAAAGTAGAAGTAATTGAAAGTAAAAAAAAATGAAATAAGTACCTCTGAATTGTACAGTATTTGATTAAATGTACGTCTGCCTGGACCATCGACAACATTAACATTAATTAGCTTAAAAAGCACATCAATAATGTTTTAGAGCTTTGTTTAACTAAAGGTATTTTCAGATTGGGATCTTTAGTGATGAAGGAAATACTGAAATCTTTTACTTGAAAAAAGTAGCAATACCTCAATGCAAAAATACTCTGCTACAGGTAAAAGCAGTGCACTCAAAATTGTACTAATAGTAGTAAAAGTACTCGGCGTGGCTACTTTCAGATTGCTATTTGATTCTTAACATTACTGATGCATGTGAGCAGCAGTGTGAAATTTAAACCAGTTTATAATGTTGGCGAGCTTCATCTGTGAAAATGCGTCATCTTGTCTAAGATCATCGCAGAAAAATATTTTACGTAGTCAGTTGCTAGTTACTTTCCAGGTTTTCTGTCAAATGCATTTAGAAGAGTAAAAATATTTGTACATATGTAGTACTGTAGAAGAATATAGTTGCATACAATTGAAATTGAAAGTCCAGTAAAGTCATTAAAAACTGTACAATCTGCTACTAAGGAATTTGCACACTTCTACTTCTTCATACATTTCTGTTCTTTTTCACATTCAAGAGACATCAGAGCCATGAAGAATAATTCAATATCATGTGCTCCATGTGTCTCTGTGAAACGATTGTTTTAAGTCCTAAAAGCCGCCATCGATTAACTTGATTGTGAAATTGATTGATTATCAGGTCAAAGAACAAGGAGAGCAAATCACAGATAAAAAACTCAGAGACCCCAACAAAATACAGCCGCTGCTATTTATATCCTAACAACTCGTCTCCGATGAATTCGTTAGTTATTTTTGCACCAAAACAACGTTGCATGCTTTGTATTGCAGAAAACATATTTAAAATGATACATCAGGTCTACACATAACAGCACACACACACACACACACACATATATATATATTTATATATATATTTTTACATCTCTCTAAAAATCTCTGCCTGTTTTCTCTTCACAATGCCTGGCTGTTCTTTAAATGCCACACGGTCACGCTCTTCAGTTTGTCCTCCGCAGCACCTGTTGTGATACTGACCTTGAACGCAGCAGTTGCGTGCCCGAAGAAGTTGCTATAAAAACCAGACTTTTTTTTTCAGTTGGGGCCAGGGGGGGGGCGGGAAACGCAGATTAAAATGTCATATTAGGAAGAAGAAAAAAAAGCATGTAAGAATATGTAAACTTTTACATCTGCTCAGGGCGGACTGCGGGTCCCTCTGACTCCCTGAGAGGGAGCTGCCACTGGTTAAAGGTGACGTGATGTATTTATACTTTGACCACTGACACAGAGGGGGCGGAACATGGGGGCTGCTAACACACTGTAAGCCACACATCAGGGAGTCTATTAGACATTTCATCTTGCCATGTTTTAACTTCCCCTACCACCTACAGTACTTCTCTAAATGACGCAGCAGAGGGTAACTCTCCTCACTGCAGCTACAGTGGCTCTATTGTGCGTCTTCATTATGATAACACACGTTTAGCATCAAACTGTATTGTATGCAAACGAGCATGAATTATATGCAATTGTTACATTTGCTTATGTCTGCATTATTTCACAAATGAAAGGTCTCCTTCGCCTCTTTTCTCTTGCTGCTATGTTCCATATTCCTGGTTGCCAGATCTGTTTTGGGAGGGTCTAAGCCTGCTGCAATTTTGAGCTGTGGCCAAACGTCCCTCCATGCCTCTCACATTCTACACTGAACTGTGAAACAACGCGCAGTGCGGTCGAGTGACAGCAACACAAACTGAGATGCAGAGAGATGCAGTGGTGTCAAAACAGCATAGCGACTTAAAAAAAAGAAGAAAAGGAAATACCAATGCAATGTATAGTTTATTATAAAAGGTTAACAGAGGCATACAGTATCAAACTCAAGTCCATACGTGGCTGAATCTATGTTTTCTGCTTTCATAGTAGCAGTGCTGCACATGCATTGTTCTGAGCGGAGGTGACAGTAATACTGCTTGAGGAACGAGGACTGTTTGCCCTCCAGCTTGTTTTTGAGTTTTGCTCCAGTCTATGTGACACCTTCAAATGCTGCTGTATACTTCGACTGTGTATTATACTGTATGTCTGAGAAGTCCTATAACTACAACTCCCAAAAAGAGAAAATTGCTTTTCTTTTTTCTTTTTTTTTCTTTATGTAGAAAAATAAAATACATAAGGCTAATAATCTTTCTGTTTCGTTTGGTCCTGTTCCTACAGTAGAGAAGTTCCAGTTTGGCTACTCCTTCTTGCTTGTCTGCTGTCCTTCAAAGATGGGGTACTTTCTCTCCAGCTCAGCCCACGTCAAGGTGCCGTTAGCCAGATCTCGAACCATCCCTGGTAACTCGGTGACCTGCAGTACGATTTTGTATATTAGTTAAAAAAAAAAAACTGAGTGCGATACTGTACAAACCGTACATTTTGTTAATTAAAGCTGCACTTATTGGATTGTTCTACCTCGGCTCTGATCTGCCTCATGGAGTCGCGGTCTCTCAGCGTGGCCGTGTGAGGCGTCTTGTTCACCGTGTCGAAGTCGACGGTGACGCCAAACGCCACCCCGATCTCGTCTGACCGGGCGTAGCGCCTCCCGATGGATCCCGAAGAGTCGTCCACTTTGTAGGACACACCGTTTTTAGTCATTGCCTCGGCTTAAGGGAGAGAGAAGAAGACAGCGATCAGTAATCCGTTTGAAAAGAAGCTTTAGAAGAAAATGTAGAAACGCTTGAAGAAATAGTTTGACGTTTTCAGAAATATGCTTATTTGAGTTAGCTGAGAAGATCGACACCACTCATTAAATATTCGTTAAATATGAAGCTACAGCAGGCACCTAGTTAGCTTAGCTTAGCATAACAACTGGGGTCTCAGAGAAGTTACTGTTCCCAGCCAATAAATAGTCCTCAAAATAACCCCAGCCATACTCAACTTGTTAAATGTTGCCAGGCTAGCTGTTTCCCCTTGTTTCCAAACCTTATGCTAAGCTAAGCTAACCATCCCCTGGCTCCAGCTTCAAATTTGTGACAAACGTGAGAGTGGTGTCGATCTTCTCATCTAAGTCTCGACATGAAAGCAGAGTAAGAGTGTTTCCCACAATATCAAACTATTCTCTTCAAACTTCATAATGCAAAATCTGAAAGTTAGCATCACACTCACACAACTGGAGGACAAATGGCGTAAACTCCTGGTTTTGGCTCAAAGGCAGGATGCAGCATTTGTATGGAGCCACAGTGGGTGGGAAGCTGAAATACTGGAGGAAAAAAGAAATGGTCTTCAGTTGAAAAGGAACAGTAAAAACATTCAAACAAGCATGTGATTCTCACTCAGATCTCATTCCTTGTTTTGAGCCATTCTTACCGTCCTCTGTTCATCCCCCTGTCGGATGCGGAACGAGTGCTCGAAGATGGAGTACATGATTCTGCCGATGCCAAAGGACGGCTCGATTACATTGGGAACAATCTCCTCCACTGTGGGAAAATAGAGACGGTTGTTTTCCCACATGAAAAAGCCCACTGTTCCGCTCTCCAGCTCTGAAAGCAGGTTTGGTGTCGCCTCTTACCGTGCAGAGTCTTCTGGAACCTCCTCACACTGACCATGTCTTTGGTCAGCGTAAACGTTCTGCTCTGTGTCTCAACGCGGAACTCTCTACAGACATAAACGTCTCCAAATGAACTGCAAATAGAAATATGCACAAACGCATTCATAAATAAATTCATAGTCAGAAATTACCCATTTGTTTTGAGAAGCTTCTCCTGATCACTGATGTAGCCTTCATCACAGGCAGCCAGGTGCTCCAGAACCAACTTGGCATCTTTCTTGTAGGCCGCTCCTATGGCTCCCTTATTGGGCTCAAACTGGACAACATTTACTACTTTGTGTGAAGAAGTTAAGGAGTAAAACAGTGGATTCTAGCTTTCGGGCAAAAGAAACAAACTAAGGTCTAATAGCTCAATAAGGAAGGTAGAAAAGGGCAGAGTTTAGAAATGAATGTTTGTACCAAAGGATAATTCCTGAAAGATCCCCTGCAGAAATGTTTGAAGACATACAGTATATAATAATTTTTCAGCTCTTTATCCCGCTCTATCTTCACTTTCTATCCTCAGCAGAGGAATGTGAAAACAACCTGCTAGTGTCAAAATCTGCACACGAATCATGAAGCTCAAACATCCACATGCCGTGACAATAAGCAGAACACATTTTTGAGAGAAGGGGGGGGACTTTAAAATTCCAGATTTGAACACTGGCGACCCCTTTTGGTAGTATCAGTCCCTGGAGAGGACAACACTGCATGCACCTGATGTCCATGAACAACATGCCCCACTATTGAGTGATTGTAGCATGTAATGTACATGCTAAATCGTACATTTTGGAGCATACCACATACTCAAAAATGGTTGGAATTAGATTCTAGTATGGATATGGGTTCTTTCAGGGGCTTCTCGGCCACTAGAGGGACCTTGGTGGCTCTGGAGTGACACGAAAGGTCATAGCAGGAGCGATCAGCACAGCCCACGATCTCAATCCAGCCCTGAGAGAGAAAAACAATCTTGTTTTTCACTTGAATTCACAAAATGTTCAGTCTGTGTGACTGAGCGGGAACATACTCACATAGGAGGTTTTGGACTCGGCATCCCAGCAGTCGCATGCGTAGTGAGCCATCTCGTTCTCCATGTGCTGACGGAAGCGCACTTTTTCTTTGGACAGGCCCGCTTTGATTAGATAGAGGTAGATTCTTCCAATGAAGTAACCCAACACTGAGTTGTTGATCACTCCCTGTTGCAGAAAGACGAGACCATGATGATCGTCAAACATCAAACGTCATTACAGCAAATGATCCTGTTATTCTATCCACTGTCTACAATAAAGGTTAGTTGACAAGAACGGGTTCTTTTTATACCTATCGTTGTCACAACATTGGATTTAATCAATTACATCTTGGAATATGATACTAATTAGAGAAAAAGACCTTTTTACAAGCAGTATCTTAGCACTTATTATGCGTAAGAAAGACATTTCTATGGCACGTAGTGCAACAATATTGAACATATGTAGTTTTATAATGTGACGTGTAACAAAATCCTCCGTTTCCTGCTATTTGATCTTGCATTAATGGTGTCTAATGTTAAATGAGGGTTATAACACTTGTCAGTGTTCACAATATATAATAATAAGTCAATGAAATGATTCCAACCTGCTCCACGGCGTCGCCCAGCCTCATGATTTGTGCAGACCGGCCGCTGGTCTGAGCCTTGGAGGAGAACAGCAGGATGTCCAGGTCGGCCACGTTGGAGAATTTCGGGTGGATCTTCTCGTTTGGGTCCACAAAGTGCTCAATCTCAGCCATGGTGAACTCTCTGCAAGCAGGAGAAGTTTACATCCAACCGTGTCGTCATTATAACTTGCAGGTGAGTAATTAAGGAGCTTCTGATACCTGACGCGAATGAGTCCAGAGCGAGGAGAGATCTCGTTCCTGAAGGAGTTTCCGATCTGAGCGGCGCCAAAGGGCAGTTTTCCCTGGTTAAACTCCAGTAGACGCTTGAAGTTGAGGAACATTCCCTGAGCAGTTTCAGGCCTCAGATAGCTGCAACGTTAAAAGTTAAAAGTTAAATACAGCAAAATGTTTTGTTTTTTTTCTCACTGGAAACGGATGATGAGTTACTGATCGGTACCCTGGCATGTTCCCTCCTGGTCCGATAGACGTCTGGAACATCAGGTTGAAGGAGACGGGAGGCGTGAGGTCATTTCCCGTGGCGGGGGACTTGACGTTGTATTTCACAAAGAGGTCGGTCAGCTCCTGCTGAGTGTAGTTGTCCATCTGGAGCAGAGGGCAAACCACTGGAGGATTATTTCCCAACCAGCAGATGTCACTATATCCAGCAACTTCCGACTGTGTGTGTGTGCGTGTGTGTGTGTGTGTAATGCATGGGGAGCAATTTCATCGTCAAGCACCCACCTGAGTGATTACATCCTCCATCTCGGTCGCCTTCTCTGCTGAGCATTTCTCATCAGACATCAGTTGTTTTAAGTGAGCTGTGGGGGAACAAAACGCCTCATTTAGCAGCTGTTAGTGACTCAATGAGATGTTGGCCTTGAAAGAAATAACGTTTTTAATCACTAATCAGGTCTTAATTATTATATTTGTATGCTGGGCTGAGCTTGTTTCATTTTTTTTGTTGCAAAAGGCCCATATGGACAAGAGGCTCCTTGCTTGCAAAAAAATTGTAAACATTTGGGGTCTTATTTTTTAATTCTTTGCAATTGTTTTCGTCTTTGTTTATCACCTTTTAAACTGCCGTCAGATACTTGGCTATTAGTCTGACTTATGTCAATTTAACAAAGTATAAAGCCGCCACTAACCCAAAATATAAGAAAAACAACACGGGTGCATATAAAAAATGTCAAACATAATTAATGATTATCACTCTAAATGAACTATAGAACAGTTCAAGATTGTACAAATACAATTTTACTTTTAATACACACAATTACAGCCACTCTGTTAATGCTGCTTAGAGTCTATTTACTTGAAAAGTGATTTTATCCCAACTTGTTTTTGTGCCTTTTTTTATTTGAATGTCTAAGTATGCCTGTAGGTCACTGAGGATATTCGTAATTAAAAGTTTAGTCTTTACGGCACAGACATAAATGACATGCTGTGTGACACCTTGTTAGCGATGCAAGGAAGTAATGGAAAGCTCAGGGGAGGACATGACTCGGTGGGGGCTCATTTGAATCCTCTGAACGATGTAATGGTGGTCGGGCACCTTTGAGCAGGTGATCGGCGCGGTAGCACTCTCCTGTCTTGGCATCTTTCACCATGTAGTCAGCAAATTTATCCACGTGCCCCGACGTCCTGTAAAGAGCCAACAGGTTTAAGGACACTTTCTAAGTCAAGTGGGAATA
Organism: Bovichtus variegatus; assembly: GCA_943593645.1. Taxonomy (NCBI): domain Eukaryota; kingdom Metazoa; phylum Chordata; class Actinopteri; order Perciformes; family Bovichtidae; genus Bovichtus; species Bovichtus variegatus. Next base: position 6,769,593 of record CALSCE010009814.1, read on the forward strand.
AAAAAATAAAAATAAAGAAATAAAAAAAAGGTTGTATATGCTCGGGAGTTTGTTGGCACCTACTTGAGGACAGGTTCGGGGGTCAGCATGGTGCAGTCGATCTCCAGGATCTGCTCCTCCTGGATGAAGTGCTGCCTCCACACCTGCAGGATGTTGTTCTTCAGGGCACAGCCCACGGGGCCAAAGTCGTACAGGCCGCTCACGCCTGACAAACAAACATATCAATGATTAGTCTATGCATTGAAATGTAGGGGTAATACCTTCCTGACAGAAGACGATACTGAGTGGTTTCGGTTATCCTTCCTATTTTACCTCCATATATTGCAAAAGCCTGATCGTAGAAGAATCTCCGCTTTAAGGTGTCCTCCATCTTCACTCTGTCCACTGTGTCATCTTTGGGCTGCAGAGCTAGCTCCTACAAGTGAGGGTTTCAAAATAATATCAATTAAAAAGAATTACATGCAAAGAACACATTATACTACTCAAATAGAAAGTGGAACCAGGGTGTCAGGGGAGGATTAGGCAGAAGTTGTGATATTAGATTGTTAACTCATTTCACTCCGTTGAGTGGGCGGGTTCTAATGTCCAGACTCAGGAAAGAGATTCTCACTTTTGCTTCAAGAATCTTCTTCCGGGCTTTCAGTTCTGCAACAGCTCTGCTTAGCTCCTGCTCGTTGGCGCCTTTTTCCTTCAACTGATGCACCAAGTCGCCCTGAAGAAAAATAGCATAGATTGTACGTAATTGTCACACAAAACCTCAGAGAAAAACGTCGACATTTACCCTAGAAAGAAATAATTTCATTAATAAATATTGCCTGTATATATCTATATCTATATATATATAAATATAGATAGAGATATATCTATATATATATATATAGAGAGAGATATATCTCTCTCTCTCTCTCTATATATATATATATATATATCTATATATAGATCTATATATATCTATATATATATAGATCTATATATAGATCTATATATCTATATATAGATATATAGAGAGAGAGAGAGAGACAGAGAGAGACAGACAGACAGACAGAGAGAGAGAGAGAGAGAGAGACAGACAGACAGACAGTGTTGTTTCCACACCCAACCTGCTCTCCGTCCGTCCATAGACATTATTTCACATCTGTTTTCACTCTGATGGACTATATACTGTGAAACTATGTACAGTCTGTTGATGCAGCCTCGATGCTAAAATCGTCGGTGTTATTTCCGTATGTTAAATAATATTTTTGATGCGTATATTATGCAATAAAGAAAACTCTCTGTGTCTCACCTGTTGCCTCACAGCCTCCCTGAGAGGCGCCAGTACTTGTTCCATCTGGACAGGTAAAGGTAAAGTTGTGTGCGCAGCGCTCTGCGTGCAGCCAGCGGTGTGTCTGCTCTGGACTGAGCTCATTTCACTTCACCTTTCACATTTACTTCAAGCTGCGGGAAAAACAAGGGGAGGCGCCTGTGTGATGTGACTGGGAATGTATGTTGTCTGAAACGAGGGCTTCATGTTGCATCATCCAGGAAGCTCGGACAAAACTTAGATTCTGCCCTAAACTGTCTAGATTTCAAATATTGAAAAAGTGAAGCCAATGCGCATGGACCTGTATTTTTTTTCTAATAGTCAGCAATGGGCGGCTCCACTGCTTGCAAAAATAAGTCTGGTTGTGTAGAAGTCTATAAAAAAAAAAAAAAGAGACTCTACTTCTCACTTGATTTATTACCCCAGTAAATATTTTCCTGGTGAGTTCATGTTCTCAATCACTAGTTTTGAGTCTTCTTCAATACAGCTTGATGTTTATTTAGTAAATGATGATCACATTTAAAGTAAAATAGGTGATAAAGCAGCAGATGGTTACCTTGTGATTGACAGGTCGCTATTACAGAGTTGTCCAGGTTTGGTGTATGTGTTTGCATCTTAGAACTTTAACCCTTTTCACATTGTGTTTTCACTTCATGAAAGTTAATTGATACTTTTTGGTCGCATACAAATATCTTGTTCCTTGTACAGTAAGGCTTTCCATTAATAATGAAGTGGTAAAAACTAATCATCAACATTAAAGGGCTGCTGCTGCATTGTAATCTTAAAACTACATTTAAATAGATAGATAGATAGATAGATACTTTATTGATCCCGAGGGAAATTTAGGCATCCAGTAGCTTAAAAGACATGATATTATCACATATCTGTCCCGTCCCCGCCACCATTAAAATCAAGAAAAAAAAAAATTAATGAATCAACAAAATGTAAGAATAAAGGCTGTGAAATATAAACCAACACTGAACAAAAGTGGATTCTTCTCAGAAAATAAGTAGAATTAATGACATTTTCAATGTTATTTTATTAATTTAATTTAATTTAATTTAATTTAATTTAATTTAATTTTAATTTCATTTCATTTCATTTCATTTCATTTCATTTCATTTCATTTCATTTTTCAACAGTTTTTGACGAATCTGTGGACACGTTGTAAAGCGCCTGCCGGTCGTAGTGAAAGTGCGCGGCCGGAGCGGAAGCTGCGTTTACTTATTTCCAGAGATTTCATCATTCAGTTCTCGCATTACGGCGGTCCATGCTTCGTAGCGCAGCATCAGCACTGCTGAGGACCAGCACTGAGATTTACTCCTTCTGTCCGGTGTCTACGGTCCAGTCCGCTCGGCAGTCGCTCCCCTTCCCACCCGAAAACAGGCGGTTTTCTACGTCCGTCTGCTTGTGTAAGACAAAAAAGAAAAGCCTGTGGCTGCAGCTAGCGGAAGGACAAACCATGGACAGCAACATTGAAGAGATTCTCGCCCCTTTGAGGCTCGCTGTCAAAGAACAGGTAACACTTGCTATCTCATAATCTACACCGGGTCTACGTCCGTCTGTTTAGGACAAGATATCTCTGTATTTGTTCCCACCGGGCCACGGTGAGGGTGTTAGCTTGTCAGGCTAACCGGCTAACTTGACCGGCTGCTTGTGAAGCTGTCAATGAGAGAGGAGAGCCGCTGCTTGCTAGCTGAGTGCTAACGCTAGCCGGCAGTCATGTCTGCACCCTTTGCCACGTTTCAATGTGCTGCTGCAGATACTTCTGAGCAGGGTGGGGTTAAACAAAAGAGGGCAAGTTAAATGCTGCTACCAAGAATTAGCTAGTTGCTTTGTAAACATGCCCAGGCTCGACTTGTAGTGTAGCTGTCCCGTGTGCCAGTCTCAAGCCACCTCTCTTGTTTTAGGGGGACCTTGTGCGCCAAATGAAACAGGATGGAGCTCCAGATGTGGACGTTACTAAAGCTGTGGCTGAACTGAAGGCAAGGAAGAGAACTTTCGAGGCCAAGGTGAGTGCAGTTCAGCTGTGAATGTGAATGCAATCCATTGAATGATCCAGGCTGTATAATGAATCAGACGCCTTATCTATCACAATCCTGCGCCGAGCCTTGCATTTGCTGTGGATACAAACACGTGAGGAATAGGATTGTAGATGCATCACCACTCTTGCCAGCTCTCGCATTAATAACCAGGCTCTGCTGCAAATATTGATGCACTTTAATTCAAATTTGGGGGACTGTGTGCCCAAGGTATTTGACATTATGACGCATTTGATTAGAAGAAGTGTTCAATCTGGATGTGACTGAGCTCTAACATGGAATTTATTCAACAATTATAATTGTATTTAACGTAATACATTTTGAGCCCATAGGCTATCACACCCAGTGTAAGTAAGACCACCTCGTATCACGTGACCGAGGTTCCAAACAGAGGTCACACAATGATACCCGAGGCGTTAAACTTTATCTTAAACTCGCACAGCATTATGACCTTGTGTGAGCCTGTCCTCAAAGTAGGCGCCATCGCTGATCAAAATAGTTATTTTTGTCATCATGTGTAAGAAAATAATTAAACCAAAAGTCTTACCAATGATATTATGTCTTCCATGGGTTTTAAACAGTATTTTGTTGTTGTTTATGTATATTTAATCGAGGGTAAATTTAGAAACTGCTGCCTTGTGGTTCCCAGAGTCGGCTCCAAAGTGCTGAACTGTGGGTTTTTGTAAACAGGCGCACATTGTTTCTGCGATTTTATGCATGGAAGCTGCCAATATTGCAGACTTCCATAGCCCGGTTGCAGATACATCGATTTGTTGAATATTAATAACACCTATTTTAACTTGTCTTGATAAGTCGGATGTTTTGTTGCTTTCGTTATTTTTTTCCCTAGGACATGTGGACGCGTTTGCTGGTGAAAGTAATGGTGGTGTAAATACAATTCTCATTGCAGGAACTGTCATTACAACCCAAAGATGACATTGTTGACAGAACCAAGATGGAGGATACCCTCAAGAGGCGATTCTTTTACGACCAGGCCTTTGCCATCTATGGAGGTAAGACTTGGAAAGCTAATGTTAGGAAAATAAAGGCTACAGTTGTCTCGTAAATCACCGTGCACACAAGTCTTTAAGCGTTCTGTTACCATGCAGTAATGCTCCTCAGGTGTGAGCGGCCTGTACGACTTCGGCCCCGTGGGCTGTGCCCTGAAGAACAACATCCTGCAGGCCTGGAGGCAGCACTTCATCCAGGAGGAGCAGATCCTGGAGATCGACTGCACCATGCTGACCCCCGAACCTGTCCTCAAGTAGGTGTCCTTTTTAATGCTTTTTTCCCGCTGATTCAAATGTGTTTGGTGTGTAATCATTCCCTCTGTGGGCGTTAAACAGTATTTTGTTATTGTTTGTGTATATTTAATTAAGGGTAAATTTAGAAACCACTGCCTCGTGGTTCCTAGAGTCGGCTCCAAAGTGCTGAACTGTGGGTTTTTTAAAAGAGGCGCACATTGATTCTGCGATTTTATGCATGGAAGCTGCCAATAAAGCAGCCTTCCATAGCCCGGTTGCAGATACATTGATTTAATGGAATTAAACATTAGTAACTTCTCTATTTAGCACGTCTTTTTATTAGTTCTATGTTTTGTTTTGTTCCCTTTATTAAGGACATCAGGACATGTGGACAAATTTGCTGACTACATGGTGAAAGATGTGAAGAATGGCGAATGCTTCAGGGCCGACCACCTCCTCAAAGGTCAGCCTTTTGTACATCCTGTGTGTCAGTGTATATCTAGAGACTTGGCTTCCACTATAGTGTGAACTGAAGATTAGTCGTACTAAAAACAAACTCCTTCAGAGGTCTGTCTGTCTATTATTCATGGGATTCTGCAGCGGGGGGGATGGAACGTGGTCCAAACTTGTGTCGTCAGTGGCTGCTGCTGGTTGGCCAGGCTCTGAGTATCACTGTCGTGCCTGAGGGAGAATGGAAGTGGCTGCAATAGTAGAAATCACACAGGGCTTTCATAGCAATGCAAGCTGGCTGCCCGGGTCACAGAGACGGGAGCTGTGCCAAAAAGCCAGCGGGAAAAATTGTAGGTTTAGAGAGAACGTGTCAGTTCCTGCAAGACTCGGAGGCAAATTGGCTCAGACGGCAAAAAGCGATGACGTAACGAAACTTAAATGTTATGTAATGAAAATATGTCATGTTGTATATTATCCGAGATACGTCAAGTCACATTTCGTCATCTCAAACCTGCTCTGAAACGATGTGCATGGCAGCCTGCTGATTTTTAGTTTTGGGCTCATGTTCACACTGTAGGTCCAGTAAAATGAATAAAAAAACGAGGTTAATCTGATTTGTTTTCACTGTTTTCTGTTTAGTAGTGTGTGCGTGCGTGCGTGCATTGTTTTCATGTTTCTGTGTCTTGCAGCTCACCTCCAGAAGCTGATGTCTGATAAGAAGTGTTCGGCAGAGAAGAAGGCTGAGATGGAGGAAGTCACCACTCAGGTTCGTCTTAACTGACACAAAACGCTCTTTTGAGGAATTACGAGGAAAAGCTGTTTCTGATGGGGTTTTTAAATGATTCCCCGACAGGGAATAATATAATTTTATATATAAAATATCATTTTCAGATGGACAACTACACTCAGCAGGAGCTGACCGACCTCTTTGTGAAATACAACGTCAAGTCCCCCACCACAGGAAATGACCTCTCACCTCCCATCTCCTTCAACCTGATGTTCCAGACGTCCATCGGTCCAGGGGGGAACATGCCAGGGTAAAACGAAACCTAACACTGCGGAGAATATTTCCCTGATTTTTGCATCTTTTATCATTGTTTGATTTTATATTCTGAATTTGCAGCTATCTGAGGCCTGAAACTGCTCAGGGAATCTTCCTCAACTTCAAGCGTCTACTGGAGTTTAACCAGGGAAAACTGCCCTTTGCTGCTGCTCAAATAGGAAACTCCTTCAGGAACGAGATCTCTCCTCGCTCTGGACTCATTCGTGTCAGGTGAGAGAGCCACTGGTGTCGCCCTGTTGTTCTCGCAGGTATTTTGTGACTCATGACATAAAACTGGAATATAAACGCTTCCCATTCCCACGCAGAGAGTTCACCATGGCTGAGATTGAGCACTTTGTGGATCCGAATGAGAAGGTCCACCCTAAATTCTCCAATGTAGCCGACCTGGACATCACATTATACTCCTCCAAGGCTCAGACCAGCGGCCAGTCTGCACAAATCATGAAGCTGGGCGACGCCGTGGAGCAGGTTGGCATCGCTATACAAAACATATTCTGTGAGATGACTTGTGGTTTCAGAAGGCGTTTACATAGGAAACTTTTGATCAATATCATCTTGAGTAATATGGGTATTTAACCAAGCTTGAATAAGTATTATAAGCTTATTTCACTCGGTAACATAAGCTCAGAAAGTGTCTTCCCACTGTTATTCTGCTTTTGCGACCAGAAAATCAGAATTTACACCATGATGAATAATGATTTTCAAATCATTCCCATCTGATATATGATCTTGTATCATAATACTGATACACATTTCACAGCTGTGGTATTATAATAACACTGACTGTAATCTAGAAAAAGGATTTTAGGCAAATAAAAGATTTGACCAAAGCAATCCTAACTAGTTTTTGTCAAACGACTGTTTTTAAAGGACAAGAATGAACTTTCACACCCATTGATTCGTCTGTCTCATTCCAGGGAGTGATCAATAACTCCGTCCTGGGATATTTTATCGGGAGGATCTACCTCTACCTTACTAAAGTTGGTATCGCCAAAGACAAGCTGCGTTTCCGACAGCACATGGACAACGAGATGGCTCACTACGCCTGTGACTGCTGGGACGCTGAAACCAAAACCTCATACGTACGTTCCCCTTGCAGCGTTTCCTTGTGGCTCACCGGAGAGTCCGCAGACTTTTGCTCAAAGTGAATGTTTGTCCCTCGCAGGGCTGGATCGAGATCGTGGGATGTGCCGACCGGTCCTGCTTTGATCTGCAATGCCATGCGCGAGCTACAAAGGTCCCTTTGGTCGCTGAAAAACCTCTAAAAGAACCCATATCCTTCTTTTTAACTGCAGCAGCATTTACATCTTTGTTCCTTCAAACAGCAAAGGCATTTTTAAGCACCCAGATGCCTCGTTATTCTCCTTAACTCCTCCACACAAAGTTGTAAATGTCGTCCAGTTCGAGCCCAACAAAGGAGCCATCGGGAAGGCGTACAAGAAGGATGCCAAGATAGCCATGGAGTATCTGTCTGTGTGTGACGAGTGCTTCATTACAGAACAGGAGAAGCTGCTCAGTGAGACTGGGTGAGTGCCATGAGCTGCAGCTACAGTGTATGTGGGCCGGATGAAAGGCTGTGGTTTTGTCATTTGCAGCGCAGTCAATTTTGTGATATTTTTATTCCAGAGAGTTCACCATCGAGTCAGAAGGCAAGTCCTTCAAACTCACAAAGGACATGGTCAGTGTGAAGCGATTCCAGAAGACTCTGCATGGTGAGATTTATTCATTTTAATGTTTAGTTTTATGTAGGGCTGCGACTTACGAATATTTTTATTATTGATTAATCTGCGATTTTTTATTTTCTCGATTTAATCGTTTGGTCAATAAAATGTCAGAAAACATCCCAATTTCAAAACAAAGTTGTTTTTGTTTGAATTTTTTTAGTCCAAACCCATAATTTTCATTTTAATATCGTATAAAGCTAAGAAAGCAGGAAATCTCCATATTTGAAATGCTGAAAACATAATTTTCTGCCATTTTTGCACGAAAAAATTAATTTAATGATTTTATCGATTTTTATCAAAATAGCTGGCGATTTTTAAAAAAAAAAAAATTTTAAATTATTTTTCAGTTACAGTTTTATGTTGTATTTTTTCTTTTTTCTTTTTTTTTTTTTTTTTTTGTGTCTTTTAACATCATGGGACCACGTTTGAAATAAGTCCCATCATATGGAGACTATGTTTGGATACTTGGAGCAACTTTTGAAACACAGTTTCTGTTTGTCCTTGTCGTCCACAGTGGAGGAGATAGTTCCCAACGTAATCGAGCCCTCCTTCGGCATCGGTAGGATCATGTACACCATCTTTGAGCACACATTCCACGTCAGAGAAGGTGATGAACAAAGAACGGTAAGTCTGTCGTCGGGGCCGAAAACATGAAATGATACATTTCTGTCTTAAGTGCCATCAAGCATTATGTGTCTTATTGTTTCATTTAACCTTTCTTATTTTGCATTATGTATTGGCTAATCGCTACCACATTTTAGATTTCAACAAAGTTAGACATTAGAGACTCATTTTACACTTAATACATGTAACATGGCAGCAGATGCCTCACGGTAAAAACGCTACCTTGTTGCCATAAATAACCGTTTTATGATTTAATGATTGCTTTTGGGATTTAGGTCTTAATTTAAGAGCTTGTTTTCCTTTCCTACAGTACTTTAGCTTCCCTGCTACTGTAGCTCCATACAAATGCTCCGTCCTGCCTCTGAGTCAAAACCAGGAATTTGTTCCCTTCGTGAAGGAATTATGTAAGTGCCCACATAATGATAACGTACAGTATATGTTCTATTTCTGTCTGAGGAGGGAAAACAGAATGTGCTGCCGCTGTGTCGGTTACCTTTTTAAATTTTTTCCTCTCCCTCCCCCCCTCCTTAGCTGAGGCGATGACCAGAAACGGTGTCTCTTACAAGGTGGACGACTCTGCAGGATCTATCGGCAGGCGTTACGCCAGGACGGACGAGATCGGGGTGGCGTTTGGCATCACCATCGACTTCGACACGGTGAACAAGACGCCTCACACGGCCACGCTGAGAGACCGCGACTCCATGAGGCAGATCAGAGCCGAGGTACAGAACAAATTCCCTTTTTTGTTTAGTTTTTGGCCTGGCCAAGGTGGTGACCCCGTTTTGTGTATTTATTGCTTGACACCGCTTCAAATATGTGTTCATTAAACACGGCAGCATTCCGGCTGTAATTACACACTCCATTTAACACAATCGAGCTAACATGTTTTCCCTCCCCTCAGGTCGGCGAGTTGCCTGTGATTATTCGGGATTTGGCCAACGGCACATTGACTTGGGCAGAAGTGGAGAGCAAGTACCCCATCTTTGAAGGTCAGGAGACCGGCAAGAAGGACACGGTGGAAGAGTAACGCTCGCTCGGCTGCCAGTCGCTCCATGAAAAATCCACGGACTTGTTGCATATGCATCACCAGGAAGAATATTGCAGCTGCATTGTGATGAGCTATAGTGGTGCACACGCCACTGCAATCACTAAAATGTCATGTATTCATCATATCTAACAGTTGTGGAAGGCTCGCACAGGACTGTTGCTTCTCCCATGAGCAGCATTTCATCCATGTATGGCCATGTCAATATGTTTTAAAAAAAAAAAAAAAAAAAAGGGAGAAAATGTAATCAGGTTGTTGTCGTCAGTGGAAGGAGGCTTCCACCATTCCAGTTTCAGGCAGATTGGATTGAAATGATTTTAACAGTTTCAATAAAAACCAGCACGGCATACAGCTGTAATGTTTTCTTTCAAGGCTTCGGCGGCGTAGACGCACGGCGGTAATGTCCAGTGTCGAACAGTAGCTCAGTGGAAAGATGGAACCAGAGAAGACGGATCAGGCCCCTCACACACAGCCTGTTCAAGTCGGGACAGTTGTGCCGTTTTATGGGGGGGTCAACGTTGGCAGTCACAGAGCTCGATCATGGGACAGCCGGCGCTGTTTTGTTACACCTCACGCCTCCTTTACTTCTGGAATGCCGGCATGCTATCCGAAATCCCTCACCGGGGCACGATTATGCTGGGGTTGTTGGGGTCATAATGGTGGATCTACTTCACGTCACTATAGCGTAATCTTGCGGAAAAGGGGCTAATGTTGATTTATTTTTTTAATGAATTTTTTCACTCATCGACACCATTGGAGAGTGCAATAATAACGACACAATGGACCCCGCTTGCTTTTCATTATGTATAAAAGGGAGAAAACTCCAAGAAGAACAACTTTATCCTACCAGCATATTTCAGCTTGAGGCCTTAACGATAGTTATTAATACTGCAAATGTTGCTGGACTTTTGACGGCTTTCTCTCTTCGCTAGTTAGTGAAGTTGTGCACTTCATCTTCTTCAATGTTTCAAATATTACATGATAACCCGCAAGTCCGCTATATCTGAACAGTAACTCTGCAGGCGTTGACCAGAAGTTTGAGTTTCTTTTCCCGAGCAGCACTAGAGAACTTTGCCGTAGCTTTTCTGTACTTCTACTTCTTCCAAATATTCCTCTTAAGCAGCTTCTCAGACACTGGTGAGGAATAATAAATGAGGAGCATTTTGTTCGGATCCCTTTTGTTCTTCCAGAGTCTTGTGATGGTGGAAGAGAAGGGAAGCGCATTTAACACAAACCTCACGTAAACCCTCCGGTATCGTTGAATCCCCACAAATAATCTATCCTGTGATATCTGCTCTGCCTGTCTCTTTTAACAGAATTGCCTCTTCGTAAAGACAGGGAGTCGATCATTCCTCCCACGAGATAAATCCCAGACACTTCACGTGCCCGTGGGGCTCGCATCTCATCGCCGCCTTCTTCCTGATTTTTACAGAGGAATGACGAGATGTGACCTTTTACTGTTTCAATCATTTTTAATACCTCCTCATTGATGGAAAGATTCCCTGACATTTGATTGATGACGTCTGGTTTCTCAAGGTCTTCTCAGCCAGTTCTTGCTGTGAAGACGAGCACGTCGGATTCTGCTCGCGTGCTCCTTGACGGTAAACGGCCTTGACGTGGTCGTGTTGGATCGTGGATTTTTATCATTTTTCTCTCGTTCTGTGGCAAATTCCATTGATCCAATCAACACAAGCAGACATTTTGACTTGATAGATACTATGTTGTTTTGCCGTGAGCAGTTGGAAACGGAGCGGTCGGCCTCGGTTTGAAGAGGCATCGCACACGCGGGTGTGTGGAGTCCATTTACATCTGAAGAGTTGGAGCAATCAAATGCAGCAGATCAGTATGAATCAATCAAATACAAATGAAAGGCCTGTAAGAAGACGTCTCATAAAGCATCATGGTGGTTAATTCTTTTTTAATTAAATTTTATTCAATTTTATATATATATATATATATATATATATATATATATATATATATATATATATATATAAAATACACAGGATATATGTTGCATAATCTTTCTAAATGCGTCCACATTACAAACACTGTTCTTTAAAAGTATCCAGTCTAGATCTAATCCACAAGGTGGCGCTGCAGGCAAACTGATGATTTTTTTTTTTTGTTGTCATTTGATATTTCTTCAGATGCAAATCCTACAGCCACGAATGACCAATTGCACTGTTTTATTGATCGCTTTTTCACCTCCGTTAAAAAAAAAAAATTTGGAACACATTTTGACCGGAAAAGAAAAGTTGAGTATGTCTATATCAGACCACTGAGGAGGACAAGTTGCTTCCTTTTATGCCTTTTTATTTATTTCTCTTTATTTTATATATATATATATATATATATATATATTTTTTTTTTAATTTATTTATTTATTTTTATTTATTTATTTTTTTTGGTTTAAAAAATAAATATATATATATATATATAAATATATATATTTTTTTGGGTTTCTGCACTTTAATTTCTGTCCAAGCTTTCTGAGACTGAGATTCCAGGTATTAAATTTGCATAATCATGTTCCATTTCCTAATTTAGAAAATCCTATATTTTTTGCATTTTACAGTTTACACATCATGTAATCAGAAAAAGAGAATTTTTCCGCCGAACAAAGGTTTTTATTACAAATATATTGCCTGACATCGTGAGGCGTCTGGACGATATCTTCCATTCCTGAACTGTGTCCTTGTACGACATTCACCGTGTCATTGTTCATGTGAGGTGGACGTCGAAGGCTCGACATCTTGAGGAAACGGCGTGAAAGAGGCCCATGCAGAGAAAGGATTATGCAATTCCAAATCCTCGCTGAACTACACCCACGTTCATAAAACATTCAGGGGCCCCCGCAGTCTGACAGCACACCAGATGTACTTGAAGGCGGGCGAAAAAGATCATCTGTGTCCTATCAAAGTTGATATCAAGACCATATTCCTTTCTTAATTATTCATCAACAGAAACGCGTTGCTCGGGGGGGAAAGAGAAATGTCAGAGGCCGACAATGTTTGATGTCAATGATCAAGAAGTGATATACTCCAGTGTACAGCCTCATGTCTTGAGGTAGTATTGGTTCATTATGTGTGGGGGTTTTTCCCTCATCCCTTTGACACTCGCCACTCCCTTTACCAACAAGAGGGCGAGGAAGTGTTTGTGCCCCGCGGCTGTGATTTTTTTCAGAGAGCCTTTGTCCGTGTGCGCCCAATAAGTGTTGCGCTCAGTCCAACATGGAGACGACGACCACACAACTCTCCATTCTGGACTGACTACTCCGGTGTGGTCATAAAACGAAATGCTTTTAACACATAACCGACCTTGATCGAACACTTTGCATGTAAGAGAACAACCGACTGTGAGCAACTTCCTCTCATATTTACACGGTGAGCCAGAAAAGTCATTGTGGCCGACACGTCCCGCTTCATGAAGATGAACGGAAGTCAAATATTCACTCTGTTTTTAGCTCCATAAACTCCTGATGGAAGGAGCTGAGAGGAACTGCTGAGTCATAATCCTCCGTGGGTTTGCGACATAAAAAGTATCGATTGCAGCCGCTTAAACTTCATCGGGAAGGTGACTTCACTTTCTGGAAAAAAATAGTGGCGAACGTGGAGAGAAATCTATTCAGTAACAACTTCATAACGGGTATAACTACTTCCTGGAATAACCGGTACAACTTCACGGATATATGATGGAATACCATCATTTATAACTGCATTATTACAAAATAGAAAGGCAGAGCCCCGATCTGGCAACCAGAACGTTGATTACTGGCTAATAAGTGATCTATAAAGCACAAGTAAATGATTTATTAACCAATGATAAAGCAATTAGATGCAACTTCATAAAGAGTGACTTAACAGAAACGTTTTTTTTTTTTTTTTTTAAGCCTGTACAGTCTGATTGCACTGCACAGCAATCAACAGGCTTCGACGCGGACGCGTTCGCTGTTAAACTCTTGAAATTGTTTTTCTCTTAATCTTATTGCCGTCTTCCTTCGAGGAATTACCGTTAAATCTATTTTAAGCAACCGAGCCGTGGTTCCAAACCGACCCCGTCATCAAATTTTCAAAGTGGCGGACAGTAACCTGAGGCCGACTGCCAAGTGCAGGACAAGTGATTGTGATTGAGCAAAGTGGCTCAGAGCCCTGTGTTGTGGTGTCGGTTGTATGCATACATCACTGTACATCAGACACTGACCCACATTGAGCGCATGAAGCCGGCTGGGCGATTACATACTAATTATGAGCAGCATCAACAGATGACAGCCTGCATTTAGAGATGTTTTCCTCCGGTCCATATGCCATCATACTGTACACTTGTCTCTCAGGTGGGGTCATTCAGGGCCGTGCGGGCCTCAGCTCCATTAAAGTGACAACGAAGGTGAAGAGGGAAAGACACTCGCTGCTGGCAACGCACCAGAAAACCACTTTATCTCCCTCGCTGTTAGTCTACGGTCCACCGGAGCTGAAAACGCATGAATAATGTTTGTTTATCAGTGATTGTGGAGGGAGTAGGTCTGCGGTGCACAGGTAAAAGTCAGTTCAAGAGATGCAGGCTGCATGACGCATAACCCTGATGACATCATCAGCGGGGCTTGAAATATTTATCTTTTACCGAGAAACCTGCGTTATTGAGTTTGCAAGAAATGGTAATTTACCAGTAAGGCTCTGACGAAGAAAAAAAAAAAAAGGTGCTTTTGAATTGCATTATGGGAAAAGCAGTATCAAGCACTCTTGGAGTTTGACCCAGAGGCCTACTAACAGTCTGATGTCTGCCTCTGCTGCACAGATTTTATTTATGATTACTAAATAATTTACTATATACATGTACTATAATGCAATACTAATTCACTGGAAGACCCATTTAATTGTATAATTAATTTGAATAAAATAAAGTAGAGATATTTTATATATTTAAAATATCATAAAAGATGTCCATCCATAGAAACATAAACCTGCTTTTAGACGTGTTGCACAGGGCCGTGGCCACGAGGAGGTCGTGCCCCTTATGTTGTTTCAGAGATTTAAAGAATTTTTGAGGTCACATTCAGATATTTTTGTTTGTCAATATCCTGCTGTTTTAGGCATGAAATATTTATTACTATAAGGGAGAGAAAATTTACCAAAATACATTTTACCAGTTAGATTAATACAGATAATGTAGGCTAACTAATAAAAAAAAAAATAATGATATAAAGGAGGATATATTTACTTTTTTAAAAAATAAGAAAATGTTTAAATAATATATGAAATATATAAATAATATATGAAATAAATAAATAAATATGAATTAACAAATTATCTTTTTTTTTTTTTTTTTTTAACGTCTGGAAGAATCTATAAAGCTATTCTCGAGAAAAATGTGAAATTAATTTCCTGTATGTACTGAGCCTATAAAGCTGCATTAATGATAACAAAACCAAAAAAAAAAAAAAAAAAAAAGAGAAAGAAACAGAGTGGTGGGCGGACTGAGAGAGAGTTTTTTTTTTTTTCTTTCTTTTTTTTCCCTCTCTTTCAGCCCCGCGCTGAGAAGGATAACAGAAACATGGAAGGCGTGTTGTTGTAGTGAGCTTGCGTGGCCCTGTGGCAGGAGCACGGTGCACGGTCGCCATCTCTGGGTAAACACTGTGCCCGTATCACGCAGTTGGTTTGGTCGCGTGCCGGAGCGCAGCAGCAGCAGCAGCAGCAGCAGCAGGCGGAGCGCTATCCTGCCTGCAAACAGCGGACACACACGACTTCAATGCAGGACCGACGCTTTGTTTCTCTCCTGTCACCTCGGATGTTCGGACGCTTTCCTCTCACTGACATTCCCTGTTGTTCGTGAGCTCTGGGGTGGTGGGGGGGGGGGGGGGGGGTGGGGGGGGGGGGGGGGGGGGGGAGGGGAGAGGAGAGTGGGACTGCATGCTTCGAATAACATGGGATTTTAATGCTGCACACAGCGGACGCTTTAGCCCGTGCACAGCCAGGGGACTGTAGTGCGCTTGGTAATGTTTGCCAAGGAATAAAACGGTGTAGCCGAAGGTGCAACAACATCTCGTTTCCATGGACAACACGTCCATAATAACACAGGTTGCAAATCCGAAAGAGGAGGAGAGCATTTCTTCAAGTCAAGATAAAGGTAAGACGCAACATCTCACACACACATACACACGATTTTTCTATTTATCAGGCTTTGGCTGTTTTTTTTTTTTTGTTTTTTTTTTTGGATTTCCAGTCGTGGATTATTTACGTTGCTCGGTTGCCAGAATGTGATGTGCAGCCCTCGGTGCAGAGAGGATACTGGGCTCAAGCCAGAGAGTATCGACGGAAAACCTCCATTGTTCAGCTGAAGCAGAGAAACATTAAGAGCCAGATCCCCCAGCCTGTCAATATAGTCATCATGTGTGAGTGTAAACTTCAGTGCTGGGGGCTTCATTTGAGTTAAACCAGACCTCATTTAGACATTTGCGACTTATAGCGTGATATTTTATCATCTGTTTGGGGTGAGCAGGGTTTACTACAGGGGGCGGGTACTCTAATCCCCCCCCCTCGCACTGGCGACAGACCCTGTATGCATCACTGGCACTGTAAAACGCCTGGTATACTACCAATAACACCACCAACGAGCAGGGGTCAGATCCACAGATTGGCTGTGGTGCGTGAAGAAAAAGACCAAGTTATTTGTAATTTGTGCACATCAATGTTTTAGAAAGTGTTTATTTATTTATGTGTTTTTATTTTGATTTTATTTTGATTTTTTTCTCCAAATGCCAGAATAACATTGGATATGTGTTAACAGTTTGCACATTTTGTCCAGCAATGGACATGTTGAAAGGTTGTGCATCTACTGTAAAAAAAACAAAAAAACCCCAAAAAAAACACAATTGTTTATCATTGTCATCAGCTTCTCTGCACAGCGCTTGATGATAAGAAAAAAAAAAAACAATTATCATCATATAACCGACAACATATGTTTTACATGGTCAGAAATGTCCACTTCCAGATGTGTAAAAAAAAAAAAAGAAAAAAAAAAGTCCCTGAAAACAACAGCTCAACAGCTGCTCTACAGATTACAGCGGCTGAACGAAAACACATTTTCTCTCTGTTGTTTTGCACAAGAGTCGCCACTTCCCCATGTGGTGATGACATCAACGACAAATCCCCCTCGTGAGTCTGGAGCGTTCCAGTTTTCATTAACTTTGAGAAAGGGCTTTTCTTATTAGTCCGTGCAGGCCAGTCGTACTGCTTTTTTTTTTTTTTGTTGAGTCCAGCACACAAGAAAATCCGGCTGTGGAGTATTGTGTACGCGCACGTGGGATGCACAGGTGTCCATGGGAGGTGGCAGCAGGAGGGCATGGTTGTTTGGAGCTCGAGGCCCTGACATTCATCCATCCCACTGGAGCCACAGGGTGCCTGGAGGCCAGAGGGACCACAACTTCCTGCTACACCCAGCCCTCTGTTGTAGAAAAGGTCACCTTCCTGCATCAGCCTCTGCTGAGCAACTCTGACATACATGAAGCACTCACTGACATCCTGGCCTGGCGTGAATTTGAAGATCTGGACTTGTTTGCTTTGAGAAGTAATTGGACACTCATTCACGTCATCCTCTTTGCTTAAACTTACTAGTCTAGACTGACCTACATGAGTGTGCCGATCAATTGTGATTTATGCCCCGCCGCACGTTACTGATATTCATTTTCCTCATCAGCTTCCTCTAATCTTGTAGTCCCGCCTTGATAATTAAAACCATCATAAATTAATCGATAAAAGAAAAAAAGAAAGAAGTCACTAGCAGCAGACGTTCGGCTTCATTACTGACTGAATTGAGAAAGCATCACCCAGGAAAATTTGTTGGAAGAAAACTGAAACCGTTGCTTTTAGCACATTTTTAATCCCTCGCAGAGAATTCCCACACTTTCTTGTCTGCAGCATCCTGCTCGTCTTAAACAGTAAATCCCAGATGACATGTGGAATCCGACAATTAATCTGGCGGGATAAAATCCAGGGTCAGTCGCTGATCAGAGAGGACACGACAACACACACACGCACACACACGCACACACGCACTCAAACGGCTGCCGTGACACGCACAAAGTATCACCAGGGAGCTTCCTGAATGGAGTCCCTGCCCTTCACTACTGGCTCTGTCAATGCAGACAACAAACAGCGCTTGTTGTCCAGGACAGTTACTTTGCTCAGGCTGCACTGACGCCACAAATGATTACACACACACACACACACACATGCACGCACACACACACACTTGTGCTGAATATTTCAGAGCACGGGCTATTTTCAGAGTCCTATCAGTTTCATTCCAAGCAAAGACATAGTAACTCATTAGAGCGGCGTTTTTTTAGACATTTGGTCAGGTGGAGATTATATCTTTATGCATAATGGATTATGTTAAATGAGGTGAGGGCTGGAATCATAATGTGGGTGCTTTCTTTCTTTCAGACAGAGCACGTGAATAAATGCAAAGTCAACCATGTCGTACTTTTGGGGGATATACAAGGCTCTTCTTTGCCTGTGTTGGATGTGAGCTTTATCAAATGGATTTATTGTGTCATAATGTCGTTTTTTTTTTTTTTTTTTCCCCCCTTGCTTAAAACGTGTGATAATTTAAGGCCAGATATTTCACAGGGAAGCAGCACAGAAGCTCCTACAGCGGCTGAAGAAAACAGTGTTTCTTCTCTCCAAACACCAAGTGAAGCTTTTCCTTTGGCAGACGCTCCCTTTTCAGGATCTGATGCAATGAAGTGTAATGACTGGACTAACAACGCACAGGGAGTCACAGGGCGACCAGCCTCTGCCTCACTGCGAGAATCATTGAGGCTTTGCTCCGATGACTTCACAGTCCGACAGGTATCAATGGACGAGCTCTCCAACGTAATCAGATTAGGTCAAATCTGAGTTTATCTCTTCTCTGCTGCAGTGTGAGTGTCTGCAGACACTCCGACCCAAACAGATTAGTGTTTATTTGCTCGAGTTCCTGGTTGAAGCCTCATTAATAATAAGGCTCATACACTTGCCCTCACACACACATTGGTAATGGACAGCAGTTAATGGCAATGACACAGGCCTACATGTTGCTTTACATTTTGGCGTTATTCAAAATTCAGACAGCGACATGTCACTGAAATCACAAATTTCAGTTAAAAACATGATTTGTCCTCTTCACTAGATTACTCGTCTTCATTAAGAAAGTCTTTAAAAGTCTAATGTTTAGTGTTATTCTGTGTTTTTCTTCTAGTCATAGACCGTGTTAGTCTCTCAATACGTCCTGATTTACCTGTCTGTGGCTCCACCATTTGCTCCTACTGAAGACATACAAAGAAATCTTTTTACACTTTCTTTTAGCAGAGATGACCCAAGCGAGTGTAAATTGTGACTTTTGTTGGGGACTATTTTCAGCCGCGGATTAATACACATTTGTTAATCTAGTGGATTTAAAAGCATCAGGATGATGTCTGTGGTCAGTACAGTCTGCATGTTCATGGTAATGAAAAAAAAAACATGTTACCCAGCACTATTGTGGCTCTATGGCACGGAGGAATTTGTAGATGAGGTTTAACACTTGTTAGTGAGATCAGTTCATTGTTGGTTCTTGGTCTTTTCATGGTATTTCTTCACAATAAGAAAACTATAAAAACATATCACCGGTCTTATTCTTTAAGTGTGCTCTAGTGTTGCACAGCAATTTGTTTGTCAGTTTTGCTTATGTCACGCGGCTTAATATTTCTGTGGAATTTACCCGGGAGTCCTTGTGAAAACTGTTTTGCTTTTTGTATTTAGATTGCATGCTTGGTTTTCCTGGCTGAGGCTGAGTAATATGCATTCTCCTGACGAGACATAATGTCATTACCCCGTCATTACTCCAATGGCAGCTCAAGGCTGCAACAAGACCGCTTCACAGAGCCCGTTAAACTTTCAAAAAGTGGCGGTCAAGGTGGTCCGTCTGTCCTACTGCATGTGAACGTCTCTTATGGTGAAGAGATGTATCATTTCAGTGGGAGCATATGTGTATATATGGCATGTTAAAACGATTCCCTCGAAGGCTCGTTGGTTAGAAAAAAACATGTTTTGCGTTGCCAGAAAGAAAATAATGAAGCCGTAATGGAGGAAAGCCTGTGATTTCATGCACACTTGGCTTTGGAGGGTTGTTCCTGGAAACCGGCGCTGTACATTAATAAAGTGTTTATGATGTGTGGACCACACCTGCAGGGGTGTGTGGAGCACGGCTGGTGAGGGGAGCCACTGTGAGTCCCTGGCACGACCTGCCACTGTGTACAGCACTTTGCCGTCATAACCGGTGTCAAGTGTCGGGTCGAGGAGGATTACCGTCTTCTTAGATACATTTTGAGCGTACAGCATGTCATCCGCAAGCCTTCAATCCCTCTTGAGAAACACATTGGATTGCCAGTGTGTACAGTGGAGTCAATATTCACTGCGTATCCATTTTGACTGAGAGAGAGGAGGGATGAGGCTGAACTCTGAATTGCAGGTCCCTCGTTACAGATTTATGAGCCTAATTCAGCCAATGCTGCTGAGAAAAGCTGATTATCTGCACCTCCGGGGACGTGTTGGACACATCTTCATAACTTTAGTCCAATCCCATACTGGGCAGCTGTTTGGGAGGAGTTCAGTGTGTTTCTTCCGAGCCAAGCCCCTTGAATGATCAGCTTGTTATGTGCGGGACCGGCCTGTGTGTGGATTTACATGCCTGAAGTTGACGTTGGGGGGGATTGTATTAATTTATGTCTTTTTACGTCCATTCAGTCCCACAACAAGAGGCAATTGAATGTTTTTACAGCTGTGAGTTGCAAACAAATGTATTGTCGTAGTAACTTGGTTGTTGTTGCTCCGCACGGAGCTCGTTGGGCGTCGTAAGTAACCACAACGGACTCACCGCCGCTGGATTTCACATTGTGTGTGAGCTCATAGACGGTCGTTCACCAGTAGTGGCTCCCTTAGGTGTTTGTTAATGTGTCGATCTCTTGTTTTAATTTGGAAACAATGCCTAACGATCATATTTTATGTTCATATCTCTCTCATGATGTCTTTCTTTGTGCCTGTTGTTCCATTTGCAAAGAAAAAGTAAAAGTAGGCTACTCGCAAGTGAAAAAGTCATTATGCTCATGTTTTTCCACCCTTTTTGTTATTGAAGGAATAGTTTGACATTTTGGGAAATACCTTTTAATTCTCTTTCTTGCCAAGAGCCAGATGATAAAATTGATACCACTCGCTCGTATAAGCCGCAGCCAGGAGACGGTTAGCTTAGCCTGAAAACAAGGGAGCTTTATCCCTCGTTTTCAGCGTCGCTCTGTCCAAGGGTAAAGTGAAAGAACCCCTACCACCTCTAAAGCTCACTAAATAACATTTTATATCTCCTCTGTTTAATTTGTACAGAAACTGAAGCATAAAAAACAACCAAAGTTGCTTCCACTCTTTACGCTAACCGGCGCATGCAGGCACGTCCTGTGACAAACTCCAGCCGAAGTTCTAAAATTAGACTGATGCTCGGTCAATCCTGAACTTTACACAATTTTAAAGAATCCAAATATCTTCCAAATGAACCCTCGTTGGAATATCTGTCAGCCAGCCGAGTATCAGCCCTTCTCCCTTTCTTGTGCATTTCCTAAGCGACGGACTTTGATCCTGACAATTTATTATAAAACTGTCAGAACAAATGTATTAAGTGTTATAATGGCTGGCAGACGTTTTTTTTTTTTTTTTTTTCTTTTTTTTCCTGAGAGACAATGAGGGTTATCTTTTGTGACACAGAATGCATTAGGAAGATTTATGTCACATTTTCACGGCCGTTCACAATAAAGATTCAAGTTGAAAAATCAGCAAAGTGGCCCTTAATTACGAGGCAGCCTGCGGAGATCTATGGATTGTGAGACACAGTGAAGGAGAGATGCAATCGCACCGCAATCCGTCCCTAGAGAAGCCACAGGGGGAAATAGTGTGGGTTGACTCTTTCTTCACTCCTACACTGGCTGACTGTGAATACTTAAACCATCACTCCGAAAGAGTTCACATCACTGCTGCTCTGAAGTCTGCGCTGGCATCCAGTTTAAAATAGAGTTTTAACATCCTTTTACTTGTTTATAAATCTTGTCACAGACTGTGCTGTTGATATGCTGCCAGTCGAGCGCTCAGATCCACGGGACTCTGATCCGGCTCCATTGTTGTCGTCCCACATACACTGTCCTGCTGCTGTAAATACTCGCTAGTGCGCTAATTACCTCACTGAAAATAGTCCCAAACAAATGCACTATGTACAGTGTACTTCCGCTTGAGTAACGTTTGCTTGAAAACTACAGTTTGGGGATTTTACCTAGACGTAAAATGTAACTATATTTTCGCGACTGTTTTTAAGATTTGCATCGTCTGTAGCAACCAATGGGCTTTGGGACGGTTGGGTGAAAGTATTAAAAGACGGTCTGAAAGATGTTGGTGTTGGTCTTTTCAAGGGATTAATGGAAGGAACAAAATAGTCTAAATAGTCTAAAGTAACCTAAACAAGAAGTAGGCCTTCCTAAAAAAAAAAACTTGTATATCATCCTATTTGTCTCATGTTTTTTTGTTAGCGCACGTATGTTAAGGTATGTTCCTCTTTCTGTTCCCGTTCATACCTGGAGTTTCATTCCTGTGTTTATAATCGGTTGGTGTGTTTGAGCTGAGGTTTTTGTAAGAGGAATGTTTTTTTTTGTCAATGAGCTATAATTTATTGTGTATCTGTGCTGTATGTATTTACATTTCTATTCACATACGTAGCTTATATTCCTCTTATGTAACGCCTCGTGTTGCTCAGATTCAAGGAATGTACTGTATGTACGTCTGCTGCTGCATCACAAACTCAACGTCTCTGCTCTAAGTGAAGTATTTTGTTATTCCGTTAGTTGGTTTGGGTTTTTCTTGGCCTCTTTTTATGTCTGTGTGCTTTGGACTGTATGTTTGACGGCATTGTGGGAAAGTTTTATGTTTGAATGTTGCCTCAAGTGCAGCTCATCCACTGTGGTTGCTTGTTTTGGAGCGAACTCTACTTCAAAATGTCCTGCATGGGCTTTGAAGAGACTATTAGGATTTCAAGTAGATTCTCCACGAAATGACATTCTGCCCAGCCGACCTCCATCCTGAGCACATCATGATGTAGTTTATATTGATTTGAATGAGAAAATATACATTATAATGTAGGATAACGGCAGCGTCTTTTAGCGTAATCTACTGCAGCTGTCGGTGACTTTCAACTCCTCGAGCTTCGGAGTACAGAAGACGAGCGGCTGATCTTCTGCTGCATGCTTGTCGTGCCTCGATTTAAACGCACAGCATTCTTGTGGGATTACATCACTCATGCCTTTCCTGTATATCTTGACACATCGGCATTTCAATGGCTGCGAATGAGTGGGGACCATTATTAATGCTCCAAAAGGCCACAATCCCTTCAGAGCAAAAGGACCACATGCCACCACGCTGCTGCTGCTGCGGCGGCGGCCCTGTTCTTCTGTTGAGCGTGGACTCTGACAAGCCACAAACTGGAATTAATTGAGCATCCATCCAGCCAAACGGACGTTGTCAAAACAGATCAATACAATCAGAGAAAGGTAGGGGTCAAGGAGGAAAGAGTGGAGGTGTGCGTGTGTCTCGAAGAGAGGGCACGAGAAAGTGCTCAAATAGCATCTGTGCGTATCTCGGGTTGCAGGCAGGTAGTGCCAGCCTGGCTCTGACAAGGGGATGGCCTTTCTGCATATTCCCCCCTCTTCTGGCTGGCATTCATCACCAGTAATTGGCTATCTGAAAGGGAGATCATGTTTTGTCCATAATGACTTTCTGTCACCCTTTTCTGAATTAGGTGCCAGTTTGTCGGATTTGACAGAAAAGCATAAAAACATTTAGACATTTTTAAATAGATGAGCGTAAGCAAATACACAAGGTTGGAGGCTGTAAAGGAGGCTTTCTTGTCCTCTCCAGAGGTAAATGTGAATACTGTTTAGCCGTGAATCTCAAGGGGCACTAAGTAGGACATGCTGTGTGTGGAAATGTGGAGATGAACGCCTCTCAGAAAGCAGAGGCATGGGAATCTGTAGCAGAGAAAACACACAAGCAGGGCAGGCACATGCTCACAACACACACACACACACGCACAAATACATGACCTACTTGTCAGCTTTACTTTCCATTCATAGCGAGCAGCATTTTAATGAATCTGATTTGAGCCTCCTGCCTGAAATATACGCAATTTGTTGTTTTTAATTCGTATTTAAGAAAAAGACTTTACGGGCCGTCGTTCCATTTAATCTACACACCACCACGTCTTCTGTAGCGCTGGTGATGTCATCAGTTTTACGAGCATGTCCATATTCAAGAGAAGCCTAAAGACGGGCCTTTTTAAAAAAAAAAAATTTCTTTCATCGGATATTAAATCTTCTTTTTTTTTTTTCTGTTTTTTTTCCCCTTCTTTTTTAAAACAACAGACATGCAAGGAGGATTTCCCATCAGTCACTGAGCTTCTGGCATTGAGCGCGCGGTTGTAGATGAGCGTATAAAAAAAGATATATAAATAATAAACTGCCGCAGCCCCAAACAACGTGGGCTGTGTTGCTGCCGGTTGCGTAACTCCAGCAGGAACAGTCAGATCTCCCTCATTATTTCTCCCTGAGCTCTCAGTGGGTTAATTCCCCCGCGCTTGTCATCTCCTTCATTACGCCGAGCGCTCCAGAAGCAGCAGCCCTCGTCCCCCCCACCCCACCCAACCCCACCACCACCACCGGGGGGGCTGCAAACATGCTGGCACCGCCACCACAGCGCCCACGCCGCTGTACGACCGAGGCAGGAAAGCAGGGGCAGACCCGCCCACATCTCCGTGTCGGAGTGCACGGCAGCAGCGCCGAGAATTAGTGCCCTGCAGTTCCACAAGGGTGTCAACCGAGAGGTTTTATATGTTTAAACCTCAGCGAACCATGTCTCGACTTCAAATGTAACTGAGTTATTGAGCGAATGTCAGTTACATAAGGTAATGTAGGATGCATATATCTATATAAATCCTCCCAGATAAGCAGGGAAATAAAGCCGGAGGGGCATCTGAGGGTCAGTCAGCGTGACTAAAGAGTGTACGGGGGCCTCCACAGCCTGCAATGTGCACCCCAGCCTCAGCTGTCCGTGTGGTGAAGTATGGAGGCTTAATGGGAGTTTATTTGATCATACTGTGCTATTATTGCCTCGATGGCCTCACACATAACCCACCAAGGAGCTCGGCACGGTGGACGCACACAGGCTGAAGTGTCAGGCTCAGCTCATCTGATGCTACCTTACTCCGCTCAGCTGTTTGTGTCCGCGTGTGTGTGTGTGTGTGTGTGTGTGTTTGTGAGCAGACACATGTTCGAGTGCATTGTGAAGCAGATGCTCTTTGGTGTAAATATTGTTTTTCGGGAAGACAATCTGTTGTAATTATCATCTCCTCTCCTTGGTGGGATTTTCTGTTGGATGGAAATCAATCAGAAATCTTTTGTTTTGGGATGAGAAAAGATGAGCGTCGGTATAAAAGGGTCAGCTCTTAGTTGTAGGAGGCTCACGGTGTCCAAGTGCGCTTGAGCAAGACAGTGAGCGGCTGAACTGGCTGCTGATGTACATGTGGTAGAGGACAAAAATGGAATTAACATTTTCCAAAAGCATCTGCTGAATGGATGAAATGTAAAATCTATTGATTCACGAACCAAGTCGTTACGCAAGCAACGTTTTCAATATTTGCTGGTTCCTTTCGCCGTTTTAAATGTGAAGTTTTACTGCTTCTTGTTTTATAGCATTGTAAATGTACAGTCTTACAGGCTGGTGGTCAGACAAAACCACCAATTGAAAGACATTGTCATCAGCTTTTCCCCCGACGTTCTGACATATTATAGACTAAAAATAATCCATTACGAAGGCAAAGTCTACAGATATTCTTGCAGCTTCGTGAGGCTGCACTCGGGCACAGCTGTGCTTTGACCTAAATGCTAATTTGCCGCTCGCATGGCTAATAAAAAATAAAAAAAGCCAAATATTTGCTGGTTTCAGCTGCCTCAATTTGAAGAGTTACTGCTTTCCTTGGTTTTTATTGTGATTGTGATTTGATATATATGGATTCTGGACTGTTGCTCAAGCCGAACAAGCACTTTTGTAAGATGACTCGCGTTTTTGTACGTACAAACAGCGACGAGATAACTACACAATAGTCAAGAGACGAGTGCATGTAGCCGTTAGTCGCCGTCCTTTCAGAACAAGATAAAAGTGTTTTCCTTTCTTGGAGGTACACTGTAATACTGCAGGGATTCCTTCCACAGTGTTATTTTGCTGACACAGTGCAAAACAAGGAGTTCCCCTTTCGCTGCTCGTCTGTTGCTGTTTGTGAACGCGCCGGGACAGAAACTCTTGTTCTTCAGGTGCTCGCTCTGCCTCGAGTGTTGTCAACTCAAGACATTACATCCCAGGCTCCAGGCTAATAGTGGATTACCTGTTGCTGTGTGTGAGTACAAGTACTGTTCTTCATTTGTGCTGCAGCCAAATCAGTTTTTTTTGTTTTTTTTTTGTTTATCTCACATGGTGTTATATAAGCCGTAGACAGCTGGTACCACTTTTAATGCACCCCACGTTCAAAATCACAGTGAGGGGAGGGAGGAAATAAACTGAAAAAAATCCTACCCACTGCTTGAGGCGATGGCAGGGGTCATTTTTAGTCTGTTGGCGTCATGATGTCATACAGTAAAGCAGAGATAGCATGGAAATCCCTGTGGCTCCCGGCGGTTTTATTTTTGGGTGTATGTTAAGTACCAGGCAGTGCCATTTTAAACCAGCCTGTTTTCCATCTGAATTATTTAAGATGCACCTTCACGTAGGCCGTTCTCACGTTTACCTTCATGCCCCCCCCCAGGTACTGTACGCTTTACCTGCCTGGCTGGTCAACCAACTGCTGCTAAAACACCCAGTGAAGATCCAAAGTTATATGACTATTAATATGTTTTTTTTTGCCAAAACGTATGATTCACTCATGGCCTGGTAATAAATGTTACGAGGTTCATTCGATGTGATCGGCGTGTTTAAAACCTGATCATCTGACTGCTGGTGCTTATTACCAATCAACTTGGTGAGAACAATGTTCATAACTAATAGAAATGATGTCCAAAACTATGAAAATAAGACCCAAGTTGTCATGAACCTGACTCAACCTTTACGTTTGCCCTGCTGGGTCGCTTCCCCAGAAGCCTTTGGCTCAAGATGAATGTCCTGACATAAACCTTTTGACACTTCTATCCAGCAGCTAAACTTATGGTCGTATTTGAAATGTGCCATGTTGTCTTTTGACTTTATGTGCTTTTAGAGCTACAGTAAAGGAGGCCACCTCCAAAGTCTTGAGCTAAGCCCGGGATCATATTCCCTCTCGGAGCTTGGCATTAGTCCACGCTGTGGGTCACGGGGTGATTATCTCTTCCTGTCAGGAATGCTGAGAATTTCCTGCGTTTTCTCCCTCTTCCGTCCTTGTTAGTGGTTATTCCTGAACATGTGACGGAGAGCCCGGGCCCCGGCCGGCTCTGATTGACTAGAGAGCCTTCTACTGTATCACTGTTACCTAACGCTCAGCAGCAGCACTGAGACAGCCACTGCCATAAAGGGACGTCTTTTTACAGCTCTCACATCAAGGGAATATGCTGATCAAATGAAGTGTATTCAGTGGGTAAATAATTCTGCACCTGCTCTCAGGAGGCTGCAGCTTTGGCCTCATATCTCTCTCTCTTTCTCTTTCTCTCTCTCTCTCTCCAGAGAGCTTTTGTTAGATACAACCACTTGCATGCAACACCCTTTACTTCCATTTCAGTGAGGTGGATCCCTTATTGCAGCCGCAGTCCAGGGTGCCTTGCTTATTTGACAGATTTAACTTGCTGTGTTTGTGCAGCCTCCTGCGTTTTTTTTTTTTTTTTTCTTTAATGGCAAATGTTACACTTTAACCTTTCGCTGTTATTCTCAGAGCATTACTGCGCAAGGCGAGCCGACTCCATTCACATTCCTGAGCAAGGACATCGAAAGGAAAAAAGGGTTTGTGTCAGCCCGTGAAGTATGCCGTGTGTTGATCGCTGTACACGTGGCCCTTTGCCTAAACATGTGAACATTTGCTGCATGTGTGCGTGCGTGTTTGCTCGCTCCCCGGCAGAAGTCAACTCTCAGCGATGTTGTTTGTGTCGAAAGGGAGAAAGGAAGGCTCTGTTTGTGTAGGGTGGTGGTGCAGGAGGGGGTGGAGTAAGAATGAGACCCAAGTATAGGCTGTCTCGCCACAGTAACTCTCCCCACCCATTCTACGCCCTGTTCTCCCCTTTCCAAGCTCCCTCTCCTTTCTTTCTCCCGCTCTCGCACTCCCACCTGCTTTTTTTTTCGGGGCGGTTTCGGGGGCATCGGACCAGGGCGGGAACATGTAGACTGTCTCAAAATGGAGGAGCGAAGAATGACATCAAAAGAGTTTGAGGCCAACTTTTAAGGAGAGTGAGGGAGGACTCAGGGCTCAGGGCCCCTCACAACTGGAAACTTACTCTGTTAAAAGGTCCAATCACTCGAATTACAACCATTTTACTCCTAGATAGTTTGGGTTTTATTTTGCCCAGTTCTCTGAGATTCCTGTTGTCACCCACAATGCGATGGAAGTGAACATCATTTTGTTTCTGGAGCCTGCAGAATTAAAACAATTTTTTTATTTGTGCTACCATAATGGCTCTTAATGAATCTATAAAGCATCAGTATATTATTTATTAACCATTAGATACAACCTTGTAAACCTTTTTATAAGAAAGTGCCATTAGATTCATTAGAAAATGGTTCCCGTTATTCAACACACCTAAAATTAAAGCAAATCTGCTTCGCCGGTCCACACTTGGGTGAACCAACCCTTTTATATTTTATAGTTGTAATTACTGTAATTTAGTCATGCTATGTTCTTTAAAGGTGGTGCCACAATGTGACGTTCGGCACATGCATTTTATTCCATTAAGTCCATGCTTGCGGCGCGTTGCCTTTTCTCTAATCAGAAGAATTCTTGTCGTGTTCCACTATCAATGCGTTCTCTCTACAAAACCGTAAAACATTCAAGTTTACTTTTCAATCCCCTAACAGAGAGAAGTATAGAGTGTGTACTTCTACTCGGTGTACTTTTATCAGTTTGCTGTACCAGCGGTGAGTGCATCAAGTCAACAAGGGCAGAACATCTTCTTCAATCACCGTTGCAGACAAGTAACGCAGAGCGCTGCCTTCCTGTTCCCAACGTATCGCTGTGTTTGTTTACCCAAGTGTTGCTTCTCGGGAACATCTATCGGCGGAGAGGAAGAGCCTCGGCGAGCTTTGGACTACAAAGACGGGGGAGAACAAAGAAGACAAACTGCCGCAGCCTGTCGGATCCAGTCGGAGCAACTCAAGGATAGTTTCAGGCGTCAATCTGAAGCCTCTCAGAACACGAGCGGGCTGCAAACAGCCTCAGCATGCATGGCTAACTGGGCCGCCTGTGTCACACGGCTGTATGAACACGTTAACAAGACGGCAGCAAGAAGGGCACGAAAATGATGATTCCAGCTAAAGTCAGCCCGTGGACAGACTTCAAAGTCCTGAACAGATTTGGGATTTCCATGCCTAGAAATTACCTTTAAAGCAATTAAACTGGCAGAATTTCTACTTCAGGAACACCTCAGGGTAATTGCGCTGTCAAGTTTTACCCTTTGTACTGGAGCTGCCCAAATTTCTATTTTTATCCATCCTCACAGACAGAAAATATAAAAATGATAATCCGTGCTAGAACATTTATAGAGGACTACAGACCCTTGGAGCCTGCATCTTTCTGCTCCGTCAGTGTGAAAGTAGGCCATGGGCTTTAGAGACAGTGAAGGAGGTATGATGTAACCAGGGACATGTACACTGTGTGTGTTGTTTTCTACCTGGAGATTTGCAGCACTGATCTTCCCTTCTTCCCAAGCGTGTGGATCTAGGTTTCGCTTAGGTTATTGTCAAAATAATAAATGGTTTTGTACCCAAGCTGTTTAAAATCTAGAATCTACTGTATGAGTCTTTACATTCAGGGTCTCTTTAATGTGAAAGATGCAACATTTTCTGCCGCTTTCTCTCACATAGCCTATATGATAATAATCTGTCTGTCTCTGCCCTTCTTTCTTGATGTTAATTAACTGGACGAGCTTCCCAGAGGGCGCTCTGATGGTGGCTATTTATGTCCCTGTGCTCCCTCGCTGTGTTGTACGACATACTGTACAGCCCGCTCGTCCCGATGACGCGATGATGCATGTGAAACACAATCTGTCGGCCATCACTTCTGTCTTTTTTTTTCAAAACCATTCTCTCATATGAAATACGCCAGTGTCTAGAGAATCGGGTCCGCACATTGTCCGGCGTTTTCCCTTTCGCACAACAGAAGATCGTCCGTGTCAGAAGCGTTCTCGGTTACCGGAAGTACTCTGTTTGGTTTCGGCAAGGGGCGGCGCCCGGGTAGAGCACGCAGGAGGCGGGACATGTCATGGATTACCGAGTCTCTTGCCGTTCGGACGACATCAGCGTCGGCCCTTACCGACCGAAGGTCCCGAATCTCGTCGTCTCTCCTCTTGGACTTCATCTTTGCCGTCTTCGTGTAAATTAGCCTTCTTCTTCACCCTCGGATGTTTTGTTTTCTTCCGTCTTTAAACCAGCTGCAATAGAAGCGTCATCGACACGCTCGCTTGCTGGGAATTCACCGGACAACGAGAGGTCTCTATCCACACATTGGCCCAATCGGACATCACACAGACTTTGTACCAGGGAGCTGGCGGGGTGAAGTCGGTTTAGTGTCCCGGTCCAAATGATTTAGACACATTCTCACGTACAGCTCCTCCGGGCAGTGTCTAAATAGTTCCAGGGTGGCAGTGCATGTATGAAAGGGGCTTCAGAGGATGTTTTGTTTAACATAAATGCTTTGATAGATTTGATACTCTCAACAGGTGGCCTTGCTGTGAGATGGCACTGAAACAGCACTTGATTCAACAAGTCAAGAGAGGCCATTTCATGTCTCACTCAGTGTTATTTATCGGCATTTAACGCATTAAAACTATTCGCAACATTCTTGCAACAGAGTATTTTGTTGGTGTAATCGCTGGAATACTTCATAATAATGCAAATAACCTCACTCTTTCTTTTTTATTGTCTCTTCCAGTCTCCCAGTCCAACAGCAGCCTGAAGAAGCATCGCAGCCGGAGCATTTTCAGCCCCTTCTTCTGCTGCTTCCGCAACTACAATGACTACCACGTGGAGCCCCCGCCCGCCAACAACAAGACCCTTTCTCTGCCCCCGTCGCCAGAGGAGAATGGCAGTCCTCCCAAGGTGAAGCTCATTTTTCTCTCGCATTATTCTCGGCAAGAGTCCAAATTGCATACCATTTGCATCCACGTGACTAAAAAGAAAAATCTTGAGGGAATCAGTTGGATGTTTTATGACGGGAATCCCAGTGAGACCGGTGGGATCCAGTAACGAGTAATACTTGTTTGGTTTTGTTACAGAGAGCTTGTTAGGGTTTGCTTTTTCCTGCAGAGAGCTGAGGCCGAGGCGCTGTGCAGCCTCGCTGAGCTCCCTCCACAAATCTTTCCAGCTGCTTCAAACCCGTTGAACCGAGAGGTTGTTTACCATCCGCTGCTTGAAAATACGGGCTCGCTTCCCATCTCGCATTCTTCGATATCTGCCTACGTACACAACCGCGCGCACAAAATAACACACAGAGCGCGCTGAGAAGCTCAAAAGACACACACACACACACGCTCTTACCATACACCCATGACAACACATGTACGCACACACACACACATGCACACATACTGCTTTAATCCCCATAAAGTGGGCCTTGTGTGTGTGTTCGCTGTGATGGATTGCCTGGCACCCACGCCTCCCCCTCTCCTCACACACACTCTGACCAGTGTAGTGAGGATGTGTGAAGCGAACGTTCTGGCCGCGGGAAAAGGCGCCAAACCCCCCGAGCTCCTCCGCAAACATGGCGTTCTTCTGCCAAGGCAGGTACACTGGGCTATAAATGGAGCAAAGTCATATCACATTTCCACTCCTGTTTACCTGTAAATGTCTCTCATTCAGGGGAGGAATGTGTGGCCCTTCACAACACCATACATGTGGTCGGCGCTGACCCGCTCCGGACCCCCTCCTGAACAAATGAGTTCACATTCATTTGGAGTGAACTTGGCGAACCTCGCCATAAAAAGCCTTGTTATAGTTATATTTTGGAGTCCCTCCCAGCAGTGTACTGTTGCTGGATTTCTGGCCAGCCGTGTTTGTTACTATGGCAGCTCTGTTTGTTTTTGAGCAACTCACTTTCTATCACAGTGTGTACTATACGTCCCCTTTTTCTCTACCCCTCTCCCTCTTTTTCTGCCTGATTTAGAATATAGATGTTTTCGATTTCGTCCTCGCGCAGTTTTTTGCTTTGGCTTTTTCTGTTTTACCACCCTGTCTCTCTCAATCTCGTTCTCCTTTTCTCTCTCTCTCTCTCTCTCTCTGTTTGTTTTCTCCAGTGTGACCAGGTCCAGGTCATCCCCATCCCCAGTGTATGTATTATGATCTTTCATTTTTCTTCATCTCGCTCCGTCACAGTCACCTCTTCCTTCTGTTGTGTTGTGCTTCATCATTCTCGCTGCATGTGGATGTCGGCACAAAGGTGATTTTTCTTTTTGCACTGTACCGTTCTGACAATCACAAGACTTTGCTTTGTGCAGAAGGCTGCAATCATAATCCATTTATGATCATATGATTTTATTCTGGCTTTGTCTTTTCCTCCATTTCTTTCCTTATTCCTCCAATCACTGGAACAGAACATGAGATTGATTTCCTTATTAGATGAAATTCATTGAATCTCGCGCGAGACCTTTGGATCCTCAAGTTTGGATCATCAAATGGATGGCTCTTAAAACGCTTGATTAAATTAGGTATTTGTCTGTACGGAGCAAGATTACATTGTTTTATGCACTCCGTTGTCAATGAACTGTCCGTCAGAGGGGCGGCTCGGTTTCAATGATTTCTACTTCGTCACACATTCACTTGCTTTTTTGTGCTGAAGCGGCAATTCATTTAGCTATTTTGGAATCTACGCAGTGCCTGTGGTTCACTGTAATTTAGGATATTCACACTCACAGCATCCCACATCGCTGCCAAGCTTTAAACTACACCACCCTTCAATGGCAGGAAGTGCATGTGGCGATGAGGTCTGCTCTTTGTATTCCCGGCAGGGTCCGGGCGAGGACTCTGAGAGGCGACTCAAATAACTCCAGCTGACCTGGACAAGTTACCGTCTGCATCTGCGTCGTTACTTTAACGCAGTGTTAAAAACAACGCAGGAAGTAGACAAACGAGACATCTCTGCAAATTGTTTTTAGGTTGGAAAAATACCAAGTATCACAGTCACAATGCCACGCCAAAAAGCTCCAAAGAAACCAAAAACTCATCACAAATATATCAAATTGACAATATTGACAAAAAAAGGCCCAATAACTTAATACTTCTGGAGCTTTTAGCTGCATTTCATGGTCTTCATCAGCCGATGGAGGGGGCTCTGTCGTGATGAGATTGAAGATGCATTTACATGAATACATGTTATAATAACAGTAAGTACTTCATGCTTAAAGACTTACAGCAAGTCATGTGACACCAATTTTAATTTTCATATAGCACACATTGATTATTCCATATCACTATTATTATGCCCATATGATCCCCAAATCCCAAATATATATACATTTTCTTTTACTGTGTAGATATTACTGTAATAAATAGAAATGCATTCCACTTTCTTCTTATGATTTTAATTTTGAGCTCCAACCGCCATTGAAACATAATTATCGCCTTCTTTTCTCATCATCGTTTTCCAAATAGTAGAAATATTGTCATCGTTTAAGCTTCTTTTTTTTCTATTTATTCAAGATGCGTACACCTTTTTATAGCAAGCATACATATAGTACGGGATTTAATATTTGAATTCATTTGAAATATTGTGTCGGTTTATATTGCGTACATACTTGAATTTGCTCTTTTACATCCAACAGACAAACAGTTTTTTCAGCATCTTTTTTTTTTTTTTCTTTTTTTTCTTTCTGCTTCACTCTGATAAATAAAAGGACTTCCTATCAGTGAGCATGGTGCGCTGTGGTTGAGTATTAACACTTTGGGATGGGGCCCCGTGTGGCTTCAGGTGAAGGGCTTCTTTATCCTCCCCCTGTAGCTCCCTGCTAAAAATGTCATGGTTCCTATCATTCTTTCTTTGCTCAACCCGCATGTGTAAATCACATTCATCACGGCCTGACAGGGCCTCATTCAGTGTCCTTGCTCACAGAAAATTCTTCCCATGATACATCAGCATGCAGTCCCGCGATAAGACATGATAAATAGTCAGCCTGGCTTAAACACACGGAACGCAGGTACATGCAGAAAATGGCTGGCACCAAAATGGTGTGTGTGTGTGTGTGTGTGTGTGTGTGTGTGTGTGTGTGTGTGTGTGTGTG
>CALSCE010009814.1:6803629-6849998 GCA_943593645.1 Bovichtus variegatus
GTGAGATTGACAGAGTCCTTGCTCCTCACCTCTATGGTGTGTGTGCATGAATGGATGCATGGAGATGTGTGTGTGTGTGTGTGTGTGTGTGTGTGTGTGTGTGTGTGTGTGTGTGTATGTGTGTGTGTGTGCGCCCCCTATGGCCGCACCATCTGCCCAGTGCCTATCTGTAACCCCAGACCTGCTTGGCCGAGGACAAAAGTGTTCTTCCTTTTCCCTCCTGACCCTGAAGGCAGCACAGTCACAGAGTTCAGTCAGGATGAGGAAATACAGAGGGTATCAGCAGGGACTCGTACAGTCATAGGTACATACACTTATGTACATAGGCACATTAGTTATCATAATATTAGCAGCGGGACAAGTTTTCATATGAGATTTCATGGAGAAGGAAAAAAATTCTCACCTCCCACCTTATGATATCGTATGATGATCTGCTGTTTTCTCCAGTCTCATATCATTTTAATTTAAATATGTTCAGGGTTTGGGAATTATACAACCAATTTGAAGGCGTCAATTTGTCTTTTTTTTTCATTGTCCTTTGATTGAAAAGCAGATTATCAAGGCAAAACAATGTCAATACTCGATAAATGATGAAATGAATGATTAGTTGCAGCTATTAATTACCGTGAGGCTCTCGCCATGATACTTCACTATGACAGTCAATGTTGATATTACTCAGCTAGAGTGGTCATATGTTCATAAAGTTATACCTCTTTACTGAAATGATTAATTGATTATCTAAATTGTTGATGGATTTTTTTGTCGACCAAGAAATTGCCCTGCACAGTGACACCTCCCTGCATCTCATTTATTCGCTTAGAGGTTTATTTAGTGTCACCTCTCCCGCTGAGCCATCATCACACCCTCATTACGACTGTGTGCGAGTGCAATTTGCAATATGTTCCCAGTAATTTACGCTACATTGTAAATGGTTTGTATTGTCTCTGCAGCCTCCAGCCAAGTTCCTGCTGCCGGAGGTCAGTATAGCTGACTACGGCAAGAACTGTGTGGTGATCGACCTGGACGAAACCCTCGTACACAGCTCCTTCAAGGTATTCTACCACACACACACACGAGTGCACATTTAAGTTAACAGGCACTCTAGGTTTCAGTCGTGCCATGCTGTTATTCCACAGCCTGAGAGGGATAATAGGATTATACAGAAATAAATCCCGAAGATGCCATTCTTTGCTTTGAATATGGGCACGATGGCATATAGACAATTAGCATTTGAGGTTCCCGCTGAGCTCCGGCAGCATCACTGAAGTGCACGCAATCAAAGAATGTCCGGCTTTTATGCACCAGTTAGAACAGGAGAAGGCAAAAAGGAGGTCTTACTTTTACTTTAACACAGCGTTGGCATGGCAACCAGCCATCGATAGCTGTGCGTGATGCAATTCATCAGGACGACGAGCTGTTTGCCGGGAGGCACCTACACTATCAACCCTGTCTTGTGAAAACTATGTACAGTATCTCCAGCTTTTGGCTTTCTTCACCACCTAGAAAACAATGAAGAGCAGGAAATGTGCCGCTTCCTCTCCTGTCAAAAGTCGATCTAACTCAACCAGCAGATGATCTCGCCCTCTTTCCCTGCAATCAACTTAAAACACAGAACAATAAGATGGTATCTCCTTTAAATATAATTCAAATGTCAGTGGTCTAAATGAATGTATTGTTCTACAGGATACTGTGTTTCAACAACGCCTGTTCACCGTCCACCAGATAAACTCGTCTCTAATTGAAAAGCCCATCTATAATTAATTTAAATCAAGCCTGCTCTTATGAGTTAAAGGGTTTTATTTGAATAATTAGTTGGATAATTCTCTCAACACATAAAGAAGCATAGGGCTAATCCCTATTTTCTTTTTCAAATGAAGAAGACTAAGAGCCTACAGCCATGTGTCGCTGCACATTAGCTAAGTGCATCCGAACATTTTACAATGTAAACATGCCGATATAATGTTCACCATGTTCACCATCCTAATCTAGGGTGTTAGCATGCTCCCGTATGCTCGTTATCCAATAGTTTTTGACCAAAGAGCAACAATGCTAACCTCAGAGCTACGCTGCTAGCATCACATGCTGCATTATCTCACCAATTTATGTGAAAAAAATGTTTTGCCTGCTTGTTTTTTTCGGCACCACTTCTTCATTTGACAGCGCAGCCCACAGTCCTGCAGAAGGTAACTGAAGGTCATGCTTGTAAGTCAAACCCATGATATTTCAATAACGGCACAGACATTTTACTGTTTCTATTTTCAGTGACCTAAAATGCTCTGGAAGAAAGGCTAAAAAAAAAAAAAAAGAAATATCTGTGTACGTGTGGGCTAGGCCCAAGATGGTTATTTTTAGGAGAATTCATGATATTTATACCATGACGGGTGACAAATGAGAAAGGCATATAATGAGTGCCGTGTCTCACCATCCACTTCTACTGACACACCTGGCGCACCTAGTGACCCACTTCAGCTCGGCGCTGCCTCAGCTGATCTTGTTACATCTGTGTGTACTGTATCCGTGCCTGTGTGCCTTTTTCCCCCCAGCACGAGGAATCCAGAGAGGTGTGCAACAAAATAGCTCACGGTGAAACTGAAGAATCTTTTGTGTTCGCGCTACTTTTATTCAGCCGTGAAAGGAAACTATTTGTTTATTAAAGATAACTGCAGAGAAAAACACTTTAAGTACATTTTCACAGGACGAGGAATTAATTTGCTGTGGAGAGTAAAAGGAAGAGAAAAATCTACACACACTGTACTGGACCCACCCATTACAGTCACAAGCCAGCAGTATGGGGCCACACACACGTACATGCTCACCCACACACAAGGGTGTGTCCAACGCAGTGTACTGTTGCCTTGAATGACTGCGGGATGAATTTCGCAGAAACCCTGGATCTGCTCTGATAGTCTGAAGGGTTTTATTTCCCTCCTCTGACAAAACAAGTCAGAAACTCACACAAAAACTCTTTTTTTTTAATCCTTTTGATGACACACACCGTATACTCAGTCCGTCAAAATGCATTTAGCTCACAGATCAGTATGAAATGGATTCAATGCAATAAATGAAAATCAGTTGGGAGAGGAAGAGAGTGAAACGGAAAGCGACACGCACGCAGCTTTTTCAGTTCCATTCAGAAGCCTGCAGGATTTCCTGTATTTTTCACTTCTAGAAGTGAGGTTAGGAGGTCGTTTTGGATCAAAATGTTAAGCATTTTCATTCTAAAACTGTAAGTCACTATTAGATAAGACAATTAGGGCGGAAAAAACAACCAGAACTGACAGGGGACATTTTACATAGTGCCCAGATGGACATAGACTAAAAAAGAAATGTTACATAACACATCACATATGCTGGATCTAGTATATTATGGATGAAAAGATAATTCATGGGCCTGCTCTAGGATTATATCCAGTGTGTTTTGGATGTGTACAAATGGCTGACAGGATATACTGTATATGATATTAATAGTAAAGCTTATTTTTATGACACGAAACCTAAAAGGCTTTTAATATTATTTTTCTCTTTGCATTGATTAAGAGTGCCATACTTGTGACCACATTGTAAAGATCTAAGATGCACAGTGTATAAAACAAAATAAGGGATCGGGCAAAACACTGGAAATGAATAAATGGACAGTCAATAAAAATGAGTTTTAAGAAGCGAGAGAGAATGATCTCCTCGTGTAGGTCACTTCAGATGCACTGTATGCGGAAAAACCTGATATAGTAAGACACGTTTTTCAGAGGCAGGTTTACAAAGTAGGCTATTACTACAAGTGTTGCAAAACCTGTATGTATGAAAAGGAAACACTGGACCACAGCCAGACTGTGATCACCAGTTTACAGAACCCAGAAGAAGTTCTCTCCGTCAACGCTGGTTTAGAAAAGATCCTCAAAACAAATTCTCCTCGTTCTCCCCACTGACTTCATCCCTCTCCCTCCAATTTCTCTCTCATATCTCTCGTCGTCTCGGATCCAGGCCCATTACAAAGCAGCGCAATGAGCATCTGTTGTGTGTTGTATTTTCAGGTGATGGAGTGATTCAGCGTCTCTACCTCCATCTGTGTCACTCTCTCCTCTGTCTCTTTTCTCTCTGTGAACGTTGGACCAATGCCTGTCACTGGTTTGGCTTATTACCGGTTCTGTTTTTAGACAATCGAGGCTGAAGTCTTTACGTCCTCTGGTGTAAGCATTAACTACAGCTGAATATATCACAGAACCGATCACATCTGCCTGGGATCTGGATCTTTGATTCTGCATTGACTCACTCCTGCGTCTCCAAACATCTCTAGCACAGTGGGTCTATTGTTCCACTGTAGCCACCATAATGGTGATATTAGACAGATTAAACATGTGACATGTGGAAGGTCAAAGTGCTGTGTTTAGTAATCCTACAGCAAACACCCCCTCTGCTGGGCAGCATTGAGCTGTACCTGCTAACTGTAGCACTGAAGCATTGCATCTACACATGCAGTACAACCAGTAGGGATGTGGGTAGTTTTACCTTCAAGCATGGCTCTTTTAGAGCTCATAAAAACAAATGTCCACCCTAATCCAACCCCTATTTAGCATTTATAAGCACAATTATAACTTCCAATATAAAGACATATTTTAGATCTAGCTATATTACTTTAGTTTACACCCACACTAGGACTTCTGTCGACTTACAACTACATTATAGTGTGTTATAAAGCATCTAATAAACGTCTATGTACTGCCTATGAATGCTAAATATGGTGACTTAAAGTAAAGTCTACATATGGGATCAAAACTTTAGTTAAGATTATTTAAAAACAATTTTTTCACCATATCAAAAGTATTAACACAAGGAAATATGTCATTTAAAATAATATACAGTGTGTAAAATTGTCAGGAAATATAAAACAAGGTTAAAAAAAAATTTAAGCATCAAAACAATTTTTTCACCATATCAAAATTATTAACACAAGGACATATGTCATTTAAAATGATATACAGTGTGTAAAATTGTCAGGAAATATAAAACTAGGTTAAAGAAAAATCCAGTCATAAATAGCTTTAGCTAAAGCTAATTTTAACAACTTTCGTCAAACTGTTTCCAGTAATTGAGAAACGTTTATTGATTATACCACAAACAAAAAGCCGTAGCTAAATCTGATGATAGCGGAGAAAAAAGGTGACATGCTACAAACGAGTCATGCTAAAAGCTAAGTAGCTTAGCGTAGATGTTCAGATTGTCCAAACACTCTTTTGTGGAATAATCCTCAACAGTTTTTATTGGGCTACTTCGCTGACTTTGTAAAGAAGGTTCAAATAGATGATAACCTCAAATAACAATGACGTTGCAGATTGACCTGCATTCTTTAAATATCAGTGGCTGAATTATAGTCAACAACATGAATTGTGTCTACAACAAACTCTCCAAACAGGTCACAGCCAGAAACGCTTTCTTTGTGCTTCTTAAAACTTAGAGAAACATTATTTCTCTGCCTCTTTGTCACATATATTTCTTTCTCTCTATTTCTGAATTGACACCGCCGTGCCTCCCACGTAATCCTTTCATCCTGGTCTTTACGCCCTCCACTTGTCTTCCACCCACACCCCTCCGGCATCTATCTTCCTCCACCTCCTGCACCTCTCCTCTACCCTTTTCCGTGCTTTTAAAGATGACACAAGTCAGCACTCCTGTCTGCGCGCACCTCTGTCATCTTGTTCAGCTCCCAGGTTTTTCCCCGGAGTCTCACTTCTGGTTTTTTATTTAACACAGAGATGCAGAGTGCTGGTGCAGCGGGAACCACGTAAAGCCTTCCTAGTTTTATAGGGACTATTTTACCTTTCTCTGTGTTTTTCGTTAATCAAAACACATGGGCATGTGGTTTAGCTGCTTCCCTGTCATGTTGCGCTGTTTTAAGCAACAACTAAAAAAACTAAACAAAGTCCTTTCTCTGTTTCTTGTCTCCCTGCAGCCCATCAGCAACGCAGACTTCATCGTTCCAGTGGAGATTGATGGGACTGTTCATCAGGTACTGCTGCACTGACATGTAGGACTTTGAGTCTTGAATAAAATAATATTCTATTCATTTATAAGATCTCCCTCGGAAGCTGTGGCTCCATTTTCTTCCCTTTCAGTATTTATTATTCTCTATTATCTAGACTAGAGAAGAAGAAGAAGTGGCACAGCTCATACGCTCCTCCCTGGATTTATTCAGTTTTATTCTCTATGTCTTTGCTTACTGTAAAGATAGATGGGCCTTGACACGTCTTACCTGGTAAAACAAATGTCGCACAGCGTGTCGAAGAGGCTGTTTACTGAGCGGCAGAAGAGATGCTTGGCTGATTAGAAATGTGTGCGTTTGAGAGGGTAACCACAGCAGAAAAAGAATAAAAAGAGGCAACGTTTACACCTGCAGACATGTTGTGCTTCTGTACGAAGGGTGTATTTTTCCGGCGTCCTGTTTGAAGCAGAAGCAGCTCGACTGTAGCTGTGACCTGGTTCAAGTAATCCAGGATAGGCTTTCAGTATCTGTCTCGGCCTATGCTCGATTACTTGCACTTGGGGGCAGCGACTAACCACTGGAGACCTGCTGAAGAGGACGAAGACGAGCAGAAGCAGCCAATATGATCGCAAAGTCATTTCTGTTGTTGTGAAGGGCTGGGTATGGATTGAAAATGTTGAATTCTCCCAGGCCAGGTTGGATACCTGAGTGTATCTTACTTTCAAAGTCTCTTATTGGCCTCTACGGAGGCCCTCAGGGGACACGGAGGAGCAGAAAAATAGATTTGCAGAAACTTTTGCATTCCCTCACAAAACTTCCGCGCTCTCCCAAGAAACCTTTGCGTTCCCTCACATACGTTTTTCAAATGTGCTTGGATAGGTTTCAACTTTTTTTTTTATTATCAATGTAAATTCTGCTTTATTTCAGTTGTTGACAAAACATGGATGTATTAAACTCAAACTCATGTCGGCTTCTAACCTTTCTGACTTCATAAGGGTCAAGGGTCAACCTAGAATTGACTCTAAGTAAAAAAAAAAATTTAAAAAAAAGAAGCATTACAACCAACAGGCTCTTCCCATCAAGTACACTTGGACACAATTAAGACTTTATACTAATCAGTTCATGAGTAAGACTCGCTAAACCAGTAAGTGTTGGTGGTGTGTTCATGTTTGTGTGTTTGTTCCAGGTGTACGTGCTGAAGAGGCCCCACGTGGACGAGTTCCTCCAGAAGATGGGGGAGCTCTTCGAATGCGTCCTCTTCACAGCGAGCTTAGCCAAGGTTTGTTCACGCGTTTCCACACTTAAGATGACAGTCACAGCGATGTCACTTTACGCAGACGGTGTTAACCTGATTGGGTTTTTTTTTTTTTTTTTTGTTTTGGGTTATTCAGTACGCCGACCCTGTGGCAGACCTGCTGGACCAGTGGGGGGTGTTTCGCGCTCGGCTTTTCAGGGAATCCTGTGTTTTCCACAGAGGAAACTACGTCAAAGACCTCAGCCGGCTGGGCCGAGAGCTCAGTAAAGTCATCATCGTAGACAACTCACCTGCCTCCTACATCTTCCACCCTGAGAATGCAGTAAGTCGGACCTAACACCTGCATGATCCTGGACTTGTGGCGTCCTCTGTTCATGCTACAGATGCTACTGTGTTGTTTTTTTTTGCGCAAAACTAAGATGTTGTGTTTAAGTACCTGGAAAAAAAATCACAAAAATGTAAAAATGATGAGCTTTTTATGCCTGATATGTTATGCAAGTGTCTTATCAACTTATTCTATCAACTCCTGTTTACATGACCCTGAAACATGGACATTTTCTGAATGATTTTTAATTGAATATGCATATATAGATGTGGGCTACACTGAGATTTTATGTCCTCCAAAACCTTGACTACGCCGCGCTCAAAGTACACAGTAGTGCAACAAATAGAAGTTAGTTATGAAGTTGCTAATTATGGTAAATGATTATATCTGTGAGACGTTGCCAGTTTTAATCGGCGCTGTTGTTTTAGAGACGGCTTTGAGCCAGAGGCAGTGTTCCCAGTTTCGTGAGATTTCTCTCCTCTGTGGAGAAGTTGCTCAGTGGGGCTGCTGCCACTCTTCATGCCTTTGATGCATTTTCCCCATTAATTATTAACACAAAACTCTCCTCACCTATAATGCAGCGTCGTTCTCTCTTCGAGTAAATCAAATCTGCGTCTTCTGTTCCATCTCTCCACAGGTCCCAGTGCAGTCCTGGTTTGACGACATGACGGACACGGAGCTGCTGGACCTGATTCCTCTGTTTGAGGGGCTTGGTAAGGAGGAGGACGTTTACAGCCTGTTACAGAGCCTGAGGAACAGGTAGCAGACGGCAGCTCCGGCTGGTGCTTCCCGCTCCGGCCCCGCCGCACAGAGGCCTCACCTCGCCGCCGCGGCCCGGATCCTGTCCTCCGAGCGGCGCCGGGAGTCCCATTGTGGCTCTCAATCTGAGGACTTCAGGCAGTCGTTCCGGTCACAATGAAATCTAGAGACAACGACTGTAGGGATTCTTACCATCTCTGGACTCTTTGTACAGGACTGCTACTGACAAAAGAATATATCACTGTATGTACATACTATATGTTTCTAAGCAAGACATGCATAAAGTAATTTTTCTATCAGAGAGCGGAGGTTTTACTATTCTATCAAGTAATATTTTAGTTACCAAAAATAATCCAATAGACAGAACAAAGAGTTTTTTTTTGTTTTTCTTTCGAGAATGGGTGACTTTTTTTCTTTTTTTTCTTTTTTTTGTGTTGCGCTGTGCTATGCAGGCCGTTGTATCTCGTCTGACCTTTCATTCAAACTGTGATTTATCTTCTCTTACAGAATGAAGTGCCTTCATTACTGTGCTGATTTTGTTGTGTCGGGTTATGGGGTGCGCATTTTTCTGCGGCATATTTACTCAAATCTCCAAATGCGTATTAGCTAAATCCTTAAATTGAAGCTGGAAATAAGTCTTTGTTAATCGTCATTTAATCTGAGAAAATCGAAAAAATAATCATTTCTATGTATCCAACTAGCCTGTTAGA
Organism: Bovichtus variegatus; assembly: GCA_943593645.1. Classification (NCBI taxonomy): domain Eukaryota; kingdom Metazoa; phylum Chordata; class Actinopteri; order Perciformes; family Bovichtidae; genus Bovichtus; species Bovichtus variegatus. Next base: position 6,812,653 of record CALSCE010009814.1, read on the forward strand.
CCTGGATGATCATTTGTTTTTGAGTTGAGCAACATTGAATTGTTAAATTTACCAAAGTTTTCTACAATTCAATGCGATTTTTTGACTGAATGACATCATTTGATCCGTGACAGTGACTGTAAATTGAAAATCCTTAAAGACATTGAAACCCCACTTTATTATTGAAAAAAAAAGAAACCTTTGTGATGACATCGCCGTCCACCAATAAATGTGAAACCTTTGAGGAAAATATAAGAATTAGCTTAGATTACATGAAATTCTATTTATTGGGGAAAAGGGGTTTGGGTGCATTGTAAAGACTGCTGTTGAAATCGTACTGTACAACATTATTAAAGTTGCAAGTTTGCACACTCAGTTTGTAGCATGGTGTAATGACTTTAATAATATTTCATATTTTTATATTGACATGAGATCAAATAAGTAACGTGAAAGCTTGTAGTGACAAACTCACAGAGAATTATCAACCAACTGCTTGTTTGTCCCACACGTTTCAGTGAAAACGCTCTAAAATAAAACAACTGTACGTTACCTGCTCAGCACCAAACAGTAAAAGAGACAGAAAACAATAGTCATTACCTGGTGAAGACCAAAAACGGAGCTAAAAGTGAACTGAGCCAATACCAAAAGGTGGAGTTAAGAAAAAGGCAAACACCTGATTGGTCATGGAGAACTGTCACGAGCCCGACACGGGACATCCCGCGCAGACAGCACTTTTTCCAAAAATTTTTTAAATGGTACCCGTCAAAACAATGCCGTGGTCTGTTTGGATGATGCGAGACAACACGGTGTGTGATGAAGATGACGTCAAGGCATGACGTTGCTATGACGATTAGCTAAGCATTTTGCCTCCATTGAGGGGGTGGAAAACAAAACGGAGAAAAGTAACTTGCGCCAAAAGCAGGTCGGGCCAAGCCGAGCCTAGTGGTCAGAAAACCAAATGAAGGGCTGACTTTTTTTATATTCAAGTTTGCATTTTGAGACCTCTAAACGGGTATTAAACTTTGAATTGTTGAAATATACTGTAAGTTAAAAAGTGTGAGGTGAAAAGCATGATCTTTGATCACATGGTGTTTGCTCAGTTGTCATGGAATCGTGTTTTTTTTAAATGTTATGCCAACATCAACATCCTATTTATTATAGGATTTATCTAATATATATAATATTTTAGCCATGAACACAGGGACATTGATGACTGCTTCGACAAAGGGTCGAGCTCCTATTTCTGAAAGGTTAAATGATCTGCTGGTGCGTTAATAACATGAATATGAACTGGTTAATGTGCAACCAAGAGGCGCTAAGCTTCATGCGATATCTTGATGTGAACTTTTAGCTTCCGCTTACGTAGCAGCTACTTTAACTGCAGCAGTGGATTAGGCATTACAGAGCCTATTGTTCAAGCCTGCAGAACTCTTGTGGAAGGTTTTTCCTCTCTTAATTTTCCTCTTGTCCCTCAGATATGTGGGGAGTGAAGTTCACCACGTTGTTGAAATGATTATATTTCCATAATGGAGCCCAGGACTGAATCTAAAAATGAAAAGCCGTGGTCCAAGGTAAGGAAATCTTTAGCCTGTTGACTCGAAGCTGCTGGTTAACAAGGAAACCAGGTGAGTTACGTAACCATCTGCTTGGTTTTTTTTTTAGATTCCCTGGCAGGGAATGTGTAAACTATATGAGACGAGTGTAATAGATGTGAGCCGAAAAAACATCAGGCAGGGAGAATCCTCCATGATTCATGCGCTCACTGCAACGTGCAACAGAAGTTTACAGATCGCAGGGTTTGAAGCTTGAGAAATAACCGAGCCTTGATTTTTTTTTTTTTTTTTTCATCTGTTGGTTTCAAGGTTATCCTTGGCTGTAAAAGCAACTTAACCTCCATTTATTTCTCTCGTATCTTTCTATATAATTCAATGTTTGACTACGGATTAACATCCACGCTCTGCAAAGGCTCTTGTTGTCTAATACTTCCAAAAAAGAAAAAAAGAGTGTGCAAATCACTTTGGCTACAGCGTGTTAATACACCTCCACATTTAGCAAGTGAATTTCAACACAAGCTGCCAATGCCTCCTCTGTTGGGAGATCAAAGCCCCGAGCTGTAAACCTTCTATAATGTCAAGCGTTCCTCCTCGAGTGACTGTGTGAGTAGGCACAGAAAGAGAGACTTAGCCACAGAAAGCCTCTGATTCCTTTCCAATACCACTCGGAGATGCTTGAGTCCAATTCCCCCATCTGCTAGTTGTAACAGTTGTGGAATGAATAATTGGTGTCAAGTGGCCCCTGTAATGCCCGCTGTGCTGCTGAGTGCTCATGCGAACATAAACACAACTACTTGAAGCACAATCAGGACGTGGAATGAGGCGCGAGTCCACCTCAATTCATTTTGTAGATGGTGCTTTCAAGCGTCTTGACTTTGTGGGTCTGGTTTCCTTCGTTCATCCTTAAAACAAGGCAGACTCCTCTTCAAAACACCTTTTTTTTTTTAAAGTGTGGGCACAATGTAAGGAGAGGCGTATTTAAGTTGTTGTACTGTAAATATTGAGGCAGGAAATTGCAGGTGTGTTCAAACCTGGGTGTGGAGACAAATACAGCCAGCCCTCTCTGGTACACGCACTCCGGCTCGCACACAGGAGGGAAAGCCAGCGATACTTTGTTGAATAAAGACATCATTTCACTAATCCACCTCCACACCTTACAGGAGACAGCGAGGCCTTCACTCCGCCAGACGCAGCACAAGGTGAGACCCATGCATTTATTTTGGTGACTTATTTCACTCTATTATTTTCTCTTATTGCTCTTCTTCAACATCTCTCTGTCCCTTTCCTTTATCGGAATCACTGCAGTCTGCGAATGATCCACTTTTTGTCGTAACATTTGTTTGAATAAATACCTTTAAAGCAGACTTCATGCAGCGTTTTTTAAAAAAAACCTGCTTCATGCTGCAGGTGAACACATCCGCACGCATTTAGAGCATAAACAAAGCTCATTGTGTATGTTGAGTCAATGGCCACGGCGGGTTTATTGAAGAGGAACCAGTCTTACCTGTCACAGTAATGGAAGCAACGCTGGTCTTCAATTGATCTTTTCAGATATAATTTGCCTTTCAAACGTTTCGAGCAGGATCAGATTGCCAAGCACAATGGTGGTTTTTCATTCACAGCAGGGAGTTGCCACGATAGCCAGAATCTCGTACAGCTGGCAATAAGCCACCATGAAGTCAATTCATTAAGTCAATAATTGGAATTAATCCATTACGGTAGTCTTTTCCACCGAGATGTTTCAAAGGTTATATAGGACATCTAATTAATGATATTGATATAATAAATTAAATACAAAAATTCTGTAAATATAAATGAGTAAATCAGTTGAGAATGTGCTTTTAAAATTTAAAGTATGTTAGCTTTAAATATTAAATATGATGTGCATACTGAGGGGAAATGGTGTTTTAGATACAGTTTGATGTGTGTATTCATGGGTGTGGCCTCCACTTTGTCCAGATAACAAAAGGAAATTGTCATTTAAAAAAATGGAGCATTTCCCTACACTTATCATCTGAATATTTATTTCATTCATTTGAACGGGACCTTGTGCAATATTAAACATAAACATTACCTTTTGATCTGTTGTACCAGCGTGAGTTTAAAGCCGCCAGCAGTCGTTTCGTAGGTCAAAATTAAAAGCACACGTAGCGACAGAACATACAACGGCAGAACAGCAACAAACAGGACAGGACACATAAAACCAAATTATAAACAACGCAATATTATGACAGCACATGATGTGTGTCAGCGGCGGCTACGTGTGTGTGAAACAAATTAAAAGCAAGGATGTCCGTATACAAAGCAAAGCGCTGGGTAGCTTTAAGCAGACTTTTCAATTTAGATTATGTCACTTTTAAATGAAGAAATAACACAATCTTACTCTCTCAAATTAAAATGCACAAGTAATAAAAAACGTAATTCAATTCAATTAAGTACACTCACTTAGTCTGGAAATGACCAGTAGCTTCTTTTTTTTTTAGCAGTCACTATTAGCTATCCCATAATTGTCACTTTGGGCAACTGTTACTGCTACACTATCTTAAAGCTACTTATAGAAGTGCAACTCTATATTAGGCCTGTACATAAGATATTGTGGTAGGATTTGAGTGCTAGGATAATAGTAGGATTCTGCAACATTTGGCCAAGCCCTATCTTGGTATTTCAATCTCAACCCTTTTCCTCTGTTTGCTCTGTGTGTCACCTCTTTTTATCTGATTGACTGAAATCCAGAGCCTTGATAATCTTAATAAAGGGTGTGGTTAACATCCTGGAGTACAACTGATCTGTCTCACCTTTACACCACCCACCAATCAATCACCCCCCGTCAGGCCTTTTCTCCCTCCACACCTGGAGCAAAGATTAGACTCTGTGTATGATCCGATGAATTATAGCTGCGTTATTTCTCTGGAGAATAACTGCAGCCGCAGCTCCGCCAGCTATTTGCAAATCCCATCATGTATGGATCCTGTGTTTGTATTCATGATGTGTTGCCGGCAGCGTAGCGTCCCACTGAGCCTGTTTCCATACAGTGTGTCACCACCAGGCCTGTATTCTCAGCTCAGCTGGCGATACAGTGTGTTCGCTTATCAGTGCAGTTGTTTCTCATATCTGAGTCAAGAGGGTTTTTAAGCACCGCTGATTGCAGAACTTGTATGTCGCTATGGCGCCAAGCTGACACTCATTAGGGGGATTAGAGGTGTTTCGCTGTCATAGATCCCATCTTTTCAAACGGTTCACTCGTCACTTTGGAGACATCTGTTTCCGGGGAAAAGATAAGGAACGCGAAGGATGAGCGATGAGGAGGAGGAGGATTCAGAAATGCTATATTTTTCAGTTGAAGTACTTTGGAGGAGTTGCAATTGAATATGTGTTTTATAATATGCCGTTTAAGGATCCAACACGGAGGCCAACAGCACTTAATACTGTTAGACCACAAGCAGTAGGCGACACAATCGACTTTAAATGATCAACTCTGCAGTTTCCCCCTCATTTCACAGGTTTCCCGGTGTCAACTTTGTTGTTTTGATTTACTCTAACGTGAGGTAGCCTTTTGTCTTCAGCAAAAATTCTACAAACCAACCGTACGCTACCTACCCAAACCAAACGACAGACAAAGTCACACAAATGAACAAAGCGGAGCATCTAGCAGCTCAAGAACCAAATATTTCCCTCAGGAGTTGGCAGAGGCCACAAACAAACTAATACATTCATTACTCCGAATGAATGCTACTGTTACTGCGCAGCTGAATGTGTGAACAAACTGTTTGCTAAGTTTCCCACATCAACTTAAAAAGCTGTGACGTGTTATTGTTGCGTAAAAGTAAGTCCTGCATCAAAAATGATTAATATTATTAAAGTAAAAAGTATTAAGTAGAAAAATCTACTTAGAATTTAGAAATGACTTGCGAACGCAGAAGTAGGGCCCCTGTGAATGTTACTTTAATGTACTATAATATTTCATTATTTAATTTGTAAGAACACATTTTAAGATCATCATATGTAAGTTATAGCTGTCAAGTCAATTATATGTACAATACTTACATGAAAAGTAGTGAAATAGAAGTATTAAGTAGCTTAAAATGGAAATACTCAAGTACCTTAAACCTGCGCTTTAGTACTTAAGTTAATGCACTAGGTTAAATTCCACCGCTGACCATGAATCCTGATAGTTAGAATATATATTAGATATTGTGCTTCAGCATCGCTCAGATGTTTAAAGTTTCTGCATAACTTTTGCTCATATATCTCACTTACCTTAAGGTGTCTTAATGCATATGTCACCTGCACGTATTTACATTTCCCTACACAGAAACTGTTAAAAACAATGTGATGTTTGTTGCAGTTCAGCAGAATGATGAGCGATGACAATCAAGACACATTTAAAAATGTCAGCAAAAAGCCAGGCCTGCAGATATGGACCATCAACGTAAGTCGGCCCCTCCAACAAATATCCTATTACTGGTCTTATTTGTGTGTGTAAGATTTCATAATCTCTTTGTTTTGTTTGTCCTTCAGAACATGCAGATGGTGCCTGTTCCAGCTCAAGGCTTTGGTAACTTCTTTGAGGGAGACTGTTACATTGTTCTTTATGTGAGTACAATACTGGACATTACCGAAGGCATGCGATGTAATAGTGTGTGTGTGTGTGTGGACGTGTGAGATCTGTGTCTCCTTCTGCGTGTTTCGCCAGATGAGTCAGAGAAAGGGCTCGGGCCAGTCCGCTGACATCCACTACTGGATAGGGAACACCTCCTCTCAGGACGAGCAAGGTGCAGCAGCCATCTACGTCACCCAGCTGGACGAGCACCTGGGTGGGAGTCCGGTCCAGCACAGGGAGGTGCAGGGTAACGAGTCACCGCGGTTCAGGAGCTACTTCAAAAATGGCCTCATGTGAGTCAAAGAAAAGAGCTGCTATGTGAACTAGAAGGGGTCGGTGACCCTTTAAAGAGAAGTAGTCACACACACACACTTATTATAATCTTCCTGAGACATGGTTTACAACAGTAATCCGTCTGCATGAAATGATTATGACACAAATTACGTCTAGCAACACAAAAAAACCCACAAAAACAGTTTCCTCTCGCCCAGCTTATTAACCTCTGACTTTTCATTCGCTTCATGGTTATGTAATATTGAGGTTGAACTTCGAAATGAACAAAACACACAATGCCCCTCAAGTGCTTTTGCAATAATCCTGCTTCGTGTGTGTGTATTTTATGACACTTGAACTTTGGTAACGCACACTGATCTCTCCACAGCTACAAGAAGGGTGGAGTTGCCTCGGGTTTTCACCATGTCGACACAAACGTCTACAACGTCCTGCGGCTGCTGCACGTCAAAGGCAGGAAGCATGTCACTGCGACAGAGGTATGTGGAGCAGAATATTAAGGGCTATGAGTGGGATTAATGCTGCCTGCCCTGTACCTCCCACTGGAGCTATCACAGGCTTCACACTGCCACACACTGAGGGGTGGTGGCACTCCCTCTTAAACAAATGATGGCGTGCTCGTTGCCACAGCTGTCAAAGTAGGTGTTAAGTGCTGTGATTGTGTGGTATTTAATTACCGTTTTCCTATGCGAGCAACATTTCTCATAGAGCGGTTTAAAAAAAACAATTGGTTTCAGGACAGCACGCACTGACCATTTGAATAAAGGCGGATGACTCTCCATCATGTTACAGTTTGTATCGCATGTGTGCAGGTGGACATGTCATGGAACAGCTTTAACAATGGAGATATATTCCTGCTGGATATGGGGAAAGCCATAGTGCAGTGGAACGGCCCCCAGAGCAACAGGAGAGAGAAGCTCAAGGTAAAGTAATGTATATACTTAGTTACTTTACACTACTGCAAAAGAGACACGTGTGTCCGTGTGGACATGCAAAAACGTGAAAAAAAAAAAGACATTTCCACATGAGAGACTTTGCATTAATATACATCTCCGTATTCGAATATATGGGTTTTCTCTTTTTAAATTTAAAGGCTTTTTTTTTTTTTTTTTTTGTAAATGGGTGTACTTACCGAATGCAAAAACAAATAAATTCAAAATAAAATCAGGTCAAATAAATCACAAGAAAGCAGGAAACTGTTGTCGGGCACCGTCTGGGGCTGTCACCATATCAGATTTTCACTAACTTTCACTCGCTAATCAGTCAAAATAATCTTTAACTTTGTTTATTGTGCATTTCGTCTCTTTTGTGGCAAATTATTCACACGTACGAAAAGAACAATTACACTAATGGATGATGAAAAAGCAATCAGATGAAGTGAAGCAAGAACAGAAAGAGACAAACAATTTAAGAGCTGCTGGATTTTTAACATGATATCAATATATATATATATATATATATTTTAAATATCATGGTTATCGTCAATACCAATATATCGCGACACCCCTGGCACCATCATATCCTCATTACGCTCACGTATAATTAAAGTTGTTATAAGTTGAATTGAAGAATCTTAATGTGGCTCATTAATATTCTCCTGTCAATAAGTGACAAAGCATAACAGCAAAAGGCACAGAGGGTTATGACAGAGCCAATCATAATATAATATACAATTAGCCTAAAATCTTAATTATAGATTATTACTATAGCATTATAGTCATAGAAATAATAACCTGCTTTTTCATCTTTTGGATGTCTTTGATGGCACAAACTATCCAAGTGTGCTGTGCTGTGGTAGTTGGATCTTTTAACCATTAATGTTTGTTTTCATATATGCGTCTCCCTTGTTTGCAGGCGGTCTTGTTGGCTCAGGACATCCGGGACAGGGAGAGAGGAGGCCGAGCTCAGATCGGTCTGGTGGAGGGCGGGGATGAGAAGGACTCCCCGGAGCTCATGAAAGTGATGATGGCGGTGCTGGGCCAAAGAAGCGGGCCGCTGAAGGAGGCCATTCCTGATGACAAACCTGACCAGGTGCAGAACACCAGTGTCAGACTCTACCAGTAAGGACTTCTCCTTGATCTGTCCCCCACCATCGCTGCAACACGTTGGAAAAACATTGAATCAAATCACGTACGCAGCTCTCCCTTGTTTTTCTCCTCAGCGTTTTTGAAAATAGCGGGAATCTGGTGGTCCAAGAAGTGGCCACGCAGCCCCTGACGCAAGACCTGCTGCACTCCTCTGTAATTCTCTTTCATCCTTCGAAACATGTTCCTTGAAGACCGAGAGAACACGGGACTTGTGTCATTGTTCATTGCTCCTTTTGTTCCTCTCACTGTCAGGACTGTTTCATCGTGGACCAGAGAGGCTCCAGTGTGATGGTGTGGAAAGGCAAACAGGCCTCCAAGGAAGAGCGGCGAGAAGCTCTCAACAGGGCAGTGGTGAGTTTACTAAATACCCAAATGTACCTCACATCCAGCGTGAAGCCAGAGCAATACTTACTCTACGAAATCTCCCTTTCCTTAATATATTTCTCTACATAGAACTCTATAATTAATAATATCATGGTTCCTTTTTCTCGCCAGGGTCATCAAGATAAATGGTTATATGTACTTTATCATCTTTTCTACCAGGGCTACATGAAAGCCAAGAACTACCCGTCCAGCACCAGTGTGAATGTGATGACCGAGGGAGGAGAGTCAGCAATTTTCAAGCACTTGTTCAAATCGTGGAGAGATAAAGGGCAAACTCAAGGTCTTGGTACCACCTACAGCATGGGGAAGATAGGTAACTTATACATCACCTCGAGGGAGAGAAAGTAACACTTTCATCCTGCTTCTTTTCACAATAAGAGCTTATTGTAGATCCTTTTGTTCATTTAATTTCAGCCTTTATTTCCTCTGTTTTTTTTTTTGATTTCATGACATAATATACGTGATTACATACAACAGGACGGCAAAAAGGTTTATTTCTAAATGTCTTATTTACGCGTTTGATGCTGAACACTTATGCCTCCTTACAGCAAAGGTAGACCAAGTGAAGTTCGATGTGATGGAGCTCCACGCTCGTCCTGAGCTGGCAGCACAGCAGCGCATGGTGGATGACGCCTCTGGAGACGTGAAGGTGGGGAGAAAGAAAGCGGAAACTTAAGTTTGATGCCAAAACGCACGCAAACATTCTCCAGTGACGGGATCCGTATCTGATGTCTGTATCATGAGAGGGAATACGCTGAAATGTTTCTGTTCATTTTCAGGTGTGGCGTATTGAGAACTTGGAGCTGGCCGAAGTAAATCCAAGCACTTATGGACAGTTTTATGGCGGAGACTGCTACTTGGTGCTGTACACATATCACATGTCAAACCAGCAGCAGTACATACTCTACATGTGGCAGGTCAGTACCGTCACGGCGGAAACATGTCACTTGTTTTTATCAAAATGAAAAAAGGAGCAGCTAGTCTGTATTAACTCGATTTGACGTTTCTTTCTTTTTTTTTACACCAGGGCCGTCATGCCACTAAAGATGAGATTACAGCCTCCGCCTACCAGGCCGTCAATATTGATAACAAGTACAATGGAGCCCCGGTCCAGGTCAGAGTGGTCATGGGAAAGGAGCCTCGCCATTTCCTTGCTATTTTCAAAGGCAAACTCGTCATCTTTGAGGTGCGATTTTTCATGCCGAAGATTCTTTTTTTTATTTTTCTGATGGATTACAAACAGTAGTAGAAGGCTGGAAGGACTGTCATTGCCAAGCGATGTAAAAATGTTTTTATTTCTCAAGAGGGAAAGTGCTCAAGACATAAAAAAGACACGAATCCTACATTGTGCATCCTACATCCCTGCATGTATTTCATGTGTGTGTGTGTGTGTGTGTGTGTGTGTGTGTGTGTGTGTGTGTGTGTGTGTGCAGGGTGGTACAGGCCGACCTGGTGTGGTAAACCCCGATGGAGGTGCCAGGCTCTTCCAGGTGAGAGGGACCAACGAGCTGAACACCAAGGCCACCGAAGTGCTGGCGAGGGCCTCGTCTCTCAACACCAACGATGTTTTCCTGCTGAAGACCGACCATATGTGCTACCTGTGGTACGGAAAGGTACGCGCTTTGTTTTACGGAACACTGTGACAAGCTTCAAAAAGCCTCGCGGGAAAATGTGGATTTGTGTGTGTTTTTTTTTTTTTTTGCATTTTCACACAAATCTGTGTTTGTTTGATGTCGGCTTCTGTCCGTCTCCAGGGCTGCAGCGGGGATGAGAGGGTGGTGGGGAGAGCGATGTCTGATGTGCTGTCCAAGCAGGACAAGCAGGTGGTGATGGAGGGCCAGGAGCCAGCTGAATTCTGGGTAGCTCTGGGAGGAAAGGCTCCCTATGCTAGTGACAAGAGGTAGGCGGCAGCATCACGCGATATTATTTCACTTTCAATGAAATTGGACTCTGGTTGGGATTCTGGCTACAGACAACTATAACCATTCAACCAGGCCTTGTTGTTCTCTACATGGTTTCTCTTTTAATATATATATTATAGTATATAAAGCACAAAATGACAATAACAACAGGCTATAAACAAGGAATCCAAAACTTGTCCAAAAAGGCTCCAATTTTTTGAGACATTAATAAGCTTACATTTAAATCTGCATGGATTATTTTTAAATCGAGGTCAGTGGAATATGCCCAATGTCATCTGAAAAATAGTGCACGCACACTCACACACACACACACACACACACACACACACGCCCAGAGCAGATTATGCAGTTGTAATGACAGTCTGAGCTGTGTCGTTTCAGACTGCAGAGGGAGGAGCCTCCTCACAGTCCGCGGCTCTTTGAATGCTCCAATCAGATCGGTCAGTTCAGGATGACCGAGGTGGACGACTTCGCCCAGAGCGACTTGGACGAGGAGGACGTGATGCTGCTGGACACCTGGGAGGAGGTGAGAGGCAGTGGTGGACTCGGGCTGAGGGCACCAGCACGTAGAGTGTTCTCGCTGTGGAGCGGCCAATGTGGCCCAAGTGACCCGTGATGTTATTTTGTACATATTAAGGAGTTTTAACCTCTTGAAAACATAAGCAATTTTGAATCAAGGGGAAAGTTACAAGGTGGCTTTAATACTATTTAGTACATTTTATGGGATTATTTCTCTTTAAAAACCTTTTTATATTATTTAGATAATCCTTAAATAATCCTTTATGAGGGAAGGTAAGATCAGTTAATGAATAAAAGAAATGTGTGGTTACCTGTAATGTTATTTCACACAGGCTATAAAGTGACAGCAAATGTGCTCGTCAAGCTAAGTTAGCTTGTACACTTTTACTCATGGGTTCTTTGATCCTTCCTGTTGTTTGAGTTGATATGTGTTGTTTAGAGTTGATACCATACACTTTAGAGCAGACACATTTTGATTTGAGTTTTGATACCATATACATTATATTTACACATTCATCCCACATACACTTGTACACTTGTACCTGGTTGTTGGATTTGAACCCAGGTCTCCAGGTTGATGGTTGGTGTCCTTAACCACTGGACCAACACTTAAAGATAATGTGTGACAATCTAATCTAGTTCATATATAAGCTAAATAGAAAAAAAGTACAATATTTCTCTCTCAAATGTTGTGAAGTATAAAGAAGCATAGACTGAAAAAGTCAAGTAAAGTATAAATACCTCCAATACCTCCACTTTATTAAATACACCTAGTGCACAGTGCTCAGGATGGGACGTGTCACTCTTTTTATTCTTTCTCCAAATCCCCTCAGATTTTCATGTGGGTCGGAAACTCAGCCAACCAGTACGAGACCAAGGAGGCGTGGAACAGTGTGCAGGAATACCTGAGGACCCACCCTGCAGGCCGCGACCCCGACACACCCATCATCCTGGTCAAACAGGGATACGAACCACCCACGTTCACCGGCTGGTTCAACGCATGGGACCCTCATAAGTGGAGCGTGAGTTTGTCGTCGGCGCGAGAGTACTTTTCATACAATAATGCAGATGATTAAACAACTACAACAATCACCGTTCATCATATTCTATGACATGTACGTTTCCATTACTTTAACACAGATGATTGAAAAGAGACCCAAATATCACATATGAACAAGTGGTTTTTGAAAACTAGAAAGAACATACTGTCACGTGTGGATGATTTTATGGATTGTTGACGATGAAGATGAAGATGAACCCAGCATGCTTACCAATTTTTCAATCCTGGCTCACTTGATCTTCCCAACAGGGAGGCAACTCCTATGAGGAGATGAAAAAAAAGCTGAGTGATCCAGCATCTCTTTCAAAGATCACTGTTGTAAGTGATTGATGAACATTAATTGACTAAATGTACTAATTTCACAATTGTAATAACGACCAATGCATCTAATGTGTTCAATAATACTGTCACTGATCTGTGAATATTTACCATGTTTCCTCTCATATGTCATGTCATGATCCAGCAGAAATGTGATTTCGCTCACCCCATGTGCTACGTTTGCAGGATCTGAACAACACTAATCTCAATAAGAGTCCTGTTGGGATGAGCGGGGGGGGTTACAGGGCTCCGGGAGGCCCCACGAGCTCCCCTCCAGCCTACAGGTTGCACGGAGGTGATCTGTCCCCCAGACCCTCGACCCCCACCAGTCCGTCGACCCAGAGAGCCCAGGCCCCCGCGTCTATGACCCTGTCCCCCTCCCCGAGCTTCACTCCATCATCCCCAGCTGGTGGCGCTGTGTCCCCCTCTGCTGGAGGCTCCGGGATGTATCTGGACCCGGAGCTCCTCATCAATAAGTCTCCCAGTGAGCTGCCGCAGGCAGTGGACCCCCGCCTGAAAGAGGTGGGTGCAGAATTATGGATGTTGCAAAAAACATGGAAGTCATTATGTGTTGTTGATCGTGTGAACCATTGTTCTTGTTGGAAAGACAGTTGAAAGTGAGGAGGGTCTGTTCGTGTTATTCTTTTACTACTGATCCTGATTAGAGGCTTTTTAAATGAAGTATTAGCCTAATTAAATCCAATATTTGTATTTGTTGCGTTCTTTTCCTTCATTCAGCTACGGTAACATTTCACTGAAATGCAATAAAGCACAAACACTTGATTAGTAAAGCTATTTAATCAGTTTGACAGCAGAACAGCTCTGCTTTATCTCATGATTTCTGTATGGTTCCCGATGCAGTCTTTTTACAAGCAGACGCACAATTCCTACAAGGAGACGGCAAACATCCACAAAGAGACACAAAATAACTACAAAGAGACAAACCATAACTTCAACGAAGCCCAAAATAACTTTTAAAAAAAACAAAAAATAACTACAAAAATACACAAAATAACTATAAACAGATAAAAATAACTTCAGAGATGCATGAAATAACTACAAAGAGACAAAACATTACTACAAAGAGACAAACAAAATACTACCAAGAGACACAAAATTACTACGAGAAACAAAATGACTTTTACTACAAATAGACAAAGAATAACTACAAAGAGACAAAACATTACTACGAGAAACAAAATAACTTTTACTACAAATAGACAAAGAATAACTACAAAGAGACAAACAAAATACTACCAAGAGACACAGAATTACTACAAGGAGACAGAAAACAACCACAAAGAGACTAAAAATAACCAAGGAGGCACAATACATCTAGAAAGAAACACAAAATACATACACAATACAAACAAACAAAAATAACTACAAAGATACAAAGAATAACTACAGAGGGACAGAAAAATAACTATAAAGAGACAAAAACAATACTACTAAGAGACACAAAATTACTACAAGGAGACAGAAAACCACCACAAAGAGACTAAAAATAACCAAGGAGGCACAATACATCTAGAAAGAGACACAAAATAACTCCAAAGAGACAAAAAATAACTACAAGGCCCAAAATAACTTAAAAGAAACACAAAATACATACAAAAATACACAAAATAACTCCAAACAAACAAAAATAACTACAAAGATACAAAGAATAACTACAGAGGGACAGAAAAATAACTACAAAGAGACAAAAAAAACACTACTAAGAGACAGAAAATGGACTACAAGGAGACAGAAAACCACCACAAAGAGGCAGAAAGTAACTACAAAGAGACACGGGAGCAGTTTTACAATACGTGGCTCACAATCCTTCCATGGCTGTAGAGGGTGTGAGTCAGTGGGAGGTGCTCAGCATGTTTTATGAATATGCATGTGTGCTGATGTAATATCACGGCGTGTGCAGTAGAGGTCAGCCTCACCGTTTTCTTATTTCAGGACTACCTGTCTGATGTGGACTTTGAGAACCTGCTCGGGACGACCCGCTCGGACTTCAAGCGCCTGCCGAAGTGGAGGCAGAGTGACTTGAAGAAAAAAGCAGGACTTTTCTGAAAAACATCATCATTTCACCTGAATATTGTTTTTTTTTTTTTTTTATTGCTTTCTGACAATATATTTAACCTATAAGTAAAAACGATTAAAAATGCTTATTAACATGTGATTTTAAAAAGGAAAATTCAAGGACATGGCTTACACTTTAAATTAAGATTATTTCACAATTGTTATGCTTTGTATTTATCGATATTGTTCACTGTTTTATGCTGTACCATGATCGAGTTTTCTCGATATTATTGTCATCGGCTGAATCAATATTATTATATAATGAATAAACACACAAATCCTTCAATCGGGGAATCTGCTGGTTTTATTTGAGAGCTAGTGCAAATGCAGATCAGTGACAAGACAAGTATTATCAGTTTGACATGAAATACTTGATAAGGTGAATTAAGGTTCAAATATGTTTAGATCAGGTTTATGTATGACAGTTAATCTCTTAATATTCTCCTATCAATCGTCTAAAAGAAGTGTTAGGTCTGTTTAAAAAATGCAAACATCGACATACGAGCAGCGAGCTGAGCAGAACAACATGATGAACAAATGATGGCCGACATCATCACTGCACAAAAATTGAGAAAACATAAATCAAGGCGGATGAGTCACTAAAACAGTTAGGTGCTTGTTGTGCTTCTCGACAAACGCGTAGTTTCCATGAGCATGATTTATATGATCCTGAAGGGAAGTACAAAGCCAGAGCAATAAATCTATAAAAAAAAATGTAAATATCTTAAGCCGGAACTCACAACTCATTCCTCTAATTATTGTACTTCTCCCCAATATGTAAAACACAGTTTAATGACTTTCTTTAAATAATTTACCACACTGCTCTTTCGTTCTCATTCACTCTTTCGTTGCTTCCATGAAGGAGCTCTCAACCACACTTCTTTCAAAAAAAAAAAAAAAAAGAAGCTAAAATTAAACTAAATGACAGGAAAGTGTTAGGCAGACAACAATGAGTCAGCACTTGCGCTTCGGCAGAAGACAAACTCCCCCCCCCCCCCCCTCCCCCCTCATTAAATATTTGATCAGAGTTAAATTATTAAGCTTTAAAACTGGACAAAATCCTATAGAGTTTCCAAAACAAAACAAAAAAGGCTGTCGCTGCCACGAAGGTTTTCCAAACGCGAGCCTACGGGGCGTCCACGAGCATGAGATGCACAAACAGTCCGGCCGAGCAGATGACGTCACCCCTCTTGGTGAGCAGTGGGACGTGGCGATATCCTGGAACAAGAGGGAAGTGAGTTTTAGCTTTGTCAGCAAATAAGACCACTTGATCCATTATAAGGAACAACTCAAGTCACGTGACTCACATAGTCACGTCAGCAGCTCTTGTCACGCGGACATTCAGAGGTGTAGGACGAAGACTTACCGTCCCAACAACCGCACCACCTTCACACCCTGATACTTACAGTCACTGTAGCTAAGTTGCTGTCGTGGCTGTAAACTCGTCCGTGTGAGGCGATTCATTCATCCTTAGTTTAATATCTTTCACATTCACAGTTCTTACCGCTCTGTACACTGGTGAGCGGCAGGCAGTAGTGGCCGATGAGATCATTCTGGGACGTCGAGTCGTAGTCCTCCACCACAAACCGCAGCATGGCCAGCTCCGGCACGTTGATGTGAAACTCAAACCTCTCGTTCCACATCGGGTTGAACCCTGCGAGGATGGATTATTGTTCAGCTGGTTACCAAAGCATATGAAAATTGTTCTGAGGAGAAACTGAAGATGTATGTATGGGACAATTCAGTGTGCGTGTTTATGTGCGATATGCCCACCATTGTTATCAATGTAGTGCGTCTCCTTGCTGGCGTTGTCTGCTGGCACGCCGTAGATCTCCACTCTGACCAGAGGGTCAACGATGGATTTGTTTTTGTCCTTGTTGAGTTTAGGTAACTGCTGAGCTGAGATCACCTTTTGTATTGGGGGTATAAAATACACAAATGAAAAAGAATAACAAAAAAAATCATATGTGCGGTATATACCAGGGATTTGAAATATAAATATAAAACCTTGACTCCAGTCCACTGGGAACTCTTTGAATCTGAGACCTATCTTTCAGGTTTAACTGAAAAAAAAAGCTCTCACCATCACATGGAAGGTCTTCCTCTTAAGCCAGGGCCCTTTGTTTAGTATGCTGGGATCAAACTGAGAGGACAGGCTTCTCTGAAATTCAGGTTTCAGGATGTAGCCACACGCGGCGTTCGGTAGAAACCGACCCTGGTTTATGTGCATCTCCTTGGAGGGAGTCTGGAAGTTCAACGCCACTAAAAAAAAAAACAATGAGAAAGAGAAGGGAGAAGAGAGTGAAATCATTACTTTTATTCAAACAAAAACAACTAGCGTACATTCAGACGGCTGGATTTCTGCGTATAGTAATGTTGTGTACCTATCTGGCAGCCAACGTTCCACATGGGCACTGGGTTATAGTTGGAGGAGTCAGTTCTGGAGCCCGCAGGGTAGATCCTGCTGAGTTTGTCCATGTTGTGGTGGAGATAGGCAGTCGCTGCGAGAACACATTAAAAGCAACATTTTTTATGCTCTGCTCATGAGAAATCGTCCACTGGATGCGAGGTCAGTGAGATGTGACGTTTTACCTGAATTGTCGGCCAAGTTCAAAGCTTTAGTCTCCTTGAAGGACGACATCTCGTAGAAGTCCAGGTTGTCCTTGGCGTGTTCGAAGCCGTTAAAGTGGACACTCTTGCAGAAGATGACGATGTCTGAGAGCGCTTTGGCAAGTTTGATTTTTGATTTCTAAAAAGGAGACGGGATAGTGGCTCAGTTTCGTTGACGAACATACGTATATTTTGTGTGTTTTCTTTATTTCATATTCGTGAATTCATCATTTATTTACGTGTTTATTTCTTTTATACAGCCTAGAAGTCATTTGACCAAAACATGTGGAGAAATTCAATAAAAAATACTAATTACAAAAAAAAAAAAAAAAAGAAGAAAGTACATATATATTCTAAAATGTATTACAAAAGAGTAACAAACATGAGACACACCTTTGATTTGGATTTTTGGCCGTTCTCCTTGCAGTCTGCTGCCTCATCCTCCTCAGACACGGTGTCTTCTTCTATGGTGCTGTTATTGTTGAGGGCAACATCGAGTTTGTTCAATCGCTTTCCCTTGATGATGAACTTCCCCTTCAGCTCCTGCACAGAAACAGACAAAATGTGTTTTGATATGTCGCTGTATATCTTATAAACGTAATGTGCCACGGACACTGCTGAACGCACAGAAGCATATTCTTATTTTACAATGAAATGTGTTATTGTCGACTGCAGGTCACACCCTCTCAGCAGCCAATGAAAGAAGAGGAAAATGTTTTGTAAAGCATAATTATAATTCCCTTTGAAGCTCACAGTGCCACAGGCATTCTCCCATGGCTGCTACATTTGATACATGGGGAATGTCCCTGAAAGATGATTTGACGTGCTAATACGTCTCTTCTAGTACTGAGGACGTCTTTCAGTGCATCTGGACAATGATACAATGAACTCACTTTGTCCCAGAATAAAAAATAACATTAACATAATGCTAAATGACCTACACACACACACCTAAACAAACACTGAACACCAGCCGCTGGTCACATAGAAGTTAAACTCCACTTTCTCTCGCACAGTGGCGAGTCTCGCAGTCTTATTTAGTTAATAAACAACTTATCTCCTCGCGCTCAATGAGGCGAGACATTATCAACACACGGAGGAGGAGCAGAGGCTTGAGGTTGATGCTGTTTTGATTTTGTTTGATTTTGGAGCTCACGTAATGAAGATGGGTTTTTGCTTTAAAAAGCAAATCAGCTTCCTTCCTTTCCCAGAGAAATGTAATAGTCACGATAAAGTACACAGGAAGTGAAACGTGTTCATTAACATAAGAGGAAGAACTTTTTAGGTGCGGCCCTCCTTCTGTGTTTGTTTAGGGCTCTAAATTAGATTGCGCATGTTATAAAAGGAATCGGTGAGCTGAGATCAACACACCTCAGGTGAGGGGAAGCTGGTGGGCATGGTGGTGCCCAGAGGCTTCGTGACCAAAGCAGCACCCAGGATGGAGATCAAGTGATGGGCCATGAGCTTCTGCTGGTCCACGCTGCAGTGGTTCTCCAGGGACAGGATCACTGGGTAGTCAGACGTCTGGAGAAACGAGAGGAAACAATCATCCAGTGATTGTCTGAACGTAAAGAGCGAATGAAATGCAATCATCAAAGCGTCACGTACTTTGAAGGCGAAGTCGTTGATGACTTTGATGACGTCTCTGAAGAGCACTTTGGAGGTGAGCGTGTAGCCGTGGTAAATGACAGGCTCGCCGTTAGCCCCGTCCCAACAGTCCAGCTCCACACAGCGGCAGCTCTTCATCAGTGCTCTGCAGGGAAAGAAAACCTTCATTAAAACCTGCACAGCCCTGAGATCCCGTCACTCCTGCCCTTTGACACAGCGCTGAAATGTTTCCAGTAAGTTTACCTGCGGCTGGTTGCACTAAACACCTTAAGTTTTCTCCTTAAGTATCACACAAGTCTGTTTCCATACTGTAGGTAAGGATAAACGTTAAGGCATTTTCTGTATTGAAAGACATTCTGCAGCCGTACCTTACGTTGTTTTCCTGACTTTGGCTGCTCAGGTTTTTTTGTGCAACTGTTTAACTAACTTTAAGGGACTCTTTAAGTGTAAACCCGAGAGATTACCTTAAATACTCAAGTGAACATTTTAAGGAAACCTTAAGGAGAAGACTTAAGGGTGTTTTGTGCAACCAATTTTATTTGAAAGAAACCTTAACTGGGACTTAAAGGACTTACGGTGTTTTGTGCCACAGCATTTCAACCAAAGGAAACTAGTACCAGTTCTGGTTCCTGGACCATATAGTTCCTGCCCCATAAAAAAAGTCCATGCTCCTGAGGTAGCCCCCGGGCGGACGAACACAAGCCTCCAGACTGCAACGAACTCATCTGCACTGAATGAGCTCTTTTAAGTAGGTAAACAGCTCTGTTTGCTCGGCCTGTTAAGTGCGTCTCAAGTGAGTTATTCTTTCGGATCCATCAGTTCGATAATGCCATGGGTTTGTTAGGTTAAAGCTATGATCAATTCCAGTCTTTAACTTATGAATTGCTTGTGTTCCTATTTAACTTTGTTCAGAGCCAATGAACATTTGAGTTGGATAATTAAGAATGGTTAACTGGAATTTGGTGTTGAATGTCATCCATCTTTCCCTGTTTATGTCATTAATACAGACCCACCACCTGACGAGGTTAAAGGGGAAGTTCATGTCAAATACAGAAGCCTTTTTGATGGGATCTGGGACTCGCTCTCCATAATTCTGGTGCCTCATGTCCGATAATTGATGTCCCTAGTGTACAGCCCAAGATAATTAGGTTACACCTAAAACAGTCCGAGTGGAGAGCAAGGACAAAGGGATGTCTTTGTATGCATCGGTCGAAATGCCATCTCGGATCCCATCTGCTATCATCTGACCACGATTTAGCTTTTTATTAGCTTAACGAGACCGTTAACTGAGTGTAAACTGGCTTCTTCTGGAATAATCTGGTCTAAACTTCCATTCTATTGCAATTTGAACTGCAATTTCAATGCATGAAGCATAGAAAGAAGCAGAACACGGCAACATGGTTGAGGCTTGTTCGATCTCTTATCCATTCAAAGTTCTGCCAGTCACGCATCGATAAATGACAAAGGATCAACACAAGGATGCTGTGTTCATGTCTCCCCACATGCAGAAATCTATTGTAATTAGACATCAGTTGAATTTTCCTAAATCTCCAGTTGTGTTGGATACAGTGGAAAGGCCAAGAAGAATGTTAAACAAAGTACTTTCAGCTCGTGATTTAGTTCCAACGTTTAGTTCCTGGGACTATCTGGATGAAAAGGCACGATCGGTAAAAAAAAAAACCCAGGAGCAAAAGACTGCTTTTTATGTAAAAAAAAAAGAAAAATCCATAATGGGCTAAAGCTGTTATCACAAACTCAGCTCCCGTTCCCCAACGGTTAATGCTACGTACAGTATGTTGTTAAAAGTAGTTACTTTATGTAGGCTTCTGTGCTGCTGGGTCCTTTAAGTTGGTCTTCCATCAGGTACGTGTTGTGTGACGAGGAGATGTAGTAATGGTTGAGGGGCTGGTGCATGTCCTGATACACCAGTTTGTGGGCCGGGTTGAGGATGGCGCCCTCCTCCCGGTGCAGGTACATCAGGAAGCCATCTATGGTCATGCACTTCTGCTGCTTTGCTGGTGGACAGACGGATACGATGAATACGATATGCGGAATGTGATGGTGTGTCTCTCAACGCTGTGCAGTGACTTTTGACCCTACCTTCCTCATCCACCTCGTGTTTTTCAATCAGCTTGCGAGCGTCCTCCATGGACACCTGCTCCCTCTGCTCATTCAACAGGAAATTGAAGAGGTCGCTGGCGCTCATCCGACCCTCTGTTTGAGCGTAATTCCCATAAATCACATCTATCTCCTCCCGGTGCGTCAGCAGGTCGTAGAAGTGCCGGATCTCGGAGCCCTCCAGGGAGCCTGAATTGGACTTGTCACATTTCTATGATCAGATGAGACAATCAATCAGATGTACCGGATTTTAAGTTTAACCAAACGACACATTTTGATGGATGATATATTGATCAAGTGTCACATCGAGACTCGCCTGGAAAATATCCGTTGCGTAATTGTCGTCCACTTCCACGTTGACCTGCCTCAGGAAGTGCTTCAGCTCCTTCAGGTTCATCTTGTTGTCCTCGTTCTTGTCTGCTTTACGCATGCAGTTGATGATCCAACTGGCATTTAGATATAAGGACTATATTTAAACAAAACATAACAACAAAATGTAGGACGGCAAAGAAACCAACAACAGAAAACGCATCGGAGAAACGTGTATACGAACACAGATATCCCAGTGAAAGACTCGGTCGAGGATACTGCTCACTCTTCTGCTGGTGGCTGAGGTTGCGCATGTTGCTGATGAGCTTATCGAGGCCGCCGACCCACTGCTTCGCCTCCTCCCCATTGCCCGCCATCAGGTCGAGATTTTTCTTGCGGCCCAAGAAGATGATGGAGAAGCACAGCTCTTCAGCGCTGGGGTCGGTGTGTTTATTAAGCCCCTCAGACTGACGGCCCTTGCGCACGGAATCAATGTCGTCGATGGAGACTGTTTGGAGAGAGGAAGGGGTTTGTTAGAAGTGACATTCAAAACATTCAGACAATTATATAATTTTCCGGAAATTTAACCGTTAATCAGAGAAAAAAAGTTGCACACTTGTAGCTTAATGCAAAGAAATATATATATTACAGAAGTTCTACATGAATGTATTTTCTATTGATGACTCCTTCGGTCATTAGCAGTGGTAATGATTGTTAATAGCTTTAATGTAACCATGTATGCAGTGGCCGGTAGTCACAGTTGGCCCTTTTGAAGCCCAACTTGTCAGTATCTTGTGGCAGCAGACTTTGTGTCTTGCACAACAACACAGAGCCACAAGCTTTGACATCTTATCTACAGGAAGGCTTTTGTTTCATTGTGGTCGCTCACTTCTGTAACCTTCACTCACACGCCATAACAGCTGCATATTTACGCATCCAGCAAGCACAGAGCAAAAAAAAATGTTGTGGTTCTTTTGTTGCTGACTTAGACAGACATTCACTCTCATTCCAGCTCTGTTTAAGTCCACTATGTTATCAGCTGCTGACTTTTGTCTGTCTGCGGTGTGGTGCATTTGGGCAGTAAAGTCGAGGGCCGTAAAAACCAAAACTATGAGCTGAAAGACGCTAACAGGCTCAGTGGAGCTTAGGGGAGCCGCACAAGTCTTTGTCACAACTAGCAACCCACTATAAACGTATCGATTAGTGCAGCTTTAATAGTGTAAAAATGTAATATAGTATGGCACAACTGAGCATACTTCTCTTCCTAAAGAAGACGAATGCAAAATGCTCCAAAACAAATCTCTTATCTCATGCAGAAAGAAGGAATAACTTCCTAGAGATCAGGGAGATATGAACTTGAAGAACAATTCTTTCGAAACTAAATCCAACAAAGCTACCAAACATGTTACACAACAACAGTAGGTTGAGCCTAAATCTTGTTTACCCAAAACTGAAATGAGCAACCGTTTAAGAGCCCTCTGAGACAAGACGGTCTCTCAGACATTCTGCTGGACATTTGGATTCTTTGGCAACCCCGAACACATTCCATGGAGATTTGATGACCGCACTTGAAAACAGTTCGATGCAATCTGGACTTCCTTGGTCTCCTCGTCTCACACACTTGCAACGCATGCAATACTACATATCGCACACGCTGAAGCTCTCTGCACGCACACGCGGCCCGTTCTGAGGCATACGTCGGAGGCCGGCTCTGTTGTTGAGCAGCTTAATCTACGGAAGAGCATGCACGGCCACGCATGATGTAATCACCCTAAATGGCAACAACCGCCCTTGCAACAAAACACTAAAGACCAGGCTTAGCCAAGAGGCCATATGTTGAAGCTGGGTTACAATCACAGTGTTTTCCACTCTTTACACGCCGAGGCCGGAGAGTTTAACAAAGAGCGGCCATTGTCCCTGCGATAATCGGAGACCATCTTGGGGCAGGATGAATCTAAAGGTCGGACTACTTGGAGAGAAAAACCCACCAGTGAGGGGTGGTGGTGTACACTCAGCTGACTGCTGGATGAAGAAAATACCTTGGAGGCACTCACCAGAAGGAGAGTGTTTGTTTAGTCATCCCTTAGCAAAACACACCACTGCAGTTTGAGGTTTGCGAATTTGGACCCTTTTCAGAGAATCCCTTCCCTCCACAATGTCCAAGTCATTTCATCCGTGCCACGGCAACATTGCTCGAATACCAGATGAAATTTCACACAATGGGATTATTGTGCAAGTGCAAAGTTCACGCTGCTGTTTCTGAACCTCTCTGACAGCAGCGTTTAGCAGCGGAGAGGGTGTTTTCGAGTGAGGTGGCAGGTTAGTTAGCCATGTCAAGCGTGTGAGTGTAAACTTGACTTTACGCCCGAGAGCACCGGGCGAATTTGAGGCCTGCAGCGAGCATCGGTTCAACTTTTAGTTTGCGAATCGCGGTCAGAGAATACCCACGGCTAATCAGTAAACAAGGTCCCGTGACTTCTGTGACATGTTGACCTGCGTTACAAAGAATTTCTTCCCCGTCTGAAACACATGAGCACGTGTCCCCCCCCCCGCAGAGAAATGTACACATTCACCGCTGCCGGGTGTGTTTCGACGTTAGGGTTAATATTCAGCTTGGGGTCGAGTTGGAAAATGAACAGCGGAAAATTATTATGCACAATGGCATGCAAAACAATAACCACCTACTTACTAATAAATATGTGAGGCTTGTTTTGAATATGACCACATGAATTACGCACATATCATTAATCACCTTTATCTCTGTGACAAATAGCAGACTGACAGTAATATGAGGGAAGTGTCTCTGAGATATGTGTGTGTGTGTGTCATATTTACAGTGGAGTGTAAAGCCTCTGACCTCCACCTCATGTGAACCTAACAGTGAGTACATGTGTGTGTGTGTGTGTGTGTGTGTGTGTGGGAGGGGGGGTTAGGGTTAGTGTGTGAAAGCGATCAAGGCGAATGACAGTCGCAGAGTGTGGGAAGAAAGGGAACAGAATCTTTACAGTCTATAGGCACTGATGAGAAGAGATCCGGTGGTGGATCTGCAGGCATCACATCCAAGCGCGTCTGCAGCATTGAAACAAGTTCCGCGTTGGCAAAGCAGCAGATGAGTCTCATACAAAAAGTGGATATGTGCTGTCCCACACACACTCTTTTGCCTTATGCCAAAGCACTTTAGAGCTGATTGGTAATTGTGGCTTGCTAAAGCCCACAGGAAGGCCATAAAACATGCATGCTTATTTCCGTAAACAAGCAACAGCCGACAACAGCTGACCGTTCACACGACCGCTGGGCTCGATATCACCTCTGTGTGTGTGTGTGTGTGTGTGTGTGTACCTTCTGTGTTCGAATGGGGCGTATAAGGCACACGGCTCTGTCTCTTTCAGTGTTTGTTCAAGGCTCGGGGCAGAGGTTATCAAGTCTGGAAGCAGCAGCCGCCGGGATGTGAGAGCGATGCGTACATTCACACCCTGACAGTGGATGACTGAACCAGATTTCAGAGGGAAATAATCTCTCCCTCACACACACACAGACACACACACTCACAAGGACAAACTCTAGTATTTTCCAGCCCGTCTCTGGCCACACTGCAGCGTCTGTGTGAGTTGTTTCCATTTCTCCACTTCTCACCTATATTCTGGGAGTACCAGTGGGATTTGTGGGGTGTGTTTTGCAAAGGAGCTATTGTTGGGATCTGAAAGGAGAACTCTACGTTGACAGAATAATGGCCGACAGATGTTCAGCTCATAAAGACAGTGGGATGAACCGAACCAAACGGTCTTACAGGAACCAGGATTGAAGGTTTTAGGGGAGACACTCAATGTGAATAGGGTAAACGTTTATCTAATAGATCACCATGAAACGTCCCCAGTGGATTACTTGCATTACAGCAACTATTTTTTGTATTTACTGAAATTGTGTGTCGTAATATGCAAATGAGGCATTATTAACAGAAATCTGAACATTGGATAAAGCCAGGTTCAAAATTCTTGTTTAATTTTGTGACATATTGGATTCAAAGGTTTCACAGAGGAGAATTTTGGATATCTTTTTTTTTTAATTTATTTTCTTATGACACCATCAATCAGAAAATACTGTCAACAGCCATACAGATTTGCCATGTTTTAAGGAGTAAAATGTTGTATATATCAGGCTTTGAATGATGTATGAACAAACCCCCTTAGAGAAACCTTCAGAATATGGATATGAATGGTATGATGTGTGTTGTACAATTTCAATCATTTTCCAAGACCCTACAAGGCAATCTGCTTAAAATAAGTAAAGGAGGCATTATCTCACGTTAACTTTTATTGAATTTAGGAGGAATCTACAGAGGCAAATAGACAAAGTGTGGCAAAATAAACACCTAAATGTGTTTTCTTTCCTGAAAGAAGAAGTTTTCTAGTCTGAAAGAAGACATGTTATGGATTGACCAATGCATGAAATGCCCGAGTTGTCTCGCCTTTATAGAACTTCTTACCTTTTTGTGCATCTTGTAAACAAACAAAAAAAGACTTTCACAAACACTCATGTAAGCCAGTAGGAGGTGACACTCACAAGTCGGGTTTCGCCTGAATGTTTTGTGGGACTCGTACCACACAGTCTTGCAGTCTTCCTGCAGTTTGAAGAAGCGGTTCTTCTTCCAGGAACTTGAGCGAATCTTGACCAGTTCCCCGCCGACCAGCAGGAACTGTAGATCTGCATCTCCCTCCAATCCTGCAGGAGAGGCGAAGGGGTGAGAGGAGAGAGGTCAAGCACCACAAACGCTGGATCTACATTTCCCATAATGTAACTAATGGCCTCTTTTTGTTCGACCCTCCCTGCCCACACTTTGTAACACAGCTATGGTGGCGTTGTATCGAAGTTCCAAGGCCAAGACACTGCTGGGATTGTCTAAGTTTTTGACTTGTGTTACATTTAATCAAATCCAACTGTGCTCATAGGAGGGAGGGGAAATGTCGAAAGAGGGTTTTTTTGTTTGTGTTTTTTTTAAGACTTGCTGTTGTACTTTTTAGTCTCCAACATCATGACATCATGAGTGTTTTATTTTTTTCAGACTTTAGAAATACTGTACTGTACCATACTACTATATGAAATCAGTGGCGTGGCCCTTTAAGCACGCGCTTCACGTCCCTTTATAACCTTAGTTTGGCCGTGACACCTGGTTTTTATCACGGACAGTTAGCAGGATTGTACTACGTTGGGTTTCATCGCTTCCTGGCGGAACATCTTCCCACATTTTTCATTTTGCACGGTTCACTTATTTTTGTCTGTAAAAGGCCGCGTAGTTTAACGATGGAAAGCTGAGCGTCATCAAGCTGATCGTGAATCTCGTCACAGTCATTAACATTATCTCTGTGTACTTCTGTACTCTTGTTTACGGTACAGTGTTTCGTACGGCGTTTCACAACATGAACTGTGCCGAGTGGCCTCTCACTAAGGTGAAGTCGTTTGCTGAGTATGGCTTTCTTGGAAGGGTGTGTAGCATCTGCAAGAAGCCACCATAAGCCCACAGGACAATGTTGTTTGTTTTCCATCTGTGCAGATGTGAGGTAATGTTGGTATTAGTCAGCGCATGTGGGTGGGACCGGACTTTGCACACAGTTTTATGAATCACACAAGCTTAAAATGGACGTTAAATATGATACAGGGGAGTTGTGTAGAATTGCAAGCAGGGCATTCGAGGATAACGACATTCGCTACAACTCCGCTGGGATGCGTCAGGGTCGTGGGCAGGACCACAACATTGCAGACATTCCCACCACAGACTGATTATGAGCCTCTCCGCAGGCAGGAAGGAGGACTGTCCAAAGCTGCTCGAGAGCTTCAACACCGCCTCTGCTCAGTCAGGCTTTCCATCGGGGGCTTAACCCCCCCAGCGTGTAGCAGCAGCAGCTTCTGCTCGTTTGTCATCTCCTTTGTCATGTTATCTACTTCACCATGAAGAAGAGGTTTTTAGTCCCCCACCAGCTTTATGTCTTGAATAAGAGAACAGCAGCAGATACTTCCCTCTCATTAACACGTACATACAGTCATATTGTGCATTTGAGTGGAGTTTATCAGAATCAAATTGTTCTTCTTTTTTTTTTTTTTTGCATGGTAACCAGTTCCAAATGCAAGTGAAGCAAGCTGGGGCAAGACGGCAAGAATTAGGGTGAAATACCTCGGAGCCATAATGATAAGGTTTCTCACACAACCTTTTTTTTTTTTTTTTTTTTCCAGTAATAAAATAGGCCTAACTAGTGTTTGAGATCTGACCAAAACTCCAAATTATGAATGCTACACGAAAAGGTGGAGCGAAGCAAACAAGGTGGTGCAACAGGTTGTTAATATATGAATTAATTTCCCTCAAATATTGTCTCGTTATAGCCACTCAATGACAGTCGTAGTGTTTTATTTGCTCTGCAGAGCTTTACAACACTTTGCATTTTATTGCTTTGCTGCCCTCTCTTTGAAAATGACCCACTTTTCTTTTTTTTTCGCCTTCCTGTGTGTTTTTCTCTTTTTGAAAAGGCTGCATGCCATTTTCACCTCCCCTCCTCTGAGCAGTCACCAGAGAAATGCACCGCTCCAGGCAATGAGGAAGCCTTGATAAAACCTCTTCACTCTGCATACTGTGTATTACAAACACACAAGTTGCTCTGCACGATTACATAATGATCAGTGATTTGTGTTGACAAGATGTAAGATCTTCCCCAACAAAACACATCCAGGTTATCTAAACGTCATTCTGCCACGTAAAGCTCGGAAACATTTCGCACCTTTTGGGGAAACTTACCTAGTCGTTTTCCATTCTCCTGCGCAACTTTTGTCATCTTCTCCTGGAAAGCTTGTTCTTCGGATTTCGTCCTTTTCGGACGTTTATGTAAACAAGACATTGTGTAATGACTATTCTAATTTTTATTTTTTATTTTTTTTTAGCGCAATAACACGAAATGGTGTTCGGTGTTTTTAGTGTGTGCTCGGTGTGGAGGAGAAGCAGAGGTGTAGTTCCCCCCTCACGGGGCGGGTCTAAACTCATCTGCTGCTCTGTTATATTCCATGCAGCGGTGGCTGTCCAGCTGTGCACTGCTGGGACTTTAAAGGCTGGGTCTATACTATATAGTCATGTAATCTTAAATTCACTCTTAAACTCTTATTCATGTTAAAATATCTTAATCTGAGTGAGTTAAGACACGAGGATACACCGACAATCTTCAATTCTTCTTCACTCTCAGGCTGATTTTCCACCGCTTTAAGAAAGAAAATGACTTTATAGGTTACATTATTTTTAAATGGGATGTGGCATAATATGCGTAGTTTACGTGTCTTTTTCTTTTTGGTATGGACTCGGCTGCATGCACAGGTTATATACCTGTTTTACAAACAATTATTTAAACAATTATTTTTCCAAAACAATTATTGTTATTATCTGGAATAACGCTGTTGAATCCTCGATGAACTAATGAGCTGTGAAACAGCGCCGCCCCATGGTGCACGTAGGCCCACATCTACTGTACTTGTGCCTTTTTTTTTTTTTTTATCTTTAAAAAAAATCTGTGCAAGTAATTTGCAAACACTCTGGCTGCGGTCAGCAATTACACAACATGTGTGTGTGTGGTATTGTGCTGGGGTGTAGATCGTGACATTGTCCTGGCAACAAAAACAACCCTCCCCCCTGAATATCTGGGGGGGGGGGGGCAGCTACAAGCCACCCGGTGTGTTGTCCCACATAGTTGGACATTTGTCTTGGGCTTCCCCCCCCCACGCTGCAGCCATAAAGGACAGCACTCCACATACACAAAACATACATTAGGTATGTAAGCGAGCACATCCACAGTGATAAAAGCAAAGAAAGTCCCCCAAAGCTTCTACTCTTTGATACATACCCATAAAATAATGTCACACAAAAATATTAATTTTTCTAATTTTTAAAAATGTTTTAATTAATTTATTTACGTATACGGAATATTTCCACTCCGCTCTGCGTGGAATCACAGCTGTGCTCTTGGATAAAAGCAGCAAAATAACTCTGTAAATCACACAGTAACACAGTAAATCTGTGCGCCACCACGCACCAACTCACCATGTTTCGCAGCTGTGCCGTTTGACTCCATTCTGATTCCAGTCAAAAGTAAATCACCATGCGCCGGGCTAAAGTCCTCTTCTCCTCCGGAGTAGTGTCAGCTATATTATAAGAGTTATCACAACATTGTCTGTTTGTCCTATATAGGGGAAGATCCAACCTGTGTCCCCTGTGAGCCGACTCGCACAGTGCGCAGTGATACCAGCCCAGCAGACTCTTATGCTGCCATCAGTCCACACCCACTGTAACACCGGTCTGACAAGTCCACCACTGTGTTTGCTCTTATTGCTTTCATTCAGCTCCCTGTCAGTGGAAACGCCACCTTTGGATGGAATTCTACCAGCATAGAGTAAAAATAAAAACTTGCACAAGGCCCAATGTAAAGTTAGATAAGATAGTGTCATATGGAAGTTTTACTATACCGTTATTAAGCCAGTGCTGTGATTTTAAATAGCATTATGGCACCTCCCATATATGTGATCTGATTTATGTAGGGTGTTGCCCTGCTGTGGTACAGACCTGCCATTATATAGTCTAAGGTATGATCCTGCCTCTCCCCTCTACCTTACGTTTTTACACTGTTCAGGTAATGTTGGGAGTATCATCACTCCACATAACATCACACTGTGTCTGCAGTCGTCATTATCTAGGCCAACTGACGGAAGCTAAAGGCATCATTCCTTTGTAGACATTTCAGCAATGTTCATTCAAACAGAACAATGTGCCAAAGCAACAATTAAAAGTGACATGAGCAGGTTGGTTATTTTGCATTCCTAGCCCAACACAACTGGTGAATTGTTAGAGAGGTCAGTTTTGTGTTGGTGTCACTAATATGGTAGGATACTTTGACGTAGTAGTTGTAGGTTAATAGTGTTTGTGCTCCTGCTCCTTGTTATAACGTAATGGGGGCTTAGACAGATCACGCTCTGTGCCTCAGTGTCTGTCAGCCTGTTTTGTTCTGTGAACTCTCGTGCTGGGACAAGTCTTGTGGAGAAAAAAAAAAGAGGAATGTTTTCTTCTGTTTGGCAAACCACGAGGCGAAGTGAGGCTCAACAATTGACTCTTTGAGAATCCCACTTGAGCACTGCATGAGTTGATCAGCACAGTCAAGAAATGTGTTGTTGGGTGTCTTTGGAATCTGAGCCTCCGAAGCAAAACACATTGACTTTGATGTATTTCATATGCACTACTTCGTATACTGCTCTTTTTACATAAGGTCACAGACAAAAATGCTTTGCTCGAGCTCTGCAAGGCTTTGAAAAGACTCTGCATGACACAATTTGCAGAAACAACCTGTCCTTCAGTACCAGTTTGAGCAGCCCGCTATTGTCTCTGGGCTGCTTGTTGCAAAATAAATCACACAGAAAAACACAGACAATTGCACACCTGATATGACATGTGCAGTGTCATGCTGGTGAGATTGTTTAATAAACAGGTTGCAGCTGCATGACTCACTGTAGCATGGCTCATGTGGTTCAGTATGAAGTACTTTTTTACTTCACTACATTTACCTGATAGCTTTAGGCTACTTGGTCATTTTCAGTTTTCAGATTTTACCTTAAAAAAAAAAAGATATATAAAAAATAAGCACATAATAAGTACATACCTAGTACATATATTTCAGATTAAACCAGTGGTTCCCAGACTTTTTTGTCTAACTTACTTTGTTTAGTCAGAAGGTAGATAAATATAGTCTGAGTGATGTTTGTGTGTTTTGTTCTTCTTCTGCGGTTTCCCTCGTGGAGCTCAACAGCGGATATACCTGCGGCCGTCGCTATGGCAACCGCATGTACACAAACATGGCGGAGAGCAGCGAGCGGTGAAGCTTCAGCGAAATAAACTTTTTGTTGTTTTTAGCCACAGTTAAAGCTAGCCAAACGACGTGTTGCGGTTATCTTTGGAAGCTTCCTGGGTCGTTAAACTCGCTACATGTCTGTGTGTGTTTTGACGTTGACTTTACGTGCTAACCTCGTACATTCACGCTAATTGCGTTAATAAGATAACTATCGTCGCTTTTCAGCGCAACGTCAGCTGTTTGGTGAATTAGCTCCACGCGTGGCTCAGTGCTGCTGTGCCATGCTGGAAGAACCGGAGACGGGAGAAACATCGCGGTTTGATCCGTCTGTGAGCAGTCACAGACCGGCATCAGGAAAGTCCCAGGTACGAACACCTGTTGCTAAGAATATAACTTCACTTAGTTGCACTAACACGCTAACTACGCTCCCACCTGTTCCCTGTGTGTACATTAGGACATTTCTCACGTGTTAGCAAGCACTTTCAAAGACGTTTACTCAAAAGACATCATTGGGAAGGACACTTTGTCCAACCTCATGAAGACGAAGAGCGGAAGAAGCAGCTACCATGACAGATACGTGGAGGAGCTTCGACAGGTAACCTAGCAACACTGGTACTGATACTGCAACAGTCTCCTCCAGACTTTACCCTCCAACACAAGATACATCACAATAACATGCATCGGCATTATTGTTGTTACTAATGCTTTTTATTTTCCAATCTCATAGGCTCATTCTGAATACAGCGAGCGTATAAAAGAGGCTGACATGCTGGAGAGTCACATCATTCAGGGCAGAGCTCGGGCTGCAGCTACAGAGAGCCAGGCCTATGAGAGGATGAGGGAGGAGATGGGAGGTGTTCATGATTACCACGGCCTCCTCACAGGTGAGATGGAAACATTAGTATGAATTGATCTAATACGTTGTACTGCTTTAAGTGCTTTGAATATACCAGAGATGTTATTGGATTTCGTTTCTTATGTCTATTTTCAGTCAAATCAGCCTTTTCCTGGTGCGTAGACCACGATCTTCTTGAAATGAACAACCTCATTTCCCCCCAGGACTACTTACCTACACAAAAACCACGAGTGGAAGCACCGGCAGCAAGTACACAATCTCCTTTTTGGATTCATCTTAAATTATTAATGGCCGTTGTTATGTGTTTTTTTTGCTCAATATTTCACTTATCCTTTTCCTGTAAGTAAAATCGAGTGCTGGCAAACCCACCGTCGCCTATGCCATGCACGTGTCCAGGGAGCCTCAGGATGATGGCTATACTCTAATTCCCAGTCAAGCAAAGATGGTCACTGAAATGAATGAGTTGGATCTCAGCCTGACTCTCGAATCCAGCTCAGATACCTCAAGGAGGAAGAAAACCTCCAGAGAGGTGAGGAGTCACAAACCTACACCCTTTTCTGATTAGACAGAGCGATCGAGAGTGATGCATTTGAATAAAATCTCAAATACAAATGTGTACGATTACAAACCAAAGACTCATTTGAAAAGAAACCGATGACGATTCTGATCAAGCCCGAGTCCCTTCGGAAAGACTTGATTACGTCAGTGTTCTATAAATGTGTTTCAGAGGCCCATCCAAACCATACCCAGACCAAAGTGGAAGGATGAGCCAAGCGCAAAGGATCGGGCAGAGGGATGGGAAAAACTTCGGAAGATGAAAGATCGACACGGTTTTCTACGCAATCCTCGCTTCCTCCCTCCCAATGCGCAGCAGGGTGGCACATCCCTCATCCGGCCCAGAACCAAAGTGGGGAAGACGGAGCATGCGAGGAACAGGATGGAGGAGCACAGGTACCTGGAATGTGCTGAATAGAATGGGCCCTCATCATCATCAGCTAATATAAAAAAAGGATATCATCTTGTACGGGTTATATTTAAATGAATACAATCGGCTTAGGTCAGACGATCTCTCTTCAATATTAACATATGCAATATATGCAAACACGAGTTCCCTTTACCACCGTGCAAAAAGCAGTGCAGCTTTTGTGCCACAGCAAAGATGTGTAACTTGATACTCCCGGCATTATGTTATTTATCCTACTGTACACCTGCCTGGCTGTGTTTCCTCATCATATCATTAGTGTTCTGTTGTAAAACGTCAAAGCCTTTAAAATTGTCACGCTCGCTCCATATTGTGGGTAAAAATGTTTCGTACTCATCACATATTATGCTTAATGACAGTATAAAGGTTGTGGTTGTATCCATGCGTCTTCAAAAATACTTCTAATTCCCATGTACGTAATTAAACTCAGCACAACCCTCCTTCACCCTGGAAACCAGAGTTAATTTTCCCACCAATTGTGTTAAAATAATAAAATAATTTAAGGACAAAACAATTTTTCTCCATCACATTACATTCTTAATCAAATCAGTTCTGGATCACATGGTATTTACAAACGGACTGATTCTGAGCAAATGGGCGGTCACCATTTTTCGGATGCATTTTTTAATTTTTTTTAACACAACTGTAGTCCAGAGACGAACGCAGATCGAAACCTCATCTGAAGGTGAAACTGCAAACATCCTGCAGTCAGAGCCAGCATTAAACGAGACCGGCCGACTCATAATCTGCCTGTGGACACAAACACTGTTTGCCACAACTAACAGTGGGAAGATGTCATGTCAGCAAGATCTACCACACGTGTGCAACAGTAACTTTAAATAAGATAGCATTAACGTTGTACATACTCTGTGGACATGGGATGAGCATTGTTGGGTCAACGGGAAGATTCTGTGGTCAGGAATGTTAGCTACTTTTTATTTTACTTTAAAGGGACAGTTTAGTTTTTATTTAAGTGGGTGTGTATGAAGTAATTATCCAGAGTGTGTGTATTACCTACAACCCAGAGTGTGGTGATGCAGGCAGGAGTGGCAGCGCAGAAGCAAAGCAATGTACTGCTGTGGGCGGGGGAAGCGGCAAAACATAATAAATAATAAACAGAATATGTTTTAGCGCTGAAGACAATATACAGTAACCTCTATGCTTTCTCCAAACCCACCAGACCAGTATACAAGCAACAGTAAAATGACTGTTTTTGTGAAAGGAGTCTGGTGGCTTTGAAGAGAGCTTATAGATATCGGCTTTAGCTCCCAGTGTGAAAGGGCTGTCTATTCTAAATACAGTACACTTAAACTGATATTGATTTTTTTGTTTGTTTTGTTAGGTTGCCCTTTTTTAGATGCCTATAATACGTTTTACTGCTGCCCCCCCTCCAAAGCAGTACATTGCTTTGCTCCTGTGCCGCTTTTTTCTCCAAACTGGGGCGTGCCGACCAACATCTACTGTAGGTAATACCCTGACTATGGATAAGTGCTTCACACAACTCCACTTAAAACAATCTGAACCATCCCTTTCAAGTATCCTCTAACAAAAGAAACCTTCCCCGCTTTAGTCGCATTAGTGCAGCTCCAGCTTTGATCCAACCCAACAGCTTTGGCAGATGAAGAAAGTCAAATCATGAATGCTTGCTTTGTGGTTTTGACGTAAAAGTTCATGCCGGCAGTGGGAGCTTGTTACCCAGCTCACCACTTCCTGTGAGACGCTCTTCACCGAGAACAGACAGAATACTCACATGTTGTGTTTGTGCCCTTTCTCCCTGTAAGCTCCTCGGATGATCCTGTCTTCCTAGCAAAACCATCTGTGGTGGTGTTCACTGACTACAGCGTGGGACATGTTTATGAGGTATGTTTCAGTGCTTTATACTAAACAATTCTTCTTGTTTGCCAATGATGTGATGTACAGTAACATGCCCTGTGCTGTCCTAGACTACACTGGACTTGAAAAACGTGACTTCTGCAAGCCGCAATGTCCGAGTCATCCCTCCGACCACTCCTTACTTCTCTATTGGCCTCGGTGAGCTCTTCCCTTTGTCCTGATTGGATCACAACCAGATCACATTGCTTCCTCATACCTGCTCATGTTGGTATTAAGGAAATCATCGAGTGCGTTGTGTGTCGGTGACTGTATCGAAAAGGATTGCCAGGGAGTTGCAACTAATAAAGCCATGCATCCCTGGAATGCACTTTTGGCTTTCCTGTCACTTTTGCAATCCCGTGCGTGAACATTAGCGGCACCTACTGTATTAACCCCGAAAGTATAAGAAGAGGGGGAAAAAAAAAAAAAAAAAAGCACCACCACTGATATTGATATTTCAGATTTGTTTTGGCAGGGAGATTCCCCGGGGAAGGTGGCGTGGTCGCCCCAGGGATGAGTTGTAAGCACACTGTGCGCTTCGCTCCAGACTCCCTGGGGCATTATGAGGACTTCATAGTGGTGGAGACCCAGGCTGAGCACCTGCTTGTGGTGCCAATCGTGGCCAGAAGACCCCCTCCCATACTCACATGTGAGTCTCATTGTAACCTGCCAACCTTCCTTTGTTGTCGCGCTCATGACTGCACTTTATTCGGTCGTGCATTGCTGGTATGTTTTTATTGTGCAGTACCAAGAGTTCTGGACTGTGGCCGTTGTCTGATCGGAGGAGTCAAATTTGTTGAGTTCCCGTGCCAAAATGTTGGCCTCAGCGCCGGAACCTTCTGCATCATCCCCAAGAACCAGTGGCCAGCTTCAAACCTCAGGGTAAAAACACATCATCCAAGATACGAGTTACTGTGTCATTGTGGTGATTGGTAAGCAATAGATCAAATATTAGATGTTTTTACTGTAAAAAAATAAAAAAGAGGTATCCTTCATGTGCTTGACAGTTCCTCACTTTGTTTTTCTTTTTCTTTATATAGTCTGTGGCAAAAACGTACTTTTCTGAGCAGCCACCCTTTGCAGTGAGCCCGTCTCTGTTCGTGCTGCAGCCAGGAGAGGCCACTGTAGTGGAGGTGAGTCTGTTGTAGAGGTAACTTTAACTTAAGTAGGGACACAAATATGTACATGCAGTGCTTCATAGACTTGTGTTATTATTACCCCCACCCGCTAAGATTGTATATACTCAAAAATATAGTGGGATTCTTTCTTCCCAGTATGCTTCCCAGTCAGGGACAGGTTTCAAAAAGCAGCACTTACTCAAATCTTTTACTTAAGTAAAGGTAGTAATACCACGGTTTAGAAATACTGTTACGAGTAAAAGTACAAAAGTGTTTGCATCAAAATGTATTTAAAGTACTCATTATGCCGATTTCAGAATAATATGCATTACAGTATAGGATTAATATTATTGATGCATTAATGTGTTGCAGCTGGCAAAGGTGGAGCTCATTTAAACTACTATATTAACTTAATCTGCTGGGTAGTTTGTGAAGTTTTTGTCTTACCCTATAATAATACACATTATCATGTCATTTATTGGTTGATTTATATTTTGTATTAATAATCTGAATCTGCAAAGTAACTAAAATGATCAAATATATGTAGTAGAGTCAAAAGAAATTCCATCCTATACCACATTTTCTGTGTGTGCGTGCGTGTGTGTGTGTGTGTGTGTGCAGGTGGTCTTCTTTCCAAACACTGCTGAGAGGAGCTGTCAGGTGTTCACTGTTGTGTGTGACAACTGCCAGGTGAAAGACGTTTGCCTTGAAGGTAAACGTCTTCAGTGATCAGAAAACTAGTCTAGTGTCACAGATTAAATGTACTTATTTGGATGTTGACCCCCCCCTCTCTGTCTCTCTGTCTCTCTGTCTCTATAATGTGTGTGTTCCCCAGGTGAGGGCGAGCTGATTGCACTTGAGCTTGTGTCTGTATCTGGGACGAGGGAGCCTCCAGCGGTGGGGGAGGTGCATGACCTCACCGCGGAGCACTTTGTCCGTTTCAGCCCATGTAACCCTCACTCTGTGCAACAGAAAAAACTCACCATTAGAAACAATGTGTAAGCCTCACACTGTATATCACCACTGCTGGAGCTGACCCTGTGCAGCGACACACGCAATGATAGTTTCCCATTAAATTATCATTAAATATCACATTACAACATTATCACATTACTCTCTCTCTCTCTTTCTCTCTTTGTCTCCCTCTCTCTGTCTCCCTCTCTCTGTCTCCCTCTCTCTGTCTCTCTCTCCCTCTCTCTCTCTCTCTCTCTGTCTCTCTCT
>CALSCE010009814.1:6850398-6873132 GCA_943593645.1 Bovichtus variegatus
TTCTGTTCACCTTCTGCCCCAAAGAGGTAAAGAAGACACAGAATAAATGTTATTATATCACTAGTAGTGCCTTAAAGGGAGAGTTCATACTTGACATATTACCTGCAGTGCTATTTATCAATTGTTGTTGGGAGATGTCTGCCGTCTCTCGTCTATAATAGAACGAGATGGCCCTCGGCTTGTGGTGCTCCAAGCGCCGAAAAAATACATTTGAAAAACTCAACAGCGATTTCTCTTTCCAGAAATCATCACCCAGTTACTCAAGATAATCCACACACCTTGTTGTGAGCAGATGCACGCTTCTTTCTTTAGGTGATACGGTACACTCTGCAACTCGCACTAAAACACTCTATATTGATAAATAGCACTACAGGCACTAATAAGTGTTTTTTGATTTTTGGGGGTAACTGTCCCTTTTTAAAGAAATGTATGTTTCTTCACATTATGAGGCTCCTGTTTAGTGGCTAAAAGCTGATCTTTATTTCAAGCGAAAGTCAAAAATGTTTGTGTTTTCCTAAGTTGAAGGATTACCACAGTGTCTGTCACTTAGTCCTGAGGGATGTCCCCCAGCTGCCGCCAGAGCCCAGTGACGATGGGTAAAGTTCCTGTGTACTGTAAATATTCACGTGTTTGCTAAACAACAGCTCCTTTGGCATACCTTTCGTCTTAACAGTTTCATATTGTGCTTCCGTGTGTGTGTGGACATCCAGTGTCCTTCAGCCCGTGCGCACTGGCTCCAAGGTGAGCGACGTCATCGTCATGGAGATAGAGGTCAAGGGGTCAACAGAGGCGTACCAGGTCCTACTGGAGCCCTATGCAGTTGTAATCCCCGGAGAGATTTTTATTTGCACAACCGCCCGCAGGCAATTCAAGGTTATTTAAGTCTTTTTTTCCCCCTTATGTTAACTATAGTTGACACACGTCAGATTTCCATCCAATCATTGTGTTTCTGTCTTGTGTGTATTAGATGTGGAACCACAGCAAAGCCTGCATCTTATTTCAGTGGGAGAGAATGAACCACAGCAGCCACATAATAGAAGTAGAGCCCTCTACTGGTAGAATAGGTGCGTCGGACAGCACAATGTAGAGTAATGCAGACGGATCCTCCTTCAATTCATACATGAATTTATACATTCTGCATTTAAAAACAGCGTTTATGTTGTTGATTTCTTGGCTTCTTGGTTTATTTTCGGATTGATTTGTCCCACGTGGGTC
Organism: Bovichtus variegatus; assembly: GCA_943593645.1. Classification (NCBI taxonomy): domain Eukaryota; kingdom Metazoa; phylum Chordata; class Actinopteri; order Perciformes; family Bovichtidae; genus Bovichtus; species Bovichtus variegatus. Next base: position 6,851,614 of record CALSCE010009814.1, read on the forward strand.
TAGAGGAGAACGAGTGTTTCGATTTCGACCTGATTTTGAGTGGAGGGAAACCAGAGAGGGTTGTGACCGGTCTGGTTTGCCACATAGAGCACCGCCGCGAGCCCGTCACTTTGGCCGTGGAAGTCTCTTTTAAGGTAAGCACGAACCCGAACATCATCACAAAATGAGTAACACGTCGTGGCTAAAATCTTCACAGTAATAGTTTTGTGCTGTGACCTTCTTTATGCTCAACGTTTGATTTTGGGATAGGGTCCCATAGTGACCCTGGATGCACCCAGTGTGGAGTTTGGGCTCATCAAGCTCGGGGAGCGGACACAGACCACGCTGCTCCTCACGAACACCACCCAGCTGGAGGCCTCCTGGATGCTAAAGGAGAGACATAATAGTCAGCAGGATAACCAAGACACACAGGTACTGTACAGTGGACTGATATAGCAATCTGTGATTAAACAACGTAAAAGATACGGGTAGTTTTTATTTTATTTGAACATCTATATGAATCTCTGTTGCTCAGATTATAGTGGAGCCAAGCAGAGGGCTGCTTCCCGCTTTGACTTCTTGCAGCGTGGATGTGCTATTTGCTCCACGTTTCTGCCAGCGATGTGAAACGGAGCTCGAGCTGACAGTGGAGAATGGAACAGGATGGTGAGGATGCTCAACTGCACAAAACGTCACAGTTCCTCAACACGCATTGCATTTGAAGGAGATTACGGGCTGTTAGGTGGTGCAGATGGACCAGCCTGGACTACAATAATGATGTTACGCTACCTGTGCGTTCGTTGCAGTCACCTGTCGGTGCGAGCAGATGTGCAGTCTCCTCGGGTGTGTCTGCTGAACTGTGAGCTGCGCCTCTCTGAACTCTACATCGGGGTTCCTGCCAAAGCCACCGTCACTCTGTTCAACCAGACACTGCTGCCTTCACACTTCAGCTGGATGGTACGCTGTGAGGAGAATGAATGTTGCAACAAGTCATGTGAGAAAGCCCTGGACTGTATGCATGTTTGCAACGCGTAATCTGTTGAATATGTGAGGTTGTTTGGGTACATAATACTATGACAAAAAACCCCACAATTTTCAAGATTTTTCCCGCAAATGTATCATTTTATAATCTCATATTTTTTCTCATAAATTTCCTACTTTCATTTCTGCAATTTTTTTTTATCAGATTATTTCCCCCTGCGTAACTTCTTTATTTTTCTTACCATGGCCCTCTTTTTTTTTTTTTTTTTTAAATTTTTTTTTTTTAAAATGGTTCTTGATTTATTTATTTTTTGATAAAATTGGCTGAAATTAGGAGAGCTTTTATGACAATTATTACCTTGTTTTACACCCCCCCCCACACACACACACACCAGGATCAGCTCCAAGGTAAACAGGCTGAACTGTGTACGGCCAGTTTTGACCCCCCATCTGGCACTCTGGGACCTAGCGCCAGTTTGGAGATCACAGTCAACTTTACCTCTCACACAGACGTAAGTACCAAAGCTGTTAACACACCGGAAGGTCCCAAGATTTATATGTGACAGTGAAGGACGGAAACTATACGACTTCTACTTAGTTAATTGCCTTTTAACATTTGTTTGTCTTTTTCTCCAGCTGGAGCTGACGGAGGTGGCTGCTCTCTGTGAGGTCCAGGGGATGAACTCTCCTCTTGTTGTTTGCATTGTGGCTTCTAAAATCAAGAAGCTCAGTGTGTCCTACTCCCTGGCCAGTGTCTGGTAATAGCCTCGCTTTAAAATCTCCTATCTAACCACCAAGTAGCTGCACAAAGTTCGCAGCGTCTGGTAAGTCTCTGTTCTTTGCTCTCAGCTCTCCCCCAGATGATGACGGCCCCGCAGCACTTTTGCTTGACTTTGGAGACGATGTTATTCTGAAGAGAGCCGTTACTAAGCAGTTATTGATAACCAATCAAACTGCCGTCCCCGCGCCTTTCACCATCGAGGCAGAGTATTTCACCTGCCATGCCTCGAAACCCAATAAACAGTCAGAGAAAAGGTAAGAGGAGCGAGCTGACTGATCTGAATAATGGATCAAAGAATAACTTGCAGATGAGACACATTGTGCATTTTCAAATCGCAGATCCACATACGTCAAGAGGCCGCTTCACTCTGTTCAAGCTAAGAAAGTAGAACAAAAGGAGCACGGAGGTAGGCTTTAACTTTCTTTTTTTTTTTTTTATTACTCAACACACATTTTGAAGCGAAGCGTCTTGAGCGCATGCGCCACACTTTCTGTGTCTGCTGGCAGAGTTCGTGAGCGGCCTGCTGGCTCATGGAAAAGGCGCAGCTTTCTGTGTCTCACCGGACACTGGGACGCTGGGAGCGTTTGAGACCCAGACTGTGGATGTCACCGCCTACACTGACATGTGGGGGGAATACAGAGACCACCTCGTATGCAAAGTATGAGGCCATACAATGGGAGGAAATCGATTTTTCCTCTGCGAGATTAAAGGGATAGTTGGAATGACGAATAATGTTGAAATCTAATTTTCCTCCTGCAGGTGGGGAACCTGAGGCCCGAGCTCATTCCCATGCAGATGACGGTGACAGGCTGCCCGCTCTACTTCCAAATCACAGGCCCACGTCCAGATGAGCAGAACCAGGGGCCGATCACACAGTCTGTTCCACTGTCCACTTCTCCAATTCAATCCAATTAGTCGTTCGTGCATTTTTAATGACGTTCCTTGTTGCCTCATCAGGTTTGGCACTCATGCATCTGGAGGTGACACGGTGTCTCGTCCTTTTCGCATTAACAATCCCGCCATGTTTGGTAAGTATAATCGGAAATGACATCCCGGCTTGGAGGGGCAATTCTCGCACGCTCACATTTTCGGCAATGATTGGAACAGGGTCCAGAAATGTTATCACAAAGGCTTCTGTAGTAGTGGACTCCTGAGTTATTCAAGACTGTATTGGAGGAAATGACTCTTCTTCAGTGCTTGATCCATGTCTTTCTAATCCAAACCTTTATTTGCTGCCAGATATTCGCATGGACTGGGAAACGTATAACATAGATCAGGATGACCGTAAGCTTGTGGATGTTGTGGTGTCATATGGAGACGCCTTTCCAGTCAAAGACGCTGATGGCAATGAGCTGTTGAGTGGAGCGGTAAGGATCTCTGGAGGGAACGCTCAAACAGCCTGGGAAAGAAACCAGACCCCGGGCGGCTCCGAGGGAACGAGCACCTCCCTCCGAAGCATGACCGTGAGTGCATTTCACAGCGCAACACAGATGCACGAACGGAAACTTTTTAACGGCCTTTTATGACGTTGCCTCTGGGAGATTCTTATGGCTACGATGCCAGTACGCGGACCCACATTTTCTTGGTGCAAACCAGCCTAATACTATTGCTTTCAGAGCGCGGACGGGGAGGAATACGTTTCTGAGGATGAACGCGAGGAAGAGGAAACCTGTCTTTATCCATCCCCTGCAAAGAAAAACCTCATCTCCGTCCACGTCAGACCTCATGTGGGCAACCTCTCGGATTACCCATACTGCATCACACCCCAGCAAATAGTACGTCGGTACCATTTTACCCCCGTGCATCAATTTGACCATCAATTTGACGACACCACATCGATGTATTTTCTTTTTTGCCGTTCCTCTCAAGGTGATTCCGGCAAAGGGCAGCGGCACCATCCATGCATCTTTCACTCCTTTGACTCTTTCTGGTTCAGGTTGCGAGTCCAGATGTGTGGGCGTAGCTCTGGGCTTCATGAGTCTAGACTCCGAGGTAACAACACACTAAACTGTTTTATTTCAATTTCAAATCCTGGAAAAAGTCAACCAGTAGATTGCTCTGTGCAGCCTAAATTGCCTAATTATTGTCTTGTATTTGTTTACAGATGGCTGCCTGTGTCCCGGGTAAAGTTCTCAGGGCTCAGGGTTTGGATTTGAAGCCTGTCAGAATGGATCTCCTCGCAGCCGTTAAGCCTGCAGTGTAAGCAATTACAATCATACTTAGTCCCCAAAACCCCCCGATGCATCCAACTCAATTTACACTTCCGAAATTGAAATCTGCCGAGGTGAGGCAGGAGGAGCTCAGAGGTGGTCTGATTAAGTTGCATGTCTTCCTCTTGGCTCCATGTTGCTGCAGGCTGTTAGTGCAGATGGAGGAGGACGAGGGGGTGCTGGAGTTTCACGCGTCAGCCGGTGATTTACTGAGGGCAGAATCGGAGGAGGTCGGTCTCAGAAATCCACAACCCTAATCAACAGTGCTCTGATCCCAAGGGTGTACAGTATTTGTGACCAGTCGCGCTAACTCGACACTTTTCTGGCTGTTTTGCTCCAGAAAAAGCTGGTAGTTCGTGAATTTGACATCACACGGACCCTTCAGCTGAAAAACAACTCGGGAACGACCCTGCACTTCAGACTGGGCGCTCCGCTTCCATTTTCCGTGCTCAAGCCGCAGCCTCCAGCCCGGACCAGCTGCGCCTCCAGCAACCCGCCGACTGGTGACAGCCCGTCTCTGCTGCTGCATCCACAACGCAGCATGCAGGTGAGAGGAGAAGAGACGTGTTTCGGATAACGTTTACCGTACGTGTAGTATAAGAAACGGCGTCCCGCGATCTCGTTATTGTCGTCACTAAGCTGTACCCTTTTTCTGTGAATACCAGGTGAAGGTGGCCTTCCACTGCTCCCTGTCCCTTCTGGACCACGCAGACCAGGCTGATGAGGAAGTTCCTCCTGGGGTGACGCTGCTGCATCGTGCAAGAGGGGGGAGGAGGCTGAGGTTCCAGCAAAACCTCCTGATTCACCACAGCAACAACAGCCTGCAGGTCAGACACTGTCTCTACTGTGGGCATGTGTGAACAGGCAAACAAAAGAAAGTTGTGTAATTCTGTAGAACCATATCCAGGTATCTGACCTCCCGAGGTTCATCTCTTCTCTGTGCAGACAGTGCCTCTCTGTGCCCATTTGGATCTTGCTACACTGCGTCTGTCCAGAGACTGCATCGACTTTGGGTTCTGCTACACGGGGCAGACGCAGATAATAGAAGTTAACCTCTACAGCCACGGAGCCCACACTTACTGGACATCAGTTGTAGGTAACTACTGAACTGTCTTCTACATTTTGTTTGGCCTTCACTTTTATATTGAAAAGTATATTGAATAAAGTCTTATATTGGCTCTGGGGTTTGCTTGGGTCCTTAATATAGGCACAACTTGGCTATACTAGCTGGAATTATTATTTTTTTTCATACATACAGTACATTGGAACAGCAATTATTGTATATATTTGGCCTATCTCATTTCTCTTTGTCGCAGTAGGAAGGACTCTGGTTCCAAACTGGTTATAATGAGGAAGTTGAGTCACAATCAGTCTAATACAATGAGAGTTTAACATCAAGTGATTTCCTTTTGCTTGGATTAATAAATAATAATTATATATATATATATATATATGTATGTCTGTGTATATATATATTAAATAAACATATATATATATATATATATATATATATAAATATATATATACGTATATAATAATATATTTAATAGTTCTACATTACATTTTTATTTTATTACAGAAATAAAAGTATGTATTTGATGTCACACCAATGATGTCAGCAGTGTCAATTCATATTCCTTTGTTTGCATAACTTATCGACCTATAATTGACCTGTCTGTCTGTGTGTGTGTGTGTGTGTGTGTGTGTGTGTGTGTGTGTGTGTGTGTGTGTGTGTGTGTGTGTGTGTGTGTAGAGTCAGATGAAGGAGACTCCCATGTGTTCAGAGTGACCCCAGACTTCGGGCTCCTCAGGTCCCAGGAGCTCCACGTCCCCCGGTGCAGCCGGTGTCTCCAGATCAGCTTCAGTCCCAGGTGACAAACCACTGACCTCCATCACCATGGCTACACAGGGATTTCAATAAGCTCAGTATAAAGGTAACATTCTGCTGCGAGATCCAAAAACATGCTCAAGTTTCCGACGTTTGCATATTGTGTGTTTCTAGTGAAGACAGAGAGTTCAGGGCCGTTGTGGTAATCCAGTCTCCTCTGGTGAAGACCCCCCTCACCCTGCAGCTGCAGGGAACAGGATCCTACGATGAAGGGCACCGGTCGAACGAAACGCCGTAACGTCAGTCACATAATCACCACCTGCTATTTAACCTGCTCTCATTAAATCAACTTGTTTTATAAGTCATTTTGTAAGAATGTGAATAAATATGAAGTACAACTTGTCAGGTTTCTGTCTCTTTATTACATATAACAGCACTTTTAATAATAAGTCAATTATGTACTTGTGATATGTTGAGATTTATAGTAGATCCTCTCTCAATCTCTGCCACTCAGCTAACTAATGAAGTTAGCTGAGTGGCTTTTGAGTATAAAGGTTATCAAAACGACAGCGAAATGCCTCTATTCTCTGATGTTGTGATGTTTCGTCGTGAATTCTTGTCTCCTACAGCCCAGGACGTCTATGCACATGGACATCATGTGATAAGCCCTGGAGACAATTTTCAGAACAGGAAGCCACAGGAGATGGATACTAGGAAAGCTTATTTTGCTGGCTGATTCTGGATGCATTTTTTTCTAGTGGGGGTTTTAATCAGATGAATCTTGTATTCCTCTAACGAATGAGCAGCAGCTCTGTAGCTGTAAACAAACGCCTGTGAGTTTACACTCAGTTATCACCTGACATGCAGTCTGATGGGGTGACCCATAGCGATGCCTCCTATCTTGGGAATCTCAGCGTTCCCCCCTCAGGAAATCCACCATTTACTGTAAAGTTTGATCTAAAATAACAGGAATGCCCAGTATTTTTAGGTTCCTCCTGTGGCGCTGACCTGACTGCCAAAGGCCTCATTGATTTCCCTCAAGTCGATATCAGCCGCAGTTCGCCCTGAGGGGAAATGGATTTTTCTAGAAGATCCTTTTAGTGAAGATAAAAAAGAAAAAAAGAAATGCAGCCACAAGGAAATAACACGAGTGTGTGCACATGTGCTTCCACACACTTAGGCTGGTTCGATACCCATGAGGGGGAACTCCTGGCACTGCACTGCACAGGCCTCACGACACAGAGAAAAGCTTCAGCTGCAGTCCTGCAACTCGTCTGTTTCCCCTCACCTGGCTGATGTCAGGTCATTATGAAATAATTTATGTAATTGTGCGTAATAATCTGTTTAAATACTTTTCATAAAACTGACTGTGAAGGCGTCCTGCTTTTCTGCAGAGGCCCCACATCTCTCTGAAACATTCTTTACAATGTGATGCTGCAACAAAAAAAACCTCTCTCCCACACTCTCACACACACACACTCATACACACTCATACACACTCATACACAGCCTGTTATTGTTCATAACAGCTGCATGTGGTGTTCGTCTACGGCACAGTTCAGCGGTACAGACGTCGACAAGCGCTGCAAGTCCACAGAGAGATGCAAATGTCCAATTGATATTCATTGCACTCGAGCAGTCTGACACAGAGCAAGGGCATGTCTGATCACAATAAAACAGTGCTGTGTGGAACTAATCTGCAGAGTGCGATGCTGGGGACAAGGTCAGTGGAGCATTTCTTATTCTGATTGTCTGGTATAATATGCCAAAAAGAGGAAAATGGACTGCCGGGGTTACATTTCTGTGCCCATTGTAAATTATGTTTGGTGCATAGGTAGTCTTTTCTAGCGTGCAATGCTTCAGCTGTCTGACAAGAGAACAACATTCTGTCAAGATGAGTTACAATGCACTGCTGGGTCTGCACGGTGTGTTTCATTATCACCGGCCATTAGTCTGGAGCTCAAGTTGACGCGCTTGCTGATTGGACACAACATGCTGTCCGCACTGCCAGAAGAAAAAAAAAATGACTGGTGGTCTCGATTGTGTCCAAATGTTACAGATGTTGCACGTTTTTTCTACCTGCAGGCAAGGTCCGAGTTCCTAATGGCTCCTGCAGACACGGCAAAGGGTGGAGCTTTTGGTTCATGGTGATCATTGTGTGAGGATTGAGTCATTAGTGCTCTTTATGTTTATTTTACCTGCCTGAAGTGTGCCTGTGAGCCAGAGGAGCGCTCCATCCTGAGCAAGTGCTGCCACACTGGTACACACGGGCACAGTATCTACACACACTGGAGGTGAAACTCATCAGTTGACAGTCAACAAAAGCAAGCGCTGCTGCCATCTCCGGATTCAGCAGCTGATCAGGAAACAATTCTGTCATCTACAATACGTGTCACTGTGTCTTGAGGAGTTGCATGCATGCATACCAGCTTAAAGCAGAATACACATTTTTTTTTGGTTTGTCAAAAAGTCCCTAAAAGTGTTCATAATTGGCAAACCTGCAACCTAAACCACCTTTACTTGAAAAAGAATGTATCAAGTAAGGGTTGCTGCTTTGCGCTCTTTGCTTAATAAATACTAGAAAACTTCTAAGAACGTATACTGTATATGCACATTTGTTATATGACAATCATAATAATAATAATTCTGATTATTTTGGCAATAATAATAATAATAATAATTATTATTTATTAAATGAAAAAAATATCCCATGTTTTATAAAGTAAAGTATGTATGTATTGTATGTGTCTGTTAATACAAAGGAAACACACTGACAACTGAAGACCTTTTAAATGATTTGCACACAGACGACTGCAAAAAATAAGAAATGTGTCCGAAAAATAAATAAATAAAATGATATAAATATTTATATATTAAATAAATATTATTAATTAAAAATAAATAGTAATAATATTATTATTAATATAATAATATTAATAATCTGACTATTTTTGTATTTTCCTCCCTGAAGTTAAGAGCAGTGGTGTTTGAGTATCCTAAATATGTTACAATAATATATATATATATATATATTTATTTATTTCTAATAATATTATTATATATTATACTATTATTATTATATTATAATATTTATTTATTTATAATATATTTATTTATTTATATTTATATATATATATATATATAGCCTACAGTTTTTGTTTGCAGAATAGAATATAAAAACAGGTTTTAGTCGCAGGAGTTGCACTTGCTCCAGCTGTCCACAGGGGGGCGGTGTTTCCTGCACTTTGACGCCGCTGCCTTGGAAACGCACCACCGGACAGCGTCACCACTTCCTGGAGCTCACGTTGTTGCTGACATCAGAGGCGCAGCTCCAGGGAAAAACTCAGCTTCTCACCGTAGTGTGTGTGGAGACAAGCAAAGGGCAGGGTGAGAAAAAAAACTTTCCTCTGGAACACATCAGCCATTGCAGTTTGTTCCTGTCCGTAAACACAGCTCTGGATCATGCACCCGGGAGAAGAAGAGAAGACCTTTCTGCCTGAACACAGCTTCTCTTTCTAATTCTCCAGCACTGAGCGCAGTTTCCGGATATCAGCCCACTGTTTTTGAGAAGATTTGCTCCGCATCTGTTGGGATTTTTCCGCTCTTCCTGACGTTTATCCGTGATAATATACACTCGCTTATTAATTCCCCCTCATTCCCCCTGCAGCCACAACTACAACATGGAGACACAGTGATAACAAGGTAAGACTCAGTCTGCATTACTGTCTCGACTTGTTTTGTGACATCACTGCTAAAAGACTGTTATTTCCTGTTTATAGCAAATGAAATGCCAGCACATAGAAATACAGTTGCAACTATTATGAATTCGGCCATGTGGGGTTTGAATAGCAGTTCTTATAAAACACAAACATGTGCAGTATGTTTACAGATAACAACTTTACTGTATAGGACTTCTTGCTATTGGGAATTGAACAACCCCAGATTTATTTCATCTTTTTATTAAATTGAAATAAGTGCAGGCCCATAATAAGCCCCATTTTTCCTCTAAGAAGATACTAATTGTTGATAAATTCTTATTTTGGGGCGAGAATAAACGTTTGCATTTGATTGTGAGCGGTTATTCCCAGTGCAAAACACTCTTCTCAGATAGTTTTTGACAATGTTTCGTGCTTTAGTTTTCATCAATGAAGCATAAATTGCACGTCTGGAGGTGTGAGTGATTTCTGGAAAGTCATTGTCATCCTGTGCTCGTGGACTCATTCATGCTCTGTATCCCTTTTTCTCTCTGCTGTCAGACTTCCAGACCTCTGTGATTCACAGTGGTCAGTTAAACCGGTGTTTTCCTTGAAAGGAGGAATCCTCAGCTGCTGTCCTGAAAAGTCCTTCACACGTTTCACTTTTTCCTCTCCCAAACTGTCTTCCTGGTCCCATTCCATTTCCATCCACGCATTTTCAAAAAAAAAGTCCACGCTGAGGCTGTTCTAGTGTAAAAGAGACGAGGAGCTTCATCCAGAGCTCACTGCATATTCCTGCCGTGGCAGACCTCCGAGAACAATCCGCCAAATTAGATTTTAATGATCATCGTGTTCATCAAATCAAACCAATGTGAACTGCACTCGCAGGAGTCTGAGCAGCCGAGTGACGGATGAGTTTATCAGCACATTGGCGTGGCCCCAGGGGGCTCAGAAATAGCCTTAAAGTGAGAATCAAACTGTTAAATGGAAGCCGCCCACAGATACGGCTGGTGTGCCTCAAGCAAAACAATCCATTTGGCTGATAACGGGACCGGATCGCACAGTAAATATGCCAGCCGGAGACAGAAGCGGCGGGTTGCTAATTGTGTTTTGATGGGACTAATGAGGAAGAGTTTATTGCTCGACTTTCTTGTTGCGCAGGGTTACCCCGGTGCAAGGTCGATAGTTGGTGCTTAAGAGGAGTTGCGGAGGGTTATAAAGCGCTGCCGAGCTCGCTCATGTCTCAGGCTTCATTTCTCAGCAGCGCACTTGTTAGGAGGTCGTGTCCGTCGTGACGCTCCTTAACATCCTGCAGTCAACTCTCGGGACGATTTCACGCTGAGGGTCCCAATCAGAGCCGACCCCTTCTCCCTCGCGCTGTCCCTTCCAGTGAGGTCCTGCTATCATATGCCAGATTCACAGAAGCTTGAGCGCCTGCCAGACGCCCACTGACCAGAGGGCTGTGGGTTAAAGGTTACTGTGACTCATGTAAAGGAGGCTTTTTTATCTTCCCATGAAGGCCTGTTTGGGATGTTGCCTGGTTACACTAGTAAGCAAAACAAGTCCGTCATTAAGTGTCATACCTTCTTTACAAGCGTGACGCAAGACCGTTAGTATATGGCTGTGCATCGCACGCCAGACAGCAGACATGTTGTCTCCAATGAATGGCAGCTTTGGAAACCATTCCTTCACTTTTTTTTTTTTTTTACACATTTTGTTTGTCCAACAGCTTTGCAAAGCTGCAGGTGAGGAGCTTGTAAGACATTACCCTGGCAGAAAAAAAATGCTATTGATTGCATCATGGGAAATGCAGTAGCCAGCATTTTTGGAGCTTGACCCATTCACTGGACTAAGAGTCAGGATATCTTCGATTTTAAAATCCCCCCTCAATCTGTCTATTGTGAATCCCACAACTGTGTGGAAGAGTAATACTGAATTGCTGGAGTACTACTTTTGTTCCCGTCACTGTATAGACGTTAATCCATAATGACAAAGCAAACCTGCCTTTAATGATTGGACTTTTTTTTTTTTTTTTTTACTGCCTGATGTTAATTTAGCCATTAAAACAACAAATAAAACAGAACTGGAGAAAGCAAAACATGAACAGCTGAGCAGGATAAAAAGCTCACAGGGGCTAAGGCAGCATCATGTAAAGTGGGAAATGTGAGTGTAAAAAAAAAAAATCCAAAACAACGTGAGGCAGACGATCAGCGCAAGCAGTCAAAACATAACAACAGAAAATGTCATTACGTTTCCGAAGACGGGTAAAACCCCAAGGGACGGAATCCGACAAACCCGGAAAAAAACCCACCATAAAAATAAAGGCCCACACCTGTCAAAACCAAGCTACCCAGGGAATTCTCTTCAGACCTCTCAGATAGCGTTCTGTCGAGGCACGGACGTGGAGACGCAATGGAAGATGTTTGGTATCACCACCATGACTCTTCCTGAAGCTGCCCGTCTGACATGCCCGGGAAAGAAAGGCTTGTACATTAAGTACAAAGACAAACCAAGTAACCATTGTCAGAGAGCCTCAGTCCTCTGCAGAGATGGAAGAACCAGGCAGAAGGGCAACCATCGCTTCAGATCTCCATCAATCAGAGCGGCGGGGTAGATAGAAAGCCACTCTTCAGCAACACAGTAAAGAAAGCCCTCTCAGACTTTGCCAGCTGGCACGGATGGCTCTGAGCATGTGAGGAGAAAGATTGTCGAGTCTTGACAAGACAAGACATTGAGCTCTCATTGCCAAGCACTGTTTCTGTCACATCCCCAAAACCCCGGCCACCTGGGTCATACCATCCCCGTGGTAAAGCGGGGTATTTGCAGCATCATGCTTCTCAGCGGCAGAAACTGCGAGACGAGAGTGCCGAGAGGAAACACGAGCTGGGACGAAAACAGACACTCCCCTGAGGGAAATAATCTCCAGAGTATACACAGCCTCAGAATTGAGCAATTGAGCTCGGCAATACCAGACGAATACGCTAGATATGGACCATGTGAAAAGTCCGTGAATCGACCTGAAGATCACAGTCTTCCAACACTTTCGAAACAATGGCGAATGATTGACACTGCTCAAACACAGGTGTGCGAAGCTGGTTTTCGGCACACCCAGGATGACGTGAAGCAGTAATTACTGGCTGTGCTGCTTCTCCGTGGGCATTAGGAGTCTTGGGACAGATGTGACAATTCAGTTTTGTATTTAACTTAACAAAAAATGCAAACAGGTTATGTCATTAAGGGGTATTTTGTCAAGGCTGATTGCTAAAAAAAAATATTTAGAAATAAAACCCGTGAATTAAGCCTACGCAAGTCGAAAGCGAACGGGTCTGACCGCTTTCCCAAGTCAGTCCGGATCGCCTTTCTTTGTCCAGCCCCCGCCTCTCCAGAAACCAAGAGGAAGTTGTCCTGATTGAGCTTTGTCTGCGCGGCTCGTCTGACCGTAAGGACAAAGCCTCCAGAGACAGCAGAGGACTGCCGGATAGACACAATCCTGCCAGATTGCACTCGCACAACACACACCGAGGACAAACTTTGTCTCGTGTGAAACCCCGTAACAGGTCCTTGATTGCGATTGTACTGGGTGTTTTGAAATATTAGTGCGTACATAAAGAAGAGAGGCCCGTTTGTAGTTCGTTGCAGAGATATTAAATGAAATCCACGGGGGGGGGACGACTCTTGAAATTAAATCATGAAATTGCTTTTGGATTTTTCATTGTCACACTCACTCAGCCTCTTGACTATCAAAAGCCCAGAACCCGAGACACTCTTCATGGATAAAGCTCTGGTGGCAGAGCGGCGATACTTCCCTGCTCTCTTCCTGAACCACAGCTGTTTGACATTCTGTCTCGTGAAATGGGTTTAAGTCTATGAGCGGTCTCTGCATGGCTGCATTTGGGTGGAGAAACACAATGAATGAATGTGCTTGTAATAGCATGTCACCGCAAAATGGAAAAGACAGCTTACTTTACAGATTGTGCTTAGATTCTTCTCGGGGGGGGGGAGAATATAGCTCTGGTGTACACTGGACGGCAGGAGAATCACTCCTTCAACTGGCTATTTTTAGCCGGTGTTGTGTGGTTAATGATAATGGCAGACAGATCTACTTTTCCCTGAGCTAATAGAGCCATCACTTTCACTGAGGAGGATCCTCTTACGCTGGACTCTGATTGGTACCAGTGGATTGAGTTGACATAGTACATCCAGCTCCAGTAGTCGTATGTCCCTTTGGGCCCTCATTATACCAGCTGCTGTAGTCTCCTTGGAATTTCATTGGTTCAAAACTGGAGGGATGGAAGCTAATGCGCTCATTTAAGTAACGTTCCCCGGTTCCAGATCCTCAAATGTGGGGATTTTCTTTTTTATCTCTGTTTTCATTATAAACTGAATGTATTCAAAATTTGGTCGAAAAAAAAGAAAGAAACCAAGCCATTTTAGTCTCCTCGGGCTCTGGGTAATTGCATTGCCATTTTATGGGCAAAAATATTAATAGAGCACTTTTTTCCATACCTTACTTTGGGGAATTTTGCATGTTTTTCTAAAAAAAAAAACTAAAAAAAAAAACTTTCAGGACTCCACAAACTAAGACTAGCCAACTGCTAACGTCGGCATGCTAACATGTACTATACATATACTATACATATACTACACATATTTATCATACGTATTTGATTGTCTGGCTTGGAGATGTGCAGCTGAGGCTGATGGGACTGTTGTTAGTGTTGCAGGTATTTGGTGACAAACTTAAGTGTCTTGACTAATTAAAATTGACCTCATTGTGGCGCTAGATGAAAAGTCAGGGGGGGGGGGGGGGGGGGTCACCAAAGTTATTAGGATGCATCATCTGGGAATCATGAATGTCTGCACTAAGTGTGCCAATCCACCCATGTGTAGACATTTTACTGGACAAGTAAACACTTTGATCTGCTGGTGGCATCGCATGAAGCATAAATGGATCACCAAAATGAGTAGCGTGAATCCTCTGGGGACCATGATTGTCTGTACAAAATGCCACGGCAATCCAGACAATATTTATTGAGATATTTCAGTCCGTTCATGGACATTTTTTGGTAGCAGATTTTTTTAAACGTGAGGATATGCTGTTGTAGATCCGTACAGACTGAATATGTGTGTTCTGGGTATTTAAAGATGTCACTTTGGGCAATTATGATGTCCTTTTTTTTTCATTATGTTTTCAGATACTTTAGCGACTTAATCAATAGTGAAATGAATCCTAAATTGCAAACCTAAATGAGTCTCACCAGTGCTCCACAGAATGAAGAGATGGAGCTCCCTTGAACAATTATCTAAATGCCTTAATTGAGCACGCATTCACAGTTGAAACGAGATACAAATGTTTGAATAATGACATCAAATCAAAAGGGAAATTCCTTTTATTTAAAATAAAACACAGATTTAGTGCCAGATGACAGGAAGAATCCTCTTGTTTTATAATAGGAAGGAGTCATTAAGCCTTTTTGTCCCATTGGAAAAAAAAACCCAAAAAACTTGGATCTCTTCTCAGCAATAACTCCTGTGAGACAAAGCAAGGGGAGCCAAGGTTATGATAAATGAGCGCTGAGGCCCCACATGGAGTGACTTTCTCCTGCCCACATACTTTTATCTACCACCACCCAGAAGCCATTAAGTGTGTCCCTGCTTGCAGGATGGCGACATATTGTATTGTCTTATTTCCCAGAATCGGCCTGCATTATGCCTCTGACTCATCTGGACGCAGCAGAGTCTTGGCAAGCGTTCAGCGGACGGGACACCCCCGCCACTGACCTTTTTAAAAAAAGAGTAAGTCACCTAAATATACGTGGCTCGCTAATCCCCCTTCACTTCCTGCCCATGTTGCAGTTCAGTCTGCGGGGGTGTTGGAGCCCGCTGCCCGTCTCCTCGTGATATCAGGCCTGTGATGCATTACATGTGATCTCATCAGCAGAGAACATTTGTGTTGTTCATTTTTTGTTTTGGATACAGCATTTAAAAGCCAAAGTCAAGCAATACATAACTTGTAATTGTAAAATGACCACGCCGCTTAAAAAAAACAATTATTCACCCATTAAATACACATTACTTCCACTTTACATCACAGTGTTACAGTGCTGCAAACCAAAGCATTTCTTGTTTTGTTTTGTTTGTTATAACTTTAGAAGTCCCAGGCGTCCTTTAACTTCCATGTGATATGAAATCAATAGCAGACTTAGAACTTGCTTGACTGGTGCAATCCATCCACGCGAACATCGAGTCTGCGTTCATTTTTGTCATAATCATGTGAGTTAATGCAGCGTGATGAATGTCATGAATGTAGACTGGTTTTTACTAAACGTGACGAATTACACAACATAAGCCGGTGTCAGGAATCTGCCCATTTTCACAGTATACATCCAACTAACACAAATATTTAAGTATGGCATGCTTTTTTAAAAAAACAAAAAACAAAGCTCTGTATAGAAGATTTGTAGTGGTAAAAAAATAAATTAAAAAAAAGGCCATTTTGGGAAATGCACTTAGTCCGTTTTTTTGCCAAGAGTGGACAAAATTGAGACCACTCTCATTTGTACAAATATGAAGCTAGCGAGACCTATCAGCTGGTTAGCTTAGCATAAAGACTGGAAACGTCTCGCCTGGCTCAGTGCAAAGCTAACAAAATCCACCCACCAATACATTCTTTCCATGTCTCCCATCGGTATAGTGCTTTGACCCCAAGCCATTGAGCAAACCACCACAGATGTCTTGTCCTCTCCACCTGATCCCTGTGATCCCTCTTCATGGACTGTCCGTTTTGGCACGTGACGGCTGTTCCAGGCGTGCTGTGCAGGAGAACGGAAACCCAGTGAGGTCAACAGGCATGTTGCAAGGTTTAGAAGTTGACCTCTGAAATGGAGATTTCTTTGGGACTCCACAAGAGTGATGTGAGTCGCACTGCTCAGGCCACCAGGCAGCTGGAGAGCAGACCTTCTCGAGCCCGAGGAGGAGGAGGGAGGGGGGGGGTTTCCCCTCTGAGACCTACAGCCAACATCACGCTGTTTTCTTGGTTTTGAGAGAGTGATGTAACTGCGCTGAAAGAGGTTAGCGAATATGTGCGCCTGCATATACGTGCTTGCCTGCATAGCTTTGGCTGTGAATCCTGTTCAGTCATTCCAATAAAAATAAAAAAGCCGCTTGTGGTTCGAGGAGCACGGCTCTGCTTTGTCTGGCTCAGACGATTCCCCACAACCCTCGTCTGAAATCCCATCCTGTGCTCTTTTTAATTAACTTCCTCTGTCCTTTCAGCACAGTCCTCATACTGACAAAGGAGAGGCCTCTGCCAGTGAAACATTGGCCCTAACTCGTGATGTTATCCATATTTGACAGTGAAGTGCGTCACAGCATTTCGAAGCGCTTGTAAATGTGCGTATACATTTGTGGGTTTGCCTCATGATGTCGCGGAGAGACGGCCCCGTCTTGGAGGACGGCGCGAGTGCAGAGCAACAGCGGCGAGTGGCGATTAGCGATTTAGCATTTGATCTTCAACAACCGACCGCCTGCCAAGAAGTGTGGGGAGAATTGGGCCGGCGATCTGTGGGCACCACTAGTCCGGCGTCACGCTGGGTAGAGGGAGAAACAGATGGGCCATCTGGTGACTCGCTGGCACTGGACAGGGCTTTTCTGTTCCCGCGTCTGCATGCGTGTGTTTGTGTGTTTGTGTGTGTGTAGTGCGTGTGTGTGTGTGTGTGTGGCATGGACAGACTGGGCCACGTGGTGTTCGGAGACCACCTGTCTTGTGGTTCTTCATCTCTTTCATGTGTGGTCAGCAGCGCCGTTCTAGCACAGCCTGACAGAGCTTAGCTGGAACATGTCATACTGCCTTTCACTTCCCTCTTCCCTCCTAATATCAGGGAAATTAAAGGATTTTAGAGGGTAACGTGAGTTTGCCCGCGTTTTGCGCTCATATTGTGGTGCATTAAGAACACCCTGTTATCAGAAAGTGGTCCCTTTTGAACATTTTTGCGCGGGCTTTTATGGTTTCAGCTTTCTGATCCACCAGGCCTTGTTTAGGGCTGCACAGTTAATCTAAATGTGATCGATATCGCAATATAAACTAGCGCCATAACCGAATTGCAGGAACGAAGCTACTTTGTTATATATATTTTTGTTTGGCACAGCTCCTCCTTTTAAAAAAAATAAAAATAAAAACCACACCATGATCATTTGAATACATTTTAAAATGAAAATATCAGGAAACATATCGCATTGGCAGTCAAAATAATCGCATTTAAGATAATTCATCCCGAATCGTGCAGCCCTGCTCTTGTTGTTCGTGCCGCTGACACACAGTGCACTGCGTGTACAAAGCGTGCACGCACCCTGTGACTCGGCCCCTCAGGCTGGAAAAGGCTCTGGTGGCCGTCTTTATTGCTTTTATGAAAAGTTCTCTGGCTGACACATAAAGAAAGTGTTTGTCTCTCTGCAAACAGGCCGGAGCGTATGTCTGTGCTCAATGTTTGCCGTAAAAAGACACACGCTGTACACACTGGTGCCGGCTTTTAAAAAAAAAACAAAACAAACAAAAACAAAAAAACACACAAGGACGCGCGCGCGCATGCAACATGGACACTGGAGATGATGAAGCAAAAAGTAAATCATGCTTTAAAAGTAAAAGACAGAGAACATCTGGGGAGTGTTGATATTAATCTCTGGAGCCTGTTTAGTGTTTTTCCAAAGATTTTGAGTTGGAATTGGCGGTCAGACTCCCACAAACTAAATCTCCTTTACAAGTTCATCGACCAACACTCCTGTTTTCTAAACATTCCTTTTGTTTTTCTTTTGCATTTGTATTATGTCTCTCTCTCCTCGTATGAAAGAGCACTGTTCTCCCACTACATTATCTCCCCTGAACACTGAGCCGCCTTCGAATGGGACGCTGCAATTAATCATGTGATGGCGTGTTTAGTTCACTGCAAAAATTAATCAGGCAAAAGCGCCACAACAGCAGAACTGAGGCGTTTTAGTCAAACTGCAGCGCTGATGAATGTTGGCTCCATCATTGGGACTGTGAGATTGTAGCCGCCGACAACAGGAGCTGTGATCCTGTGTTGTCTGTGTGTAGCAACAAGCAGCCGTAGCAGCTAGTTCTCAGATCTCGCAGCCAAAAAAAAATCAGCCTGTTAACCCTTTAGTCACCCAAGAAACGCCTGAGAATTGTTCTCAATGTGAACATAAGGACTTCGAAAGTGTTATGGCAGTTGTCGTAATCATTACAGTGACAGTTTCTTTGTGCTGCAGGTAGAAAAGAGGAATAGTGCTGTAATTTCACTGTTCGCTCGTACTTCCTCTTTCATGAGATGTGTTCAGATGCTAAGAGTTTAGTGCGCTCTCTGCTCTTTCCGTGCACTTTTTTTTGCTGATCCACGCTTACTTGGTCTGGTATGACCGTTAGCTTTTGACTGCTATTGTTTGATAAAGTTGGCAAACGTTGAGCAGATACCGCTGGAGCAGGTAAAGCGAGTTTACTTTTCGATGGCACAATTCGTGCCTAAGGGCAACTCCAACGTCCATATGTAAAATAGGATTAAAAGACAGTACAAAGAACATAGAATGGTAATTAAAAAGAGGGTAATATAATTAAGAGATAAAATACAAAGCGCATCAAATAGAATCAACGGTCAAGCTCAATTAAAGGCAAATGAAAGGAGAAATGTTTGCAATCTGGATTATTTGGAAAATTGCTGCATTTGGTGCACGTCTCAGACCGTCTGGCAGTTTTATCCAGTAAACGTAGCGTCGCCATGTTTAGTTGGGACTCTAACTGACAATCCCCCAATCTGTCTATGCTTGTGCTACTGGCTTCATTTGAGCTTTTACTATTATCTCATAATTGTCACTTATAAATATAGATAGGCTTCCTTTTTTTAATAGGTCTTAAAATAAACGTAGCTCTATTTAGCGATTTTTCTTTGGCTTTCTGAAACCGGCAGCTTCCTGTTTTTCAGCCTGACGTGGCTCTGATTGATGCGCCAGCTCTTAACCACCACACACATTTTAATATCTCCACATACTCTGTGCTGCAGCTGCCTCTCTAGCTTCCTGTTCCCCTTTTTTTCCAAGCAAACGTTCAAAGAAAAAAAAACTAAAGGTTTCGGAAAGTTTGTGTGGTTGTGTGTGACAAATATCCGCATAAGCCTTTTACAGGATTTAAAATAATAAAAAAAAAAAAAGACACTATTTCACCGGCCTGCTGTATGGAATGATGCTTTGGTACATAAACAATGTGAGGGTGGTTTACTCCTCCGTTCTTTACCTGCTATTATCAGTGGAACAAAAAAAAAAACGACTGTCAGAGCTAAAAGACTCTTTTCTGTATTACTCCATTATGGGATGTGACAACCGCTTTTTTGCTCTGCGCTCACCAATTTAATGCATAAAGAAGGCTTTGTCTGTGCTCATGGTCTTTACCTGAGGCTGGCAGTTAGGCAAACACCCACGCGTGCCTTCGCTGCTGCACCGTGGGATCTCAACGGCACGAGGCTCCTCCATCATCAAACACTGAGGAATTCCTCCACCTCTGCTGCCTTGTCGTTCTCAGAATGGCAATAAAGAGACATCAGGGCATTCGCAGGAGTTTCGATGGAACGAGTTATGAGCCTTAAATGCAGCACATGGCTGTCGTGTTGTTATTTGTTTGCCAGGAGTTTTCAAAAAAAAAAAAAAAAGGATATGAGACCGTCCTGGTGAAATAAAGATTAAATAACACAAGCGGTGACAATAATATTGGAAGAAAAGAAAAAAAAAAAAGCTTTGTGTTGAAACTACCACCTGCGTCCTGTTTTGTCATTGTTTTTGTGCAATCGCAGAAATATGATGTGTGCCAAGCTGAAGGAAAGTGGCACAGTTCTTCTTGATGTTGAAACTGTTGTGTTTTTTTCTTTGCTCTCAGGATGAAATCTTCGCCTGCAGAGAGAAGTTGAGCTCTGTGCTCGAGTTCAACAGGGCCACTTCCTGATGATGACTGTAAACATGGGTGAGTAGTATTCGAAAGCAGGCTGCGGTCGGCACAGTACATACAGTACATACATGCATGCATGCATACATAGAGAAACGTGCATGTGATTACTTGGAAACGCACGCACCTCACATCCTCTGGCAGGCACAGTACGGAAAGAAATAACACGTGTGTTGGAGTGTGAGGAGGCTGTTAACAGCTCCAGATGGCCCGTTTTGTGCACGCTTGTTTTGGTCTTTTTTTGCATTGTTGTTAGTAACAATGTTGTTTTCCTGATTTTTGTACTTCATTCAGACATGAACGCTTGATTTTGTACTTTCTAGGTGCACGCCTACAGTATATCCCTCGAAAGTACACCAGTGTTTTACATGCATCGATAGTAACACCGACCAGGCCTGTGAACACATAGGCATACGTACATCTATGCAAAACCACACACACACACACACACACACACACACACACACACACACACACACACACGCACACACGCACACAGTAAGCCTGCAGGAGCTGTAGTATCAGCCTGTGGCTAACTGACCTCTGTAAACTAAGCTCCAAACATTGAATCAATATTTGTGGTCTATTCGTAACATTCAAAACCATAACAATGCACTTTATGTGCATCTTAACTAAAGTGGAGCATTCACCCCTGGCTATTTACTTTTGACTGCTTTCTACTGTGATCCGAAACCGTGTTTGCCTTTGTCTCCACAGATGACGGTCTCCAAAATGGACCGGGACAGCACAGGAACTCACAAGGTGAAACAAACTAAATACACTAATAGTTAGCAAGCTAGCTCTGAGAGTCCCCCCCCTTCTCTTCAATTACTTTTTTATCGAATTACTAATGTATAAAGTGCCAGGGGGCGAGTAAACAGCCCATTACAGATAAGATAGAAAGAAGCTCAGCAGCTATTGAGACTGTCTGGCATGTTTTGTGAGCATTGTAGCCGATATCTCATACTGTAGATACTATACTGTATATATTATACTGTAGATACTATACTGTATATATCTCATACTGTATATATCTTATACTGTAGATATTATACTGTAGA
>CALSCE010009814.1:6874043-6887659 GCA_943593645.1 Bovichtus variegatus
ATATCTCATACTGTAGTATCTCATACTGTAGATATCTCATACTGTAGGTAGAGAGCTTGTACAAACAGTGATTGCGTAACTATTCTCACACACCACCCCGCATTACATCAGAGTCATTATTCTTAGTGAAAGACGTTACACCCATTAGGTGGTAAATTAGCTGCATCGCAGTTTCAATAAACAGCCAGGTGTGTAGAGACGACTGTGCCTTGCTTATTATAGCTGGCTCGTGTGTGTATACGTGTGTGTGCTGTGCGTCAGAGCTCGGCCCGTGCTGCAGAGTGAGGACACATTTGGCTCCAGCTGCAAATCCTGCAGGATGCCTTTGCCATGATGTGTCTCTCGGCACCAGGAAATCCCCTCAATGTCTTCATTCAGGCAGCCTGCCTCACACACACAGTCGCTGGCTCGCTTGCCCTTACACACTTTGTTAGCTTGCGAGTTGCGTCACTAGCTTCTTAAAGTCAGTGTTATTCTTTACGCACTTTTGGGGCTGTAGCTTGTGCCTGCACCTTAAACTCCAAGCTCTTTTAGCTGTTCTGTTTCAGAGACGGCTACAGGGGAATAACTCCTTCGACCGAGGTCTTTTTTATTGCAGATTTTCACAATATACACTGTATCACATCTACACCCATGTACCCCCCCCCCCCCCCCGCCCCAGCCCTGTACCACTAAATTAGAGTTGTTTTTTTTTAACATTTGTCGAAGAGGAAAAGCACATAAAAGAACAAAACAAAGAGAAACACACAGACAGACACAGCCACAGAGCAAGATTTAGACGTATTAGGAGTTACATTCTCGCTTACACATTTTCCAGATGTCAAGAGAGGCTGCCAAATTACATAAACCTCAGAACAGACCCTTGGAGAAAATATGGTATCTCCTCTGGCTCAAGATATTGCATAGCATGTGAAATGGACTTGCAGACGCGTGCTTGCGTCTCTCACAAGTAGGATCCAAAAAACAGCACAATCTCACTTTCGACCAGGAGAATAACTCCTTTTTATGTAAACAATTGTAGACTGGAGTTCCAACTTCATTTCACCCACTGCCACTTTCACAGTTCTCAGCTTTAGCCTGAGAGAAAAAAATAGAAAAAAGAAGAATCCAGAGTGATGATGCAATGCCCAGCAATCAGCCTCCATTGTGTAATGTCGCTCGCTCTGCTTAGCTTCCTGGAATCCCCCCTTTTCTTATGCTAGTTCCATTTCACCCAAGAAACAAGAAGGACAGGGAATAAACTCAAGGTATCCCGTCCTATCCACCTAGCAGAAAAAAAACAAAAACGTTCTGACCCGTGTTCGGTCACGTTGTCATAAGGTTCCTCAAGTTTGCTATAGTTGGTCCTGGCAGTGATGTGTGAGCTGGTTTGCTCTCCGCTGTGCTGGTGGTTAGCCTTGGCTGGCCTCGGCCTGGCAGCCGCCGCGGACCAGGCCTCAGTGATGTAATAAATTCATTTATAGGCCGCCATTACTGCCGGCTCTGTACGCCACCACGCAATTCTCACACTCTAACCAACCGGCCCTCCCACTCTTCCCTCTCTACTATTATCCATAGGTCACAGCGCCGGCCTCAAACACACATTCAGACACACACACACACTGATACACACATGCCGGCCTCTGTTGTTTGTTTTGTATCCTTGACTGCCAGACTTGGGGTAGTCTGCAGCTCTGAGGCTGTAGAGGCAGAACCGAAACCGCTCGTCACCAGAGAAAGAAAGGCAGCGATGATGAGAAATGAACGAAGCGATTGACCCAACGCGTGAAGTTGCCTTAAATATGGTTATTGTTTTAGTTTTTTTCTCTCAAGTAGTGCGGAGGTCTATTCATTGATTAGTCGATAAACAGAAAATCATTTGACAGCAATTTAATAAAGCAAGTAAAAGATGTCTCCCTGGGCAATTGTCTCTATTTTTCTGCGCGTTTTGTTGACTTAATTACTAAAGATCCATTGAAAAAACACCGAATCATGAAGCCTCACTCTCAAGTGAAAACATCTCTGCAAAACGTAGCCATGAATTCCTGCACACTTTTCTGGCCTTACAGTACAATAGCAGCATGTTGATTATTTTCAGTTTGGTCACTAAGCGGCCGTGGACAAATGCTCTATCCCCTCGTGTCCATCTTTGACTGATTCAATCAGAAAGCCATTAATTCCTGTGGAATAATGCGGTTAGCCCTGCTCCGTATTCAGAACAGAGACGGTGACTCAGTTCCTTCCTGTACGGAGAGGACTGGCCCTGTCTAGCAGTTAGTCATCCAGAGCTCCTGACAGCTTATATTTTAACTACGCGTCCTCTGGGCCTCAGTGGGTCCCAACAGGGAGTTTCAGGTCAATACGCCAGGCAATATGTAGCTGCCGTGGCTACATGGCGATGGATGAACATTGTGTGGCTTTGTGTCGGTGGAGGAATGCCGGCTGTT
Source organism: Bovichtus variegatus (assembly GCA_943593645.1). Classification (NCBI taxonomy): domain Eukaryota; kingdom Metazoa; phylum Chordata; class Actinopteri; order Perciformes; family Bovichtidae; genus Bovichtus; species Bovichtus variegatus. The sequence continues at coordinate 6,876,470 of CALSCE010009814.1, forward strand.
TACTTAGCTATGATTTCACTCTGGTCTCTATTGTTGCTTCTGTCTTATCTCTTCAACAAGCATGCAGGAAAGAAGACACCGTACCTTGCTCACAATTACCTGATCTTATCTCGCGCCACAGCCCACACATGTAGCAATAAACTTGTCGCCACAGGAATGTGCCAATGATGCACAATCACAACATACCACTGCATTTGATAAGAGACGTGCTGACTTGATTGTCTGTAATTACACTTTATTCTTCGCCATTTATTTCCGGTTTGGTGCTTTGACATAATAAAGCGTGTCATCATTCATTTGAAGAATTTCCACGCTCTCTCTCGCTCTCTCTCTCTCTCTCTCTCGCTCTCTCGCTCTCTCTCTCAATGCTCTTACTGTTTGCACTGAGGGCTGAGATTTCGTGGGTGTAACTTTTACTTATCACTCTGCCTTATTAAGCTTCTCTGAGACGAGGGAGTGTGCCATTGTTCCTCACTTTACTCCTGCTGCTATATTGGGATTGTCAAACAAGTCGTCCACCTCTCTGCTGATACCTTTCGACCGCAGTTTACGTGAGCGCTCTGATTGCAGAAAGTTGATGAGGGTTTTGCTGGGGAGGAACTTCCCGGTAATGCCGGCTTTAAAGTGAGATTGTGTCACTTGTGATGGCAGAAATAACACATTCTTTGTCTTAAAATGCAAAAGTTGAACCCAGACGCATTGAAACGCACCCGTGCGTAGTTGAGTACACTCGTAGCTGATGCAGCCGCACTTAGTCTGGTCATGACTAGTAGCTTATGGCGCCGAAAGTAAGCCAAGTTAGACAGATGTGCTGTTACTGAGCGAGTTCGGCGGATTTAAGTCCAGCTGAAATGAGCTAATTCAGGCACATTTTCCAGAGTCTGCTGAAAGGTATTCTGGAAAATATTGGACATTTATAGTCTAATTAAAAATAGATAGGGCAGGTTTTGTGGGAGAATGTAAAATGACAACTCAACGCACCATTGAGATGGAATTTATACCAGGTTGAATACATACTTGTCTTTATTTGGATTATCCACTGACCTGATTCACCAGATCCTTGTCGGGTTGATTCTGCCCCGATTTTAAACGGATTGGGTTATGAGCCGGGCCCAGAAATACAGTTTCTACAAGTGTCATTCAACACATTCAGTGTTCGGTTACATTCCTTCAGTCATGGCGGTCAGTTTTTCGGTGCCACAGCAATCTCTAAACCTCGTTTTACCTCAATTAAAAATGACCCCGGGGGGTGACCTGAGCAGTGACGTGTGCAACATTTCTTCTGCAGATATCCTGAGTTGAGGCGTCAGAATTGAGTAAAAAGTCTGTAAAAAGTCAAACGTAATTGGCAACTATTTATAAGTAATTTCCCATGTTTTCTGGAGATGTCCTGCTTTCCTCTGTTTTCGATCAGATTAAGCTGAATACCTTTGGACCAACAAGAATGTTAATGACCTCTTGGACTTAGAGAAACTGGGATGGGCTTTTATAGACCAAACAATTCATTGATTATTCTAGAAAATCATCAGCAGATTGATCGATAACGAAAGTAATAGTTAGCTGCAGTCCTCTTTGTGTGTGTGCTTTGACCCCTGGGTGAACCCAACGGACTGGACTTGGACCCCATCTGCCCCCTGCGCTGCTATCGCACTTTCGATGTGAATGACATTCCCCAGTGGTCTTTCACACACACAGATCCCCCCCCCCCCTTTTTTTTTCTTTTCTTTTCTTTTTTTTTTTTAAGAATGTGGTCCTTTCTGCAGGTGCCGTTTGTGTTGCGAGGCACATACCTGGCCTGGTTTCCCAGTGAATGAAGTGTGTGTGTGTGCGAGTGTGTGTTTTTCTAATGAATGCACCCAGGGCTCATCTGAGAGGCAGGCATGAGCGGAGGTCAACAACCTCTTCTTTATATTGTAATCACCGCACTCAGATAATTGGTTCTATTAAAGTCTCTTGATATGGTAATGTCTGACATGCTCATCTGCATGATTGGCCCCTTTAGACATGAAAGTGTGTGTGGCAGAAAGTGTGAAGTGGGAGATGAGAAGTGAGAAATGATGAACTGGTTCAGTGCTGAGCGTCGGTCTCTTGCGTTTGCAGGTTTGCTAAATGAATTTCTAAATGGGTTTAACGAACGCTATAGACCTCTCCCCTGTGAGGAGTGAAGTGCGAATCTGGAAACACATTTGACGGGCTTTTGTTTATCCTCCGATTTGTCCAATCCAAAGACGGTTCAATACGTTTTGATTCTGAAGCGGTCGGCATTCGGCGAAAGGAGAGATCAACCTCCGTCTTTAAAGAAGACCAAATTTCAACTAATTATGTTTCCTGAAATCACTCCATTGCGATAGAATCAAACATTGATGTGCTTAATAACCGCGCTCCAGGCCGCACGCTCGCGGCCACATTGCCCCCTGCGACAGCCACTCAATGGCACACGTGCTGCATTATTAAACACTCTCTCTCTTTCACAGCTTTTGTATGCAGAGTAGAGAGTTTGAGAGCCGCCAGCATTGTTGGAATTATCTAGCGTCAGAATTACTCACAACTAAATAGTGATAAAGATCGGAGGAGACAAAGATTGGGTGTGTACAGGTGTGGTACAGAGAGTGTTTTGATTATGTAGGAGCGAAACCCACAGCAGTGTATTAGGGCCATTGTAGTTAATAAAAAAAATACGGGTTGGGTAATATTACAAGAAAAAAACTTAAATCACTATGTGGTTTTCTTCTTAATAATATAGGCCTCATTCACGGCAACGTCTCTTCAAAGTCCAGCTGCTTATGATAATATGATGATTCTGGGCCAAAAATCGCGAGGATTTCCTTATTGCTGAATCCAATTGCAATGTATAATTTAATCAAGGCTGTCCACTGCAGGCATGATACACGGCGAGCAAGGCGTCTGTGGCGTGATGAGGCTGATCCAACCTTGGACAGTGCAGCGATGGGCTACCTTGACAAAAAAAAAAATCTCAGAGAATATCAAATCATTTTCTCACTGTATGACTTTGTAATGTCGGGGAATATTAAGAGTTCAATTCTCATCCGCTTTTTAAAAAAAATTTTTTTTTTACCACTTTAATCTCGTAATCTCTCTGAATATTTCTCCCCTCCTCTGGCTCCGTAATGACATATATTCCACCTACAATGGCCCTAATACGCCGTTGAGAAACAACCTGACTATTTCCATTAATGGAAACTCCACCGATGGCATCAGAGCAGGAAGTAGCAGACCAGGTGTTGCCTCATTGCCTGGCCTGAGCAAACACAAGCTCCAAGCCACATGAAAGAAGATCAAAGCGACTCGCTTTACCTCCGTGGGCTATCACCACTCATCCACGATTATCTAAATGCCAAGGAATGTTCATGTGGTTACCTTGTGTCACCAAGTGAGTTAGTACAGCTAGAGGTCATCGTAAGAGTTTCAGCTGAGTGGGCGGGGGGGGGTTTCACATAACTAATGTTGATCTTCTGTGTTTAGATGACGAGGAGGCGCTTAACTCCATTATGAAGGACCTGGCAGCCCTGGGTCGCTGCTACACCCAGCACAACAGCCACAAGCCCAAGAACAGAACCTTACTCTACAAACAGGTACACATCCAGCCGAGCTTCGTTTAAAGTGACACTGCATTCGAAATGTATCTCCGGAGCACTGTTATCGACCTCTGTCCACCCAGGAGGCTTGAAATGGTGACTGTGAGAGGTTCGTGGTTTCTTTACTGACTGAGAAGAGCAGCTATGGTCCGCCCAGGTCGTGTTAGTACAACTGGATTCTAATGCTGAAAAGCACTGTAGTGTCAGAACATCCACAGGAACTTCTCGAACCTCCACTGCGTGTTCGAGTCATTTTTTCCAACACACGGTTACATCAGTCTTTGCGAGGTGCAAAGAGTCATATTTTGATAAAACAAGGAGGGATTGGGACATGCTGAGCAGACACAAAGTGGATTATGTTGCATGAATAGTTTGAGATGAAGTTCCTTTTTTTTTTTCTGCCATAAAAAAAAAACTCCCTACCATGGAATCCATTGTAACGGAGGGGAATTCACTCCGATCGCAGCTGCTGCTCTTCGTGTAAACTATAAACTTTTTTTTTTTTTACAGTCATCGTCTAAACCTGCGGGGGATGAGTGTGAGTTTTTGGGTTGAGATCACATTAAAGCTGTCACACATTCTGCTCAGTTACAGTTTATTAACCACACACACCACAAGCACAGCCGTGCCTTTAACCTTTGCTGTCATCCTGGGTTTTCTCACAAATCCTCAGCCTCACTTCCTTTTTGATTTTTCAAGTTTTTTTTTTTTTTTTTTTGTTGCTGGACTGACAGCTGCTGGCTGCCAAAGTCAGGCGAAGGTTGTGCGGTACTTCTGCAGAGGATAAGGAGCTTATTCTGAGTCTAATTTGAACACAATTTACAGACGCTAATGTGACACTGCGCTGCATTCATTAACATTTATTGGCATGGGAATTCTAGACTTGACTAGACTGGGAGCTCCATGCTGCAGGTGCACACAAGCAAAGCAAATTAGGGCTTTTGCTCCCGGCTTGTGCGCCGACCGGTCTATTCATCGTAACAAAGGAAAATTACTTAAAAGTATCTGAGGCTTTTGAAAATACACCATTTAGAAGAAATTATTCCTACATTCCCAAAGTCATCCCGAACAAAGATTATGGTTTATGCATGGCATGGTTTATGGCCTGCCACCTTCCAGGGTTTGATTCCTCTCAATCACCTTGTGCCTCCCTCTGAAGTCGTTTTCCTCGTGCGTTTTGTTCCCTCTGTGGAATGATAATTGGTAAATCCTCTTGAAGCGCCAATGTTTATGATGAGCCATAAACAAACAGCGAGGAGCAGAGACAGTTTCCGCTCGGAGTTGGGGTAAACCTCTACTTTTTTTTTTTTAACCCGTCGCTCGCACCGATAAATAGGAAATCCATATTGTGTCACGCCGTCTTTGGATTCAAGTTGAAGGGAAATGTCGTCTTTGTATTGCAGAACCAAATTCAGCAACAGCAATACAAGACATGTATCATTGTAACACTTTTTGTCATTTCAAATCTTTGTCCGGCTTATTGCTTTCATTTGTTCTGCAGCCCAAATCCCACATTTGAACTTTCCACTTCCATAACTCCCCTCTGTTGTTATTTTTCCTCTCAACAGGATTTAAGAGTCAAGCTGGAGCATGAGAGAGAAAAACGGTATGTTGGAACCTCCGTATTGTTTTTTCTACTCCTCTGTCCAAGCCTTAACTCTTCACTTTGGATCTGTTTTGTTATGCTTCGCATTGCCTGGGATTTTGGTGTCTACTGGAAATCGCAGTTACATGCCAGAGTAGCATAAAGAGAGGGGGGAAAAATTCCTGCTTTGACATTTAGCCGCGGCCTTGTGTTTTCAGGCTCGGACGGGCCGTTTGAGAAAGGAAAAGAAAAGAGAGCGGGCCCGTGAGAGGGAGCGAGCGAACAGACAGTGTCCAGTCTTCCAGGCACACCCCAAACTAATACTTCATCTTCTTTTGTGTCTTCCACATCCTTCACCCTGCAGCCTTCTGTCCTCTCTCACACCACCAGCCTCAGAGTTACTCAAGAGGTGGTTACACGAACTCTGTCTGGAGACGGTCTTACGAGCAGTTTTCCCACCAAGGTGCCTTACAGTTTGTTTACCACATTGAAAGCTAAGGCGGCCAGTATAAATACCAGATCTTTTGAAGCGGGAGAGGCTTTATTTGGTGCTGGGCTCCGTTGGCTGGGATTGCAGCGTCCATGTGTGGATGCTGTGTGTGTCTCTCAGGTCCTTGTCTGGCCTTTTAGCGTTTCATCCCGGTAGAGGTCCAAGTTCACACGCAGACTTTGTCCCCGTGAAATCCTGTGTCTGAACTCGGAACACCTCCTCAAGGGAGGGAATGACAAACGCAGAGCGTACTGTTACAGTGGAATAAACATCGGAGGGAAACTGACCAGAACCTACGAGAGTAATTGCCTTGATTCATCAGAATACAGACCAGGGGAATAGGCATTGGTTCAGTGAGGCTGTGATTAGAAAACCACAGGCTCTCAGGAGTGAGAAAGAGAAGGGAAACGGCGCGCTCCTCCAGCAGAACACGGCTTCACATCGGGCCTCTCTGCTTTTTTCACAGCCCTAATTGGTTACTGCTGAGTTAGAGACGAGTTTTTCATGTTCCTGTCTCTCCGTGTTTCTGCCTCCCTCTGTTTCTCCGTCTCGCGGCCCTCTTCTCTTTCTCAAGCGCTCACCCCACACCGCACTGCTCTCTTGGAACAGACAGACAACAGCTCAGCCTGGAAGACTCCATTCATTGATTTCAAAAGCAACTCATTTTTTTTTTTTTATGCCTTTTTTTTATTCATCCTCTGTGAATTCACACTCTCTCATTTTTTTTTCAACTCGCGCTAGTCCAAGCTCTGACCGCTCTCACTTTGTTTCACAGTAGGGCCTGTAGGATATCCTCAGTTTATTACCTCACGGGGTAAAATAATATCATATTGTAGCAATAGCATGGCTTACATAGTTATTTATTCAAAGCGGCTCTAATCAATATGTTTCATATTAACAATGGACTGACTCATTATTAAGGAATTGTGAAAGTGGTCGCTCACTGTGACAAACCCACAAAGAGCTCCAACCAGAATCTGCCGTTCCTGGCACCTCAGATTGTTTTCTTTCAGCTCATTATTTTGGTTTCCTGATCCACAACTTTACTGTTGACTCTCACTTCTCTTACCAGCAGGCAGCAGTTTTTTCTTTAAAAAAAGCCACCGTACGCTGCCTGCACAGCACCGAACACGCGATATACTAAGTTAGCGACTAGTGAACATAGAAAAGCATTTAAGCAGGTAAAGTGAAGGAGTTGGCAGAGATCAGAAACGGAGCTTAAAGGAGAGTGAATATTGGACTTCATTATGTGGACAGAAACACGACTCCAAACCAATGCTAATGTTGCTTTATATCTGCTGGATGCGTAAATAAGCAACTGATTTGCCAGCAAGTTCGCGGTATCAACTTAAAACGTGATAATATGTCAGTGTTGTGTTTACAACTAGTTTCCACTGCTCACAAGTGGTCAAAATGTTTTTTATTAATTCAGGTTTAATGTTTATATATCTAGGGAAAAGTACATAGCATCGACCAAAGCTGCATAACATAGCATTTATGGTCTAAGCTAGTTTGCATCTTCTTTCTGCAGTTGGGTCTTTATGCAACTGCTCAGCTCAGCATGAAAACACAAAAAAAACAAAACACAGAACACAAGCAGTAATGCATAAAAAATCCCATAAAAAAAACTTAATGAAAAGCAACTGAACTACATTTCTGAGCCCTTCTCAAAACATGTTGAGCGAGTAACTACTGAGCAACAAACCCCGCAACCTGATTATGAAGGCACTTATGACTAAGTTTAATATGATCAAATTTGCTCTTTGATTATTATCAAAGCTTCCTTTGATTCTTTACAACACAGAGGTGACATCTTAGTGTTTTTCTAATTTGAAATCACTAAATAAACGTAACCGTATGTAATCCAAGTTGCAGCCCCAGTGTGATTTACACGTTACATGCGCAGCACTTGAGGTATTAGGAGTCCCTGAGTCAGTGTTATCTGTCCACAATGGAATCTAATTGGACTCTCTCTCTCTTTTCATTGGCAAGCGCTGGAGGTTTGGGGCAGGAAATCGGAGCCGTGTCTCTCTCTTCCCCCCCTGGCTCTGCCTCAGGGTCTCCTGCCAGAGAGTGAAGGAACAGAGCCAGACCTTTTTTTTTTTCCTTTTCTTTCTTTCTGGTGTGTATGTGGCTGTGATTGTGTCCATGAGAGAAATGGTAAGAGAAAAGAGAGTGTGCTGGAGTGTGTGTGCGTGTGTGTGTGTGAGAGCGTTCTTTTTACTCTGCAAATCTGTGTGTCCACATGCATGCACAGAGGAAGGAAAGCCATATCTTTTGGAGCAGCATCCTCACAACCCCCCCCCCCCCACATCCCTCCAGCTCTTTATCAGATACATCATCGGCGAGTATAAACAGAGACAGAGTGTTTAGCTGTGCTGCTGCTCGCCTCTGATCTGCAGGCCTCCCTCTTCCCAGAATCCTCTCCTCAAATGAGGGAACCAATGAGCAGTCATTAAGATAGGCAGAGCTTTGGCCTTTGATGAGGAAATGATGGGCTAAAAACAAGTCCTTTTATCAGGATACTATAAAGAGATAGTGGGCTGTGGATTCTTCAAAAGCCGATAGTGAGGGGAGATGGTTGGAAAGGAGAGGAGAAGAAATGCCAGAGAGAATCTCTTTCGTTCCTTTTTATTTTGTCAGGCCGTCTCCTTTTCTCTCTCCCACAGTCTGCAAATGTCTCTGTATCTGTCACTCTTTAAAAGAGGAGGGGAAAGACACACATCCTGCTGCTTTTGCTGCCGCTCCAGATTTTTTCCCCCTTTCCTCTCAGGAAGTTTCCCATCTGCCTTTGTGCTGGCTTAGTGAGAGAGGCCCGGTGGTGTTGAAACAGTGGCCGATGCACACACTGATTGGGAAGCACACTCATGCATGTAGAGTTTTACAAACAGGCACGCATCCATATATATACGCTCGCATAGCACTCGCTGATAAGCTCGGACGGACCGAGTGTGCACACTGAGTCGTACACGTAGGCGTCCAGGAGATAAGACATTCATATCAGCATGGATTAATGCACCTATAGCATCAACTCGCTCCTCTCCTTGACCCACGTGACCTTTCCATTTTGTCCTCTTGTTACCACAGAAGCATGGCCATGAAATGGATTTGAAAGATATTCTTACACGGTCATCCAATCCAAATACATGTTCGACGGAACTCGATCCATCACGCCTTTAAATTCCTTTCTCTTTCTTTCTATCCCTCCCTCTTCTGTGTCATATTGCCATGTAACAAAAACGTGTAACAAACTTGTGAACTATGAGCAGGTATGGCTGCTAAATTTGAAAATCCCAAATGAAATCAACAAATCCCACTGAGTCTGAGCTCATGAATGTCACAGCCAGACACAACACCGGCTTCTTTTTCCGACCCCTGACCCCGCCTTCGTTCTCTGCTTCCCAGAATCATCCCGTTCCAGAGGCCGCTGAAGATCAAGGAGCTGCTGCAGAAAGTGACCGAGGCCTTTGGCCAGCAGATGGACATGTTCTTCATGGAAAAGGAGGTACAAGAACGTTAGAGAATAAAAAGAAATGCGAGTTCCAATGCAGATTATCTGCATCCTCTGTCAATATCGCAGGAACTTAAAACAAAAAAAAAAGAAAAAGCCAAATTTAGGTACTGAGTAATGTTAATATTCTAACATAGTTTCAAAGCCCGAGGCTGTGGACCCCCCTCAGACAAAGCTTGGAAAAAGGCATCCCCCTAGTTTACTTGCTTAGTTTTGCTCAATTCCTGCACGCCTCATGATTATGTTGTTTGATCCCATACACACTCAATAATTGAGCCAAGATAGCCTAATATTGCTGTTTGACATAACTTCAGACTAACACCAAACACATGAAAACACGTCTGTCCAAAGGCGTTTATTAGTGTCTGCTCTGGGGAAGCAGGAATATCAGTAAAATTACCCAAAACTACTGTATCTCTTTAACCAAATCACACACATTTAGACTATTCTCTGTGATCTTCTTTTAACTGATGTAATATCTTTTCACTCCCATTAGCTGAGCCTCCCCTGACACTGTGTGGAGCTCCCGGGGAGGCCTGCCTCATGCCCTCAAAACCTCTGATCTAACTAGCTGACTAGGAGTAGTATTAGTAGTCATTCATTTTATTCCTTATTAAAAAAAAAAAAAAAAAGAACAAACATAAGAATAAATAGCAATAAGGCATCATATGTCAATCAATACCTTGTAACTTATGAGATAAATGATGTTACTTTTCTTTTCTTTAGTTACTGTTGTTTTTTTCCTGCTCTTCCAATAACCAGTTAATAAACACACAAAAAAAAAAAAGAAAGAAAGAGAATTTCTTTGTTTGTTCACGGAAATCAGTGAAGATTTACGAGGCTTTAACATGACAACACTAACATCTACAGTACATCATGCATGCACTGATACTCTTAACATGCCACAATTCTGGAACAATGGGGAATTAAAGGTCATGTGCTGTATGTTTTCTTGTCCTTTCAGCTGCTCCTGCCCCTGAAGACCCAGGAGGACCTGGATCAGGCGGTGCTGACGTTGGGCTGCAGCTCGGGGACCAACGGGCTGCTCAGGATACTGCTAAAGACCCCGAAGAACAACCATGTGAGTGACGGGGAAGTGATTATTGGAAACGCCAAATAGAGAAGTGATGTATCAATGTGTAAATAGTACGCACAACAACCGTGTTGGGAACAGCCGCAGGTTAGTCACTTCTGACTGACAGTTAGTGTGAACTCGGCTGCATGAAGTCAAATGCATCAGAGCCGCTGTTTGCGGAACACAGTAACTTAGAGGAAGCGAAAGTCGGTGATGTAACTGAACTATGATGTAATGCCGTCCTCACTTCCTCCCCTGATTCTTTTCTTTTTCTCCGCTTGCTCCACTTCCTATGCACTCTCTCTCTGCAGTACCTACAGGTGAACAGCAGGGACAAACAGAGCGAGATGAGGTCATCACGGTCACTGGGAGATCTGAAGGGCTCCCTGCTCAAGGGCTCGGAGAGGGTGCGCAAACACTCGACAGGTGAGCTGGCGTGTAGAAACACACACCAACAGTGAAAAGTCAAAGGGCTATCGGAGCATTCAGTATGGCAGCTCTATCTGGAGCTCTATCAGGAGCTGTTTAGATGTAGTGTTTCCCAGAAAAGCTCGACAGCAGAGAGTTACAACCGAATCATGATGGTGCCAAGATGTTTTGTTCACCTGCTTTGGCCTCGAGGGTGGCTTGTCAGTGTCAATTTACAACACAGAGTGATGCCAAAGTCATGGGAATGTTAATGGCAAGATGAGGGACATGCTTTGTCAGAATGGACAAATGCAAATTGGAGGTGAAAGTGACAACTTTAACAGCCAGAGAGATGTCGGGTCAAAGCAAGGACAAGTGTCTGCTCTCATACCAAGCAGCTCTCCGTCTGCGTCTTCACCTTGATGGTTAGTTTGCGCTTTGATTCTGAGGATGCTCTGTCCAGCGGTAACAATGTGACTCTAAAGCTCACTAATGAACACATAACGTCAGCGGTCAGTCTCAAGT
>CALSCE010009814.1:6890129-6908142 GCA_943593645.1 Bovichtus variegatus
GCAGTACTCACATGCAGTACTCACATGCAGTACTCACATGCAGTACTGATGCCCTTCACATTATCTATGTCTCCATCATGCTTTATATTCTCTCCCACATGATTGCATGATCCGTGACCCTCGATTCCCCTCTGTTATTACTTCTGTCAGATGCTGGATCCCTTCGGAAGCGCAGACAACTCACTGTCGAGCAGCTGTCAATCAATAGACCAAGCACTGGACAGGTGAGTCATCATGCAATGTGGGATTTATGACCATTATCTGTTTGGACTGAGATTTATGATTTATTTGTGCACATCCATATTGCAGAGCAGCATTATTCGCAGAGATATGAGACGGTTTGCATCACAGCGTTCGTGGTGTTAACGCACTTGGCTGTGATCCCGTGTGTTGCAAATGCACACGCAGAGAAGCAACCGGAGTGAAGTTTGTAAACGGTGTTAAAGGCCAGCAGAGCTCCCTGACCCTGTCTGGGCTGGAAGGAATCAGGTCACTTTGCTGTTGCCATGGCGACAAAACTCTTATCTGGACGCCTGGATTCCTCCGTTATCAGCAGAGAGAAACGGAGACTGAGTGGGAGACGTGGAAGAGTGAGCAAGAACATGTTGGATCAGAGGGAAAAATAGAGCCAGTAAATGAAAAGTGGTGAAAGAGTGAGTGGAAGCGTGGCTGAAGACTGAAAAGACTGGATGTGAATCAAAAGGGAAAGAAAAGTGAGCAAGAGTGAGGTTGAGAGCGAGCGTAGGACGGAAACAGCTCTACCTGCACGAGGCTTATCAGGGCTCCAGGCTGCAGAACAATGGCAGGAAACGAGTGCATGGAACTTTTCTCTGCGAGCGGGCATGCGTGCCCCTTATCCAGGGTCTCGTGGCCCCGCGCCGCCCTGCGGTCAACAGAGACGTCACTCTCTGTCGGGTCGTCGGGCCAGGGCTGGCCACAGACGGCTAGGGTGGGGGGGTTCGGGGGGCGGGGGCTGGATGTACATCACATTTATTGCAGGATAGAAAGTTAGTTTCGCTGCCATTTCAGCAATTTAGCACCACAAACTCCACTTTAACTTATTGTAAATGCAGAGGTTCTCAACATCCAGCGTCTCTTTTCTATTTCTTTTCTGTTTCACATCCACCGTGACTGAAAGCTCACTGCTAGTTTGAACGCTAAACGGCATTTTGAGGCATTCCGTGCCGCTTAGCAGTGTGCAGTTACAGACCAGCAGCTGTTGCCAGACTCCGTTTGAAGATAAGGGGAATTACTGACTGAAATGGCAAAAACAGTTTTTTTTTAAAAAAACTTTTCCCCAACTGTTCTCTTGTCTTTTCAGTCCTCCTTTCTCGCAGAACAACCGTGACAATAATTACCTGAACCTCAACTATGAATACAAAGGTAAGAGGGGAGAAATCTGCAGCAGTCAACGCAAACAGCACGGAAAGATAAAGAAGGGGTGCAAAACAAATCTCTGGTTCATCATTGGAAAGTTTTGTCTGTTTTTTCTTCTTCTGTGGTAACACAATCAGTTTCACAGAAAAAGAACTGAAGCTCTGTTCGTGCAGCTACTGATTATCCCAAAAATCCCCCCCCCTCCCCCCCACACACGTTGCAAATGCCGTCTTGAGATTACTAATGAGGAGGGAGATGTTATTATTTGATGTTTTTTTTTATCTGGTAGTAAATACTTAAAATGAGGAATGGGTTATTGTGGAGATATGTAATATCTTGGTTGTATTTCTTGTGTCTCAGTAGGTGATGAAGGGAGTGTGATAGCATCATAACTCTTCCTGCTTTATCTTCCACACAGTCTCCTCTGTGTACCCTTTGTCCATCTCATTTGTCTCCCTTCTCCCCTCTTTCTTTTTTGCCTTTTTCTTCAAACTCCAGTTCCTAATAGACATTGCTGCTTTCCTGCCTTCTCTCTCCCCTCGCCCCCTTCGCGTCTATTCCTTGTCCCTCGGCTCCCTCTCCGTCCCTTTTCCTTCAGAACGCAGATCAAATAGAGCAGGATGACAGATAACGCCGCACTAATCCTCATGAACAGACGAACCACAGCAGCTCTCCCAATCTGGTCATTTATTTTTCTCCAGCACCACCCCCGTGCTGTAAATTTTAAAAAAAAGGGAGTGCTGCACATTGTGTACACCGACTTGGAGTTTTGGAGCGTCATATAGCCGCAGCAGCACTTAAAGACTTGACTGCGCACACACACACACACACACGTATACGCACTCTCCCCTCCCAGATGTAAAGCTGTGTGGCCCTTCCTGCTGAGGGCTACAGTATTTTGTTTACCATTCCCTGTGAGTAGATTTTTCCTCTCCATCCCGCGCTGCCAAACACAAAAAATAACTCCCGTCTCCATGGGATACGGCCACAAAAACAGCGCGAGGGGAGGCAGTCATCTGACAGAACAGCTGCTTTCAATTGCAAGTGGCTCCGCTGCTCTCCATTCAGTGTGTGTGTGTGTGTGTGTGAGAGAGTGAGTGTCAGCGGCCGCCTGCGTCAGCAGTGCTCCCCACCTGCCTTTAGTTACTGCTCCGCTGGGTTCAGAGCTAAGGCTAAGCTAGCACACATGAGCTGTTTTCTCTTGGCTGCAGTGAGGCGATACAACAGCTCTGTTCGCTGTGTGTGAAAAGCTCTCTTCCATTCCGCTGCTCTCGAACTCCACTTTGATTTGACATGCAGGGATGAGCAAAAGCAATGTAGTGTCTGTCTGTTGTTATCAGCTGAAATGTGAAACTCTGTTCGGCATCAATGTGTTGGTGTTTCTGACTGGCGCCAAGCAATTAAATCGGAGTGATTGAACTTGAAACTGTAAATTGAGGAGTACTGTAACTGTAAAAAGGAGAATTCAGTTGTTGTTGAGGCTTCAATTACTTCCTAACTGACGGCTCTGCCTCATTGCTCCCTCTTCAGGTCGCCATGGGAAAGGAGGGACTTTCCCTCGCCAGTTCCAGTTGCCCAATCGCAGCAAGGATTATGGAGACCGTAAGAAAACCAGCTTTCCTAGAGCAATAACAACCACACTATTATTGCACAGACTAAACAGAGTCTGCTATTTCTAAAGGACAACGCAAACAGATTTACACACATACACACACATAGGATCTCATTCTTTACAGTGCCTCCTCCACACATTTTTAGCACTTTTTTTTTGTCACTTCCAGATAAAATACTTTCAAATATGTGCTTTTTTTAAAAAAAATTTATGCTCTCTGGGTAGATTTGGTACATGAAGTGCTGGCTTGCTGTTCCAGGCAGCTGCTAGTAATTGCTTACTCAGAGGCTAACCTTGGCTAGCAATGATTTACGTTTCCCTGCGGTGAACCCGAACTTGTATAAAAACACAGCGCCCTGCTTCCTGTCTGAGGGGAAGTGGGACAGAGTGGCGAGAGGCATTCGGCTCTGGCTGGCCTTAAGTCTTGGCCAAGAGTTTACTTTATGCACAACACCTGTAAAGTAACTGTGTGAAATCATTCACAGTGCAAACAAAACATGCAGCGGCCTGTGTGTGTGTTAAGTCATTAATGTGTCTATTTTCTTTATATATATACTATATATAAATATATATTTCTGTATATATATATGTGTGTGTATTTCCAGGACGCAGGACACTTCCGCGCAGCTTTATGCCGCAGGAGAACCTGTTCCAGCTGGTGCCTTCCAGTCGCACACGCAGTTATAATGGAGACAGTACGCTGCAGTACAGCGACCTGCGCGCACTGGGCCGCACCGCTGACAAAAGCTGCCAGCGCGGCTCAGCCAAGTGTAAGTAGTTCCTCTTAAAAACTTTTGAAATGAAGGAACAGGAAGCACTGTAGAAAAATGTAACCCCAAACATATAAACAGTCTTAAGTAAACTGCATTTGTGGGCCTTTGTTGTTGATCGGTGTTATATCGGTCTGGTTCCTGGTGATAATAAGACATAAAGCCTCACTGATAACCCGGAGATGAATAAAGAAAGTTCAGACTTGATTTCTTAGGGCTGCAAATCTCAGTACTTTTTACTTAAGTGCTATAAACCTCATAATGTTATGCGTATATACGGCCGTATGTTTATTGAGTGTATCTTTATGGGTTTTTTTTTTAACGTAAAACGGTAACTTGTGTGGGCTTTAAAAAAACAAATAGTTTGTACCAATAAAAAAAAAAAAAAACAATATAAAAACTATTTTAGACAAAGTTATTGATTTTAGACAAAAATGATTTGAGCACGTTGAGTAAAAATAGGACAACATTTGGAGAAGTCCTGGATTTTAAATGGTACTCACCCAACCCTTGTTGAAAGCCACTACAAAATATGAAAAAACATAAAAAGTGAAATAAAAAAGCAAAGCAAATGGATGTATATGTCAAATGATGATACATAAACATGTGGCTGTGCGAGTCTTGAGTTTTGAGTGCGTTACGTCATTACGGACTAAGACAACAAGGACAATCTCTTTTCCAGTAACATGGCCGACAAACACCCTTTAAATCCTATTAATAAGAGGGAGTAGAAAGTAATGTAGAGTAATTCTGTATGTCACAGCAGGCAGACTTCTCCTCTCATCATCCATCCACATGCTCACTTCTCACATCTGTCCTCATTCAGTCTACAGTGTGTGTTGCCCAGAGATCGTCTTTGTCGTGAAACAAAAGCTCAGCTCAGCAGTCTGCGTCTTCTCACCCACACAAGACCAAACTGTCTAACGCGGCCGCAAGGAAGCCTGTTAATACCCAAACAAAGTCTCAGAGTCTGGGCCTGTGAAGATGAGAGTTGTTGAAATGCGCTCTCTCGGTTTTGACGACTTTCTGACGGCTGAGCGTGGTTTGGCTCTATCGGGGGTTTCCCCATCTGAGAGGGTCTGCGGTGGGAATCATTTTTTGGCGAGGTTACTGTGCGAGTTACAGTCGGGTCTTGCGGTGGATTTTGATGCACGCTTCAGTGTTTTCACAAATCAGTATGTCACAGTGGATCCGTCTGCCTCTGGAGGCTTAGCACCCAAATGACTTACTGCTGGGTTTTCATCATGTGGTCTCTTGTTTCTGCAGCGCCGCGGGCGCCAGTCAACTGGCGTCAAGGAAAGCTCCTGGGGCGCGGGGCGTTCGGGGAGGTCTACCTCTGTTATGACGCCGACACAGGCCGTGAGCTGGCCGCCAAGCAGGTGCCCTTTGACACCGACTGTCAAGAAACCAGCAAGGTGAGAGAGATCACTTCGCTGTATTTTAGGGCAAAAAAACCCACAGTGATTTTATCATTTGAGATGAAAAATGCTTTGTTTTTTGTTTGCTCTATGCTTCTCTTAATTCAAACACTTTGTTTCCGTAGGAGGTGAATGCTCTGGAGTGTGAGATTCAGCTGCTGAAGAATCTGCATCACGAGCGGATTGTTCAGTACTATGGTTGTCTTCGGGACCTTGAACAGAAGAAACTCACCATTTTTGTGGAGTTCATGCCCGGGGTGCGTTTTCTGCAGGGCATTTTGTTTGAATACGGTTTCAAGTTGTATAAGTGACATGCAGTGCAACAGCCAGGCAACAGACCTTGAAGTTTGATTGAGATGCAATGACGTTAAATGTCTGAGAAGTGTCATCATTTTAGTTGTTTTGGCTGCAGAGATAGGTACACCAGCGTTTGAAAGCAAACATCAAATCAAACCCCATACTGGCCACATCTGCAAAAACAAAAAAATAAATAAACACTTTTCAAATGTCACCAGCTTTCAACAAACATGTGGTCGATGTCAGCAGAACAGCTCCGTTTATGAGATAATTTTCTCTCTAAATGAGCGCCTTAATGAGCCGCTGTCGCCTGTGGACTCTGTCCCTGAGCCTGGTTTTAATATTTCCTGGGCAATTTTTTTTTTTTCTCCTGAGTCACACATTGTCTGGAAATTGAAAATGTTTATGTTTCACTGGAGTTTTCTGGCAGAGGCATGAGGGAAGGTGACAAAGCCAAGTTTGTGTGCGAATGCTGCTCTCCACCGCTGTGGCTGACCGATAACACTTTAATCGCCCACGGGGAGTGGGGTGGGGAGGGGAGGGGGGGGGGCAAGTGTCCCTCGGAGGGCCGGAGAACTGTTGAGGTGTCTCGCTGACAGCTGACAGTGAAGAGGGAGAAGTTTTGTTTGCAATGTGTCAGTCCTAAACTGCGTCACAAGTGTTACCGGATCAGGTCTTTGCTCCTGCGATTTCCTCACAAGGAACTGAATGCAGGAAATGAAAGGAAATGCATGACATCCAAAAGGTGTTTGGACTCCATATCGAGCGGATTTCTTTCAGCGCATTGCGTGTTTATATACTCGGGGTTTTGTACTTAAAGATTGGCTCGGAGGCTGCTCGTGATAAAACAAAAGTAAATCCGCTTCAGCTGGAAATGTTTTTTTGCAAGTGACGGACACAGAACTATATTATATCCATTATACGCATCCTCCCAAAGCAGACATTCTATACTTTCATACCCTGCAGCTGTGACAATAATATTTAGTTCACACTACAGCCAGTATAAAGATCAGAAATGCATGAATTTTGTCAACCCTTTTGAGTTCCGCTCATTATCTGTCTTGCTGTCTCTCCAGGGCTCAATAAAAGACCAGCTAAAAGCCTACGGGGCCCTGACAGAGAAGGTGACAAGGAGATACACCAGGCAGATCCTCCAAGGAGTCTCCTACCTGCACAGCAATATGATTGTACACAGAGACATCAAAGGTAACGACACGGCACGCTAGCGAAGGTCAGGATTGTTTTAATTGGATTTGTACCCAGTGAACACCCACACCTGAGACACGGACTTAGCTGACTGTCTTTCTTTGTGGCTCCTATTGCAGCAACTGGTGCTGAGAAAACTCCATTCATTCATTTTATTCTGGTTGACGTATCCTCTTTTGGTTATTCACCGTCTACAGAAGGAGCCTGGAAAAAGAAAGAGGGCTATTTTGAACTCCCTTTTTGAGATGTATTAGTCTTCATGCTGGTGAAATCGGCCAGTCTAAAAATGTTAAACACCGGATGGAAAGGCTTTAGTTTGGCCGCCCGCAGCTTTGGGGAGTCACTGCTTCGTTCAGCCGCGGCCAAGAAGAGGGAAATGTGCCGTCTGCAGGGGGAAAAAAAGATAGTAGGTCTCACAGGACACAGGCAGACTATTACAGTATATATGTGGGTGGGATGTTGCACTTAAAAATGCTCTTCATGTGTAATATACGGTGTGTGCTCATCTCACCACACAAGAGCTCTTCTGTGCGCAGTAAAAGAGCTGTCGGCACATGCATTTTTCGGATTGAGCTTTGGCATCGCAGCCGTGACATTAGCCTGAAGTTTCTGTGACTTTAATGTTCCAAGGAGCCAGAAACGGCCTTAAATGGAGTTACCGTGATTTATTGGAGAGTCTCGTGTTCTCCCGAGAAACGCACAGGCAGTGGAAACAGGTTAAAGAAGTGAGAAGTTAAGGTCACATATTTAGTCTCAATCACTTCTCCGCAGCCCTCTTATTTCGACAGTGGGTGTGGAGAGTGAGTGACGAGTGGTGCACATTAGTCACTGATCAAACAAGTGGAGCGCCTGAAGGAAATGGGATAGACACAGCTACATGTCGGAAAATTACAAAATAAGGAGGAGGAGGAGGAGGAGGAGGAGGGTGTTGGGGTTTGATCCACGCGGAGCAGACAGTTGATCCAATATTTAGTTTTGTGATGTGCGTAAAACAACAAGGCTTTTCTCCGACGTGAGAAACGTCTTTGTAGTTATGTAAAAAATAATTGCGCCTGCACGTGTTCCATCAACACGAACTTGTCAAGCCAGAGGGAAAGTTTTACCTTTCACCACTCGCTGCTCAGTCAGTTGAAGTGCTGGCACATGCACTCTGTAACCACACTGCAGCTACATTCATTGAACCTCCAAACTGTCAAAGTATCCCTCAAAGGATATTGACAGTCCCCGGGAGACTCTCGAATAACTCTGAGCTCATTTTGTTTCGTTCCACCAGGTGCTAACATCCTGAGAGACTCCTCAGGGAACGTGAAGCTGGGAGACTTTGGAGCCAGCAAACGTATCCAGACCATCTGCATGTCTGGTACAGGAATCAAGTCTGTCACTGGCACCCCCTACTGGATGAGCCCTGAAGTCATCAACGGGGAGGGCTATGGCCGGAAAGCTGATGTATGGTAAGGAATAAGATGAGATGGAACTGTACTGAGGGCCATAGGGGATATTAGACTGTTGATATACGAATTGATGTGCAAATGTTCTTTCTTTCCTTTTTTTATTGTGAAGTATTCCTTTTAAATGACATGTTCTGACAAACTCTGCCTAATGTTGTCTGTCCTCAGGAGTGTTGCCTGCACTGTTGTGGAAATGTTGACCCAGAAACCTCCGTGGGCCGAGTACGAGGCCATGGCGGCCATTTTTAAGATCGCCACCCAGCCTACGAAGCCCATTCTTCCCGAGAGCGTGTCCGATGCGGGCAGGGACTTCCTGCGGCAGGTGTTTGTGGAGGAAAAATGGCGGCCCACTGCAGACGTTCTGCTCAGCCACCCGTTCGTGCAGGGCAGTTTCTGAAGCCTGCGGACCCCCATCCCCTCCCCAGCCTGCGAGGCCTCCACAGTCCCGGCACCTCCCCTCCTCTCCGGCCCGCCCGGTCCCCAGGCTCCCCCCGTCACCAGGCTCCAGGGCTCAGCATTACTCCAACTTCCTGCCCAGTAATCTATCACCAGTGTCTGCCTTGCCAGGACCCCTGCATCTCTCACCAACTAGCTCAACCCGGATTACTCACCAAGAGGCCAGATTGACTGCTGTCGGACCTCCAGAGTCCGCCGAGGCGTCGCAATGTGTTGCCCCCAGAGGGGACTGACGAGAAAGCACTTAGCAGTCTCACAAGCTACAGACTGCTGTCCTTTTAACAAGAGCAGGAAAAGTGACCCAAGTTAGAGCGCTGTGGCGTCCCAAGCTCTCTGGGTCTTCACACTCATTTACTGCCGCAGAACAGTGTCTAGGTTTGGTCAGACACTATGTAATGGTGGCTGACATTGATGTTGACCACATCTGATAGTACTGTAAGTTACTCATCAGCCTAAGTTAGCTGTGTGTGAAATTAAGATGGTAAAAATATTTTTATATGACATACAATAACGCATACAAAGTCATCTTAGCCGATGAGATTTCTATCGTCACCTGAAAAATGTAAACGTATTCTTTCAACGCCTTACAATAAGAGTTTGTAAGTAAGAATGTCTTGTTTTTTTTTTTTTTTTTTTTACATCTTAGAGGGCTGCATCACCCGACTCATGGCACTCAGAACCCCATTTAGGATTGTCAACATTGCACTTTTGATATCACGCATTGAAACATTTCCAACGTGCAGGATAATCAACTGAGGAGATATTTTTCTATTTGAAACATTTTTTTATATAATTTCATAAGGAGATTTGTGCAGTGTAAAAAAAAAAGGAAGAAAGAAAAAGAACCAAACTTTTGCATCAGTGTGCAATGTCTATTAAGCAATACCAACAGTACCGTTGGAGTCTGTGACTTTCATTCCAGCTTCCCATGCAGTGAGCCTTGAGTCCATCGAAGAAAGTAGCCAAAGAGAAGTTGCAGAAACTTTAGGCTAAGTTAATGTGCAGTATTAGTCATGTTGGATTGTTTTGTCACCTCAGAGCCCTATAGCCTTTTCTATGTTACGGCAGCTTCGTGCACAGTAGACTGCACAGACCAAATCAGATGCATTGACGTCACATCGTGTTAGTATGAAAAGTTATGACATTAGATTGAAGTAAGCGTCTCATTTACGTTTTTGTTGTAACTTCAGTATGAATCCAGTCACCCCATGCTTTTACTTTTGATTTCCACACCATATGAATGGGTCACTCAATGACCACGTGACAGCACACCTCGCTCTGTGTGATGTCATGTGAGATAATATCGCCAAAAAGGATCAAGTTGGAAATACGGAGCTGAATGCTGTATTCTTTAAAATGGAGATGAGGTTGATGTTGGTGGAGTGACTAGCTGTACTACAGTGGCACTTGAGGAATGATCAAATCTTTGTTTGACCCTTGACAGTGCCTTATCTGAATCTGCTTGTAAACACAAATGTTCACTGCCAAAGCAAAACGCTTTTTTAATAAGGTGAGCAAATGTTCAGTAGAGAGCACACACAGGATTTGCTGAAGTTCTTTTATATGGAAAAAAAAAAAAAAGATTATACTGTAAATACATATTGTTTCTGCACTTTTGTATGAAATTTCTTTTACATTCTACACAAATCTATTTGATGAAATAGCTACGTTATACAGTAGATTGTACTGTGATTTAGACAGGAGTATGTATGAGTGTCTCTTTGAGAGCTGGCAGTAGGCAGTGTGAAAAGGCTGGGAGGCTTTCGATTGGGACAGAGTTTGTTTTGTCTTAATGACAAAGCCTTGAAACATGAAATGTATCAAGTCATTGATCTTTTGTACATTTAACTTAATAAATCCAAGGTCTAAGACTATTTCCCTGTGTAATGTGTTTATGTTGTTTTTGTGATCCCATTGCCTTTGTTGCATTGTTATCCACTCTTATTATATATATTTTTTTCTATGGAGCTAATATCTATATTTCCACTACATTATGGGATTTATATGCTATTATATTATAATATAAAATCCAGTAAGTTTTCAATGTAATGTTTTGATTGTTCCTCTTTTTTTTTTAGCTCCTACTCAAATTTAATTTTGAATTATGGCAACAGCTCACAAGGAGAACAAAGTGCAAATATGCTTCATATGGACAACTACAACAGGATAAGTTAATAAATGAATTGGATTTAAAACACACACTCAGTGGCCACTTTATTAGGTACATATTTACAATCTAATGTAATTCAAAAGGCTACAACAGCTCTGCCATGAATTATGTGTGTTTCTTATAGTCTTACCCCCCTGATGTATGAAAAGTATAGAACTTAGTTTGACCTTATAATGATAGGCTACTAATTCCTAGTGTACAGTGGGGGAAGCAGAACTCAGAGGTAAAAGTCCTGCCTTCAACATTTTAAGTATAAGCATCCAACTATACCAAAAATAACTCATTATGCAGGAAGCCATAAAGTGCTTCAATACATTTGCACTAATAATCTGAATCTGAAAAAATAATTAGTAATTTAAGATGCCAAATAAATGTATTGGAATAATAAGTAGGCTACCTCTATATGTACCTCTAAAGTAGAAGTATAAAGTATCACAGTATTTGTGAAGTTTATTTCCACCACTTTAAAGATGTTTGTGTTTATTGTGTTGGTTAAAACTGTATTTAGACGCGTTATTGCCGGAGGCAGCTGTTGAACAACCACGTTACAAAACCAGACGTTTTGTAACGTGGAGGCTGTAACGTCACGGACCCACTCTGCGCGTGCAGCAGCACCGAGGACCGCCTCGCGAGGAGAGAGACGCTGCTCTGCTCTGCTCTGTCAGTGTTTCTGATTGTATTGAATCTTGTACTTGTATTGAAAACGACAATATGTCTACCTCCCGCACGATCATATGTTTACTGAGAAACGACCTGCGTCTTCACGACAACGAGGTAAGTTAATCTGTACGAGTGCATATTATGACATGTGTCGTAACTTAACTTCAGAGCAGCTGACGTTGTTTAACTTAACTTACTGTCTGTCGCACGGTGTGTGCCAAACGTGTAGTCTTTTGCTTTGTTTCCGTCATTACGAGAATATTTTGAGCGTAGTATGTACAGTAGCGGGCTATGTTTGCCACTAGCATCAGGCTAATTATGTTCCGCCAGCAGCCAGCAACAACATGTTACTTCCGGCTTTCATTCCTTGAGAATAAAAGTCTCTTCTTCAAAGTTAAATGACCAGCACATTTGAATTACTAACAAAACAGCACACATTATGCGTCGAAATATTTGCCCTGACCTACCTTTAATCCCCACATTTTCATTGTATGTTTAACTTTGCAAGACAACAACTACAGGCCTTCAGCAAGAGAGAAAGGTGACGTCAATATGTACAACTTCTGGTTGCATATTTCAAAATAAAATACGGACATTATGTTCTGTGTTTTCAATACTAGATTGCATTGTTTAGTTGTATACCTTTGCAGTGCAGTTCCTAAACAGTTTTCTCATAGAATCCAAGTGCTTTTTTTTTTATATTCATGCGTTTGCTGTAGTCATGCCATGATCATCCTAAGATATGACGGTGTATATAACCCATACTTTGTACACTTTACATGCAGCTTTTCCACTGGGCTCAAAGAAATGCCGAACACATTGTCCCACTGTACTGCTTCGACCCCAGACATTATGTGGGAACGTACAACTACAACCTACCAAAGACTGGGCCTTTCCGCCTGCGCTTCTTACTGGAGAGTATCAGGGACCTCAGAAACACATTGCTCAACAAGGGCAGGTAAATAAATAGCTGTTTGTTGACGGTCTTCCTGTAAATAACCTCAATGTGTCTTTTTCCGTTTTATTTATATTGCTGACTTTTTTCCACAGTTCAGATTTGTCTTTGTTGCAGCATTAAAGACCCATAATCTATATACAAGATTTAAAAAGGATCATGAATGTATGCATCATGTTATTGTTGCACATAAACTGGGTACAGATCTTGTCCCTAGCTCTCTAGGATTGAGATGTAACAGGATCAGGACACACCTGAGTTTATAGGCTGTTTTGTTTATGTTAACACGGGTGCTACACACACTGTTCCTGTAATTTTTTTCATGTCAGCGAGGGGGAAGTTACTAGCTCCCTAACCAGGATGCAGCTTGCTTGGCAGGGTGACTTATTTTGTGTTTCTATTTTTTTTTTATGTGTGTGTGTCACAGCGACCTCGTGGTGAGACGGGGTAAGCCAGAGGAGGTAGTTGCTGACCTCATCAAGCAACTGGGCTCCGTCAGCACTGTGGCTTTCCATGAAGAAGTAGTTTCAAACAGTCTCTTCTATTGTAATCATCACAACTTTATTGCATCGTCTCGTTGGTTTTCAATCATGCGTTAATGTCATGTTCCAGGTAACTTCGGAAGAATTGAATGTGGAGAAACGAGTGAAGGATGTCTGTGCACGCATGAAGGTCAAAGTTCACACCTGCTGGGGGTCTACACTGTACCACAGAGATGATCTTCCATTTCACCACATATCCAGGTGAGAGGGGATATGGCCTGCCTGGGATAAAGCATCCAAGAGATGTAGACGTGTTTTTTGAACATTAAAGCATTTAAACATGTGCTAGTAGCGACAAATACAAATATGAACCTGAAAACGAGCATAATATTACATTCGTAGAACATCTTGTAACGTTTCCTCCTGGTTCGTTAGGCTGCCTGATGTGTACACTCAGTTCAGGAAGGCAGTGGAGACCCAGAGCAAGGTGAGGCCTCTGTTCCCAAACCCCGAGCAGCTAAAGCCTCTCCCCCAAGGGCTGGAGGAAGGAGCCATTCCCACAGCAGAGGACCTGGAACAGACAGGTGAATGATCCTAATGTCTCATCTGTTCAATCCAAATAGGTTAACTCATGCAGTATAATTCATACAGTAAATCTTGTGCTTTCCCTTTTGTGTCTTGGTTTTCTGTTTATTTGCTGAAATGTCTTATTGGTATCACCAAGACATTTTCCTGTGCATTTATTTTATGCACTTATTAAATTGACTTTTGTGTCAATATCTGTGCATGCTGCTGGCAATGAGGCAGCACACATTGCTCAATTTATGCAGCGCCTCTATTAAGTAAATCCGCAGCGCTGCTACTTTCAGAATTCAGTAGGCAGACTGCTGAGCATAGATTTCCTCTAACTGCTACCAGCAGCAGACTGGCTCAATTTCCATGTATACCATTAAGATTTTATGATGCACCAGGGAGTGTTTAACATGTATAAAATCAGTCGGATGCTGAAATGCTTCTATTTTTTTTCCTCTTCTAGAGCCTGTGTCTGATCCTCGATCAGCCTTCCCCTGCAGTGGTGGTGAAAGTCAAGCTCTGGCCAGAATCAAACACTATTTCTGGGACACAGTGAGTACAACTTCCATTACATACACTAACGGGCACTAATTTCTTACAAAATGGCAAAAAAAAAACTCAAATTGCGATGTATTATCTTCTATCTACTGTAGGTATAATACATGTGAGTTGTCTGTTTTGTAGGATGCAGTTGCCACTTACAAGGAGACTCGGAATGGCTTGATTGGTGTGGATTATTCTACTAAATTTTCACCGTGGTGAGTGTTATTGCATCATTGACTGTATTGCTGAATGCTTACGAGAGTTTAAATATTCCACTCCTATAAATATATCACTAATGGTGCTACTCTGGCATTCTGCAGGCTGGCGATGGGTTGCATTTCACCCAGGTATATTTATCATCAGATCCAGCAGTATGAAAGGGAGCGAACAGCCAATCAGAGCACATACTGGTGAGTCTGGGGTCGGAAAGGACTGGAATAAAATGCAAATCTATTCTATTGTAGGGCGCCATTTCGTCTGAAATGATACAAATGCGTCTTCGCTTCCGTCTTTCAGGGTCATTTTTGAACTTTTGTGGAGGGATTACTTCAAGTTTGTAAGCGTCAAGTACGGAAACAGACTGTTTCAGATCAAAGGTAAAGTGAGCGCAAGTTTTCAACTCATCTTTTAAATACATTATAAATGAATGTTAAACTCATGGTAATTTTGTCTCAGGACTTCAGGACAAATCTGTTCCATGGAAAAAGGACATGAACCTTTTCAATGCGTGGAAAGGTTTGTGCTGTTTTTTCCCCCCTCACTGTTCCTTTTTGTTATTTAAGAGGTGCATTGAAAGTGTGTGTACAGTGTGTGTATCATTAGGTGAAAATGTGTCTACTTTTCCTTGCAGAGGGACGGACGGGAGTGCCCTTTGTGGACGCCAATATGAGAGAGTTGGCAATGACGGGCTTCATGTCCAACAGGGGGCGGCAAAATGTTGCTAGCTTCCTCACAAAAGACCTGGGCCTGGATTGGAGGATGGGAGCTGAGTTGTTTGAATACCTTCTGGTAAGGTTTTAAATCAATTTTAACTTTTTTGAAAAGGGAAATGGTATTTTAAGGACATGATTAATAACGTAATAAATGGATTCAATTATGGAGATGTTGTGGAATAACTAGTTGTTTATGTACTTCGCTAAGCACTTCATTCCTTTTTTTTTTATTTCTATGCATAGATGATAATACTCACAAGTGCCTTGCCCTCCTTTTTTACATTTAAAATTTTCCTCCAAAGATCGACCATGATGTCTGCAGCAACTACGGCAACTGGCTGTACAGCGCTGGCATAGGAAACGACCCCAGAGAGAACAGGAAGTTCAACATGATCAAGCAAGGCCTCGACTACGACAACAATGTGTGTTTGAGAAGCTGCATGAATTGTTAGTTTCATTTTCCTTTTTGGTATTAATCATTAGTCATTGAGTCACACGTTGGTGATGGAAGTACAAATGTGAAGGAAGGTGTGATGTGGAAATTTCCATCTTTTCTTGGTTGCCCATGCGTCTGCTTTAGGGTGACTATGTACGGCAGTGGGTGCCTGAGCTGCAGGGGATCAAGGGAGCGGACGTGCACACGCCATGGACCCTCAGCACTGCTTCGCTGTCACATGGTCACGTGTCCCTCGGTGAGACCTACCCCACCCCCATCGTCATGGCGCCTGAATGGAACAGACATGTTGGCAAGAAACCGGTGGGTGTTTGAGAAAAAAAGGGAAGAGGGTAGTGTGAGGAGTTACTGCTGCTGTAATGGCTTCTTCTTCTTCTTCTTAAAAAAAAAATCATTTATGGCTAGAAAACAAAAGTTGTAAATGTAAGTAGGTACATTTACACTTGTACAATTTTGCGGTACTAATTTTAGGTATTTTACTTGGTACTTTGTCAAAGAGCTACATTGGTTTTTACCTAAAACACCTTCTAATAAGTCTATAAAATACAATGACTTGTTAAATATGGACCCAGCGGTTTCTAAAAAAGCAGCATCTATGAGTTGTGAGCAGCACCATTTCCCCTCTAAACTTCTTAAATGGTTTAATTTAGATAACTGTTTAATGTCCAAAGGAGGTCATGAACCCATCTCGTGACACTTTGGAGGGATCCCTAAATTGCTTCCACTTATGATGCATCAGAATTGATCTAATCAGAATCTAATAATGTCATATGAGCCATCTTTTCTGCATAACCAGTACTTTTACTTTTGATAATAGGAAGTAAATTTAGCGTATGGAGTATGAGGCAACGTTGCATCACTGTCTTCTTTTAAACCCTAACAGTAAATGTTTGATTCTTTTTTTATTTTTATTTCCAGAGTGGCGCAGGGCCTACAGCACGAGGAAAGAAAGGGCCATCTCACACTCCCAAACAACATCGGGACAGAGGCATAGACTTTTACTTCTCCAAAAGCAAAAACCTGTGAACTCCCTCCACAACTGAAAATGTGGATGCTCCAGTGATGCAAACTTGGACTTTTACTGTAAACAAATTGTGTTGATATACACTTAGACTTTCAGTTATCTAGGAAATAGGCCTCATAAAACCCCTTTTATGGCTATGTTTCCTGTTAGACCGCAGCAACAGTGAGCCACACTGGGCCACACTGGTTTTTAGTTTTAATACAGTGTGTCAGCTGATGTTTTTTTTGTGCAGATTGTTTTTCTTGTAATAGTTTTAGGTCTATTTGGATGTATAGTTGTCTTTTTTTTTTTTTGTTCTTCCCAGAAGTTACAAACTGAATTGCATTTTGGTTGTGTGATTTTTTTAATGTTACGTAATGCAGTAAATTACACAATTTTTGAGGGGATCTTGACTTCTTGATTTCAGTTATTACATATTACCGAGGCTTTCCGGGGGCAGAAATTAATGTAGCCTGTAGGTAAGTAAAGGGGAACAAAAACACTTTCAACACACATCTCGATTTTCCCACAAACTTTTTCCTGAAGCTCCCACTGCTCACTCACTCACCAATAAAACAATACGGTGTTGGCTTCTGGTCATCCAAGCGATACGGACAATACGAGAAGAACCACAGACATGTAGACGTTCATTTGTTTGTTTGGGGGCAAACGTTTCAGCCTGAAGATAAAGAGTCAATCTCCTCCCCGCGTGACGCAGTTCTCAGCGTCACTTCCGTGTTCTGCTGGCAGGTAGGTTGTGGACGCACGTACTGCTTCAAATCACGCCGTCTTTCGCTACAATGTCGCGCTGTTTTCTAACTAACTAACTTAAAAAAAAAAAAACTGCCTGTCGTCTCGCGACTTTGGAACATGGCTTGCGTCGACTCGGAAGTCGACTTGTATACAATTCCTCTCATTGCCCTGAATGTGAGCGTGAGGAAAAAGTTGGGACTTTACTTAAACCCCAGGATCACCGTGGCCGCGGACTGGATGGCTGTTGCCGAGGCCATGGACTTCACTTACCTGGAGATCAAGAACTACGAGGAGACGAAGAGTCCCATCAAAGCGGTGCTGGAGAACTGGCAGGCCCGGTCCTCAGAGGCGACGGTGGGGAAGCTGCTGGCAATCCTGGCGGAGGTGGAGAGGAAGGACGTTGTGGAGGATCTCCGTCCTTTTATAGGTGTGTGGCTGTCAGACTGTTTTTCTTATTGGTACAAGTAGGCTACACTATAATCCAGCGACGTACTAATGTATATCTTGAGCCTGCTTCCATCGCCCGGCCTGTCTCTGTACTGTGCAGGAAAGGAAATGATTCACATGCCTCAACCCATGTTGCAAAAAAAAAACAAAAAACTATTTACACACATGATTCTGAATGCGCTGTGTTGAATTTTAATTCCGGTTTAGCTTGCTATTAATGTTTCTACAAATTTGTGTTCGAAATAAATTCCAGATGGTTCCCTTTCTATAACTATCCGCACTATTCTATATGCATGTATAACATCTCCACCAACTTCCTGGAGGCAAGTGTGTGTATTCGTGTCATGGAGGGATTACTGAACAGGCCTATTGGGCACAGACCCAGACAAAACAACTACAAAAAGAGGGCGAAAACAACCACAAAGAGACACAAAACAACTACAAAAAGAGGGGAAAA
>CALSCE010009814.1:6924340-6935839 GCA_943593645.1 Bovichtus variegatus
ACACACACACACACACACACACACACACACACACACACACACACACAGAAAGAGAGCTTACAGCTGTATAAAGGGCTGAGCACCGGCTGTTTTTTTTTTTTTTGTTTTTTTTGCTTCTGCATAGATATGCATTTTATTGACCTAGTCCGTTTCTCTCCTGACTACTGACGTCATTAAGATCTTAAGTATCACACTAAATTTAATAGCTGCCGCATTAATTTCCTCCAGACTTTTCTCATACAATACCTTTTTTTTTTTTTTTTTGTTGTGCGAAACAATGAGAACAATTGGGTTCTTTTTAGGGACTATTTGTCTTTGACATAAACATAAGGAAAGTTATATTATTGTGTGTTTCATGGGTCCTCTCACAACCACCACAACTGCTAACTGTGCAAAAAATGGTGGTTTGCTTCCTGCTTCAGGAGTGTGACTAATAATGACATTGATAAAGATGCATTGGCTCTGATCTACATCCTCAATCCTTTCCCACCAAATGATAATGTCACCAATTCACCCGGTCTATAAAGTCAACGGCAAATAAACAGTCTGTAATTAGATTATCCAAATGCGTTGTAAAGTTCTGATTCATTGGATTCTGTCTCTCTCTCTTTTATTTATTTTTTAACAGAAAGAAATTCAGGCCATGAGCCAGTGCCACCACCCCAACATCGTGTCTTACTACACCTCCTTCGTGGTCAAGGATGAGCTGTGGCTGGTCATGAAGCTGCTCAGTGGTGGTAAGTGCGTATTTCTTCCAAGACTTCCATCATCTGTCCAATCGTTCATACACTGCCCTCGACGCCTGCAAAAATCTCAATCTTTTTTTTTATACCATCAGTTGCTTGCAGCTCTGTATCAAATCACTTTTGAACACATCAAATACGTTTTGGTTTGGTGTATATTCCTGGCCTTTATAGTCATCATCGGGGGGTCGAGAATTTTTGTCATGATGAGAGAAGGGCAGTAGGAAGAGCTGGGGTACTTGTTGCCAGTGATGTTAACTGTGATTGTAGGGAATGTGACAGCACTGATCTTCATTGTGTCCCATGGGAGCTGCAGCTCTTTCCGGGGCTTTAACTCGGCAACAGTGCCGGAGCTAATGACAGGGCAGAGGTAATAACAGCATCCGCAGGCACCCATGTGGCAGCGCTGCAATTAACTAGTGAGAGGAGCATGAAGAGGAGGCCACCACGGAGAGAAAGCCCTCACAAGACAACGATTGCATCTGCTTCCGATTTTGTTTTGTTCGTTTTTTTTATTTTATTTTCACCAGCAAGCGGAGTATTTGTGGTTCTGGATAAGCCCTTTGAGGTAGAAGAGCTTTTACAGCAGACCTGTGAAGGCTACTAGACACTAACAGCATGACGACGAATGTGTCCTTTTACCAAACATTTGACAAGCAACAAGCAGCCTGATAAGAGAAATGGTCTTCTGTTTACAAAGAAGACTCGTTTCCCTCTTAATCCTGCTCTCAGTCTCACACACTTAAGTATACAAGCACAAGCATGTGCAGATGCATCTAAACACTTGCATTTGCACTGTGTTTACGCCCTCCCTTGTTCCTCTCAGGCGCCCTGTTTTTTAACGGCGTCCCACTGTAACGGATAGTGCCCAGGTGGCATGCCTGGCTCCCTCGGATACACTCCAGCCATGAGCAGCTTGGCAGCCGCCTTGCAGCTGGGCCCGGGGGGCACAGTGCCCGCCAAGCGACGCTTGAGCAGACAGCCAGCCACACAGCAGGAGCTGACACCACTTAAGATGGCCTCTCTCGTTCCCCTTATCCCAGTTAAACAGAGGCCCTTGATGTTGAGTTTTATTGTGCGGAGTAATTAAATGATGGCCATGGCGACATCTGCCATGGAGACAGACCTCGAATGAGGCCGGGTTTATAGACCAACACTCCACAGGGCACAGCATACCAGCCCCGTGGAAGGCCAACCGCTGCCTGCTCCTCTGGCCTGATGGAGCGTAAGAAACCCTCCACCCTCCAACTCCATCCCGTCTTTGTCTTCCGCTATTGAAAGACTGTTGACAGTTTATCTGACGAGGCCGCGGGCATGTTTTGATACCAACGGTGTTTGCTGTATGATGACGCGGCGGAGTACATTCCTGCAGTACAGGTGTCATTCCTTTTAGAGAAGAACATATAGGACGAGATCACGTTGGTTGAGCAATGTTTTCACGTTTGCTCCAGATGCACAGACGGCTTGGTCTTTTGCAGAATACTTGCTAAACAATCTGCAGACGTTTCACACGTGTCTGTCTGGATATGCTGCTCTGTTTTACTCGGCCGCAGTGCAACAGTTACTGATGGTATGCTACTCTTGCTACGCCGCTTCCTTGCGGTTGACTCTCGATATGCGACTGCTGTTCTATCGGCTTATGGCACTTATAGAAGGTATGTCACTCAGATGCCAGAGCAGCATGATACTTGTACCCCAGGGCATATTTCAGCAGTTGCCAGTGGGTCTGTGGAAAGATTGTGGAGTAGCTCTGCTATATTAAACATTTTGAAGTTATTATTCGGTAAAGAAATGTATATCTGTATTTGTTTTTGGGAGAAAGATAAACCCACCAATAGGCAGTATAAGGCAGCTACAACACGCCAGAAATTGCCAGAAATCCCTGCTCTGCTTCTACAAAACTAGCTATCAAGATCTTTAAACAAAATGGATAAATAGTTTGAACATTAGTCTTCTGGCACTCTTAAGTGGTAGAAGTATGAATACATCTGGACCGAACCTGACTTTCACTGGCACTTACCAATACTCGCCATTATTAGTTGGACAAAAACATCAGAGGCTTACAAGTGTTGAGGATCACGAGTCTTACTTTCATTTTTGACTCTGTTGAACTCTTGACTCACTTTTTTAACATTTTTCAATTGTAAGTTAATGGCAATGCCTCCTGGGTATGTATATCCCCGGTCTCATTACCGTGTCCTTTTGTGGACTGCACAGCATACGTTGTGCACACCAATGAGTAGAGCTCTAAAAGGCCTAATTTTCCTAAAAATCTGTTCAAGGCCAAACCTGCGGAGCTGAGTTGTGTGGTAGGTACGCAGTAGGCGCACGGCTTTTCAGGAAATTCCTGTTCTGAATGTGACATGTGAACCACTGTTTCATTAGCGCGCCACATAACCCGCCGCTGACTGAATACACATCGGAGAGACATCCACTGAAAGCCGCCGGGACAGAATATGAGTCATGCCAAAGCAAGCAGAGTAATGTGTTCCCAGGAGATTAATGCGCAGCCCTCACCGGCCGACTTCACTGCTGCCGAGCTCAATCGAATGCCACTCAAGAGTGGAATCCATCTAAAGGCAGATTGTTATTGACTGTTTCAATTGAGCATATGAAAAGACTCTGTTAAGTTTGGAGCCAGTTGATTTGACACACCATGATGTGGCCCTCAACTATTGCCAGAATGCTGACAAAGAGCTTTGATGGTGACTCCAGGTTCATAGAATTAAGACAAATTTTAACATGCAAAGTGACTTGTGTTCACTCCTAGAAAATTGGGTAAAATTATTATTTTTTTTTTGTCTGTCAATCCTCTCTTCCACACCTTGTTTCTGCACCTCTTGTGCCCCATCAAAAGTCCCTCCCATACCCCGCACTCGCTCTCCCCCTCCAACTTTTGCTTGGCATTCCCCATCGGCCTTTAGCACAGTTGGCACCGGCCCTCATCTCCTTCGTCCGCTTCCCCCTCCTTCCTCGTCCCCCTCTTTTACCCTCTCATCCTCTCGCTCGTGAGGGTTCAATTCATGACTTACACCTTCACGGTTTTTGTTTTTGAAATCCAGAGAAAGGGAGAGAGATTTGACTGAACCCGCATGTAATTGAAATGATGATTTGGCCTTTATCTTTTAGTTTTTGCATGTTCTACAGTGAACCCGACTGTCGAAACTTCATTTACCCCCTGTGATTTGTACGCACTTTTCGTCAGGGGGCTTTGGCAGGCACCTTTCAAACCAGGCCAACAGGTGTCATTCGTCTTAAAAGCCACAGTCTTTCCCTTGCAAAATGAACCTTTTGGATTGTTCACGTCAGTCAGTGTCGGCCCGTTGAAACAACCTAATGAACCATGAAGAATTCAATCAGATGAATTTGAAAGAGGCTGACATTTAATGAGCCTGCACGTAGAAATGCCCTCCCATCAGTGCCACCTCAGCTCAAAGGAGACGTGTTTACTTACTTCAACGTTTTTCTTCTATCTTTGCCAACGTTTTCCTATTCTATTAAAGAAAAAGTTTGACATTTTGAGGAATATTTGCTTTCTTGCCAAGAGTTGGATGGGAACATCGATGCCACTCTCTGTTAGGGTTGGGTACTGTTCACATTTGAGCAGATACCAGCACCTAGCATTTAGTACCGGTACCCAACACCCTTAAAAGTACCGAGCTACGTACCCAACCCTACTCTCTGTAAGGACATCGGTTTCAATTGGCTCATTAGGACTACATCTCGCTCTCACTTGGATGCGATTCTATTCTCTCACTCTCCTTCCCTCACTCACTCTCCCTCCTTCCCTCACTCACTCTCCCTCCTTCCCTCACTCGCCCTCCTTCCCTCAGCACCTTCTCCATTGTCACCTGTCACTTCCTCTCCTCCCTCCCGACAGACAAGGAGATTAACATCAGACTGAGCGCAGAAGCCTTGAGAGAGGAGGGAACCGTGTGTGGAGAACAGAGGGGGGGGAAAAAAAAGAACGTCTAACGGGCTGCCTTTTCTCAATGAGCTTCAAAGAGCTGTCACATCAGAGACGCGAGGCTGCACTCTTCTTACCCTCTCCTCTCACACGTACACTCAGACGCACATCCAGGCTGCTTTCCCCGTCTCTCCTCGTCCGTCCTCTCTTTGAATTGGTCGGTCTCTTTTCCTCGCTGTTGAATCACATGTTCTGCCGTGCACCGTCACTGCATAAAGAACCCGTTGAACCCACCGTCCCTCCCTCACTCTCTTCTCGCTCTGCCACTGTGTCTTAAGACTCTCTGCAATAACACTCTCTAGTCTCAGGTGGCCCTTCATCGTCAGCTCCTCTGTGTAATGCAGAGCTCGACTGAGTGCTGCAGGCGAGTACACCCTGGAAGTAATTGAGCAAATAGATATCTCTGCACCCCCAGCCTGGCACTTTTGCGAAAACGCAATCAATTTCGTCCTGGAATTGTATCATGGACGGTCTTTCAGGAACTTGAAAAGGCCATTTGCAGCTTTTGTTTGCAAGTGCTGCTATGTGTGTGTGTGTGTGTGTGTGTGTGTATGGCTGAGGGTGTGTGAGAGATGGGCAGACAGTGTGCTTGTGTATCACTGCAGCACAATGCGGCTTGTCAGGCAAGTGGCATTCTTTTTGCTTCTCTGCTTTGTCCCCATTCACCAGCGTCGCCCAATTTTCTGTCGTACCGAATGCAAATGCTGAACCTCTGCACAGAATGAAGCACATCTCTCTGTAAAAAGTGGCACAAAGGAGATCGTACTCCGACTTTTTCATCCAGAGCGCTCCTTTTATTCTGCCGGTGCCCGGCTGAGGGAGACATGGTGACCTGCCAGGTCAGGGAGCAGAGTTACACTCGTTCTCCTTTCAGCCCGGGCAACTGAGGACAAAGCCGCATTTGAACTAGCGACCTCCCATGTTGACGTGCACACTTCTCTTCCATGCAGATCTCTGGCCAAATTAAGAAGAACATAAATTAGATCTCATATACAGTATGTCATTTGTAAAAACGGTAGCGCCCGGTCAGACTGCAATGATGTTGTCATCCAGAGTAACATCCTCAAACTGCTACTGAGAGTAACAGCGGGACTCTGACAGCAGCCGTGCTGATTTTAACTGGGCACATTTTCTGATTACCAGCTGTGCGCTCAACATCCAAATCAAACTCGTTTGGATGGAAAACCTCAAACAAAAGTCCCGTGAGCCTACAATGTCGACGTGATTGCAAGTCAATGGGCCGAGTCCAAAAAAATGTCCCCTACTGACATCATAAATTGACGTCTTGTCGGCGTTAAGTCTCTTGAGACAGTTACTTTACTTTACTTTTTAATATCATAGAAAGCACAACATAAATTATGTCAGGTGGATTTACCCTTTTTTTTTTTTTTTTAAGAGTGCACGGTAATGAATGTTCTGATTTCTCTCTCTCTCTCCACCATTGGTTTGTTTTGCCATGGCCAAATTGAAAGGTCATGGTGATGTTTATGGTTCTAGGATTGTGTCTGAATGCAGCTAAATCATTTTGTTTTTCCCTTCAATAAAATCCATCTTACTGGAACTGGGGGGGAAAAAAGGTCTTTGTGTACCCGCAATCTAATTCATCCAAACAATTTAAGGTTAAACATGAATCTTCTCGACTGAAGGTCTGCCAATCTACCAGGAAGCGTGTGTTTTCATAAATAAGTTTTAGTTTAGAGTAGGCGTAACGGATGATAAAGGCGAGCCCGAGAGGACTTTCTCATTGACGCAGGATCTAGATCATCAGTTAAGACCCGGCCATAGTTTTCATTTCTCTCTGACGTTGTCGAATGTGGTTTTTCAACAAAGAGAAATGAAGCGTGCCATTGTAATTTTTCCTTGTTTTCTTCTTTTATCAACCACTGTTATTATCCAGGCTCCGTGCTGGACGTGATCAAGCATATCATCTCGCGCGGCGAACACAAGACGGGCGTCCTGGACGAGGCCAGCATAGCCACGGTGTTGAAAGACGTGCTCGAAGGCCTGGAGTATCTACACAAGAACGGACAGATCCACAGGTAACGAGGCTCGTGGCCCTGCACACTGTAATGAAACTGACGCGGGGCTTTCTGTCCACGCTAAGCACGGAGGCTTTATCGCACTCACCTTGAGGGTTTATGGAGCAGAAACGTTCTCGTCTCTGTTGCTCCCCTAATATTATGTCCCCCACCAAGACTGTATGGGACATTAGTCCATTTGTGTTTACACTTTATGTGTGAGTTCACTAATTCAGATACAGAACTTAAGACCTTTTTTATATCTTAAGCACAGAGGCTCCAACTATAGAGCAGATTGCTTTTCCAGGTATAGATTTCACATAAATACTTCATACTCATTTTAATGTGTCTATATGGAGACATTTTTTACATATAAAATTTTTAATGCCAACTCTCATTGGGTTCATTAATATACTCATTAGCATAAGTGGCTGTTTTTATGTATGACGGTTTTATTCATGATGCGGTATCGGGTGTCGGTGATCTTGTCACATATTTTCTCCGGCTTAGTCAAACCGTTTAAGTAAAACCTCTGGCAACATGTGCAAATAAATTCATGGCTTCAGTCTAAAAAGTCATTTGTATTATTCAGATGGCGTTTTGAGTCTTAGAGGTGAGCGTTGTTATTGGGATATGTATAGAGATGATGAGCCCAGAAGAATAAGCAGGACTGATGTGTTTATGGCTTTACCGCATTCAGTGCTTTAATGAAACTGCAACAACTTTAAGTTGACTCCGACTTCTGGACTGATAATCTTTAGGAGTTACAGTATGGAATGTGTAAATGGCAGATTTGAATAAAATTTGAATTAAATCCTGGAAGCTCTTTCTTAAGCCAGTTCAAGACCTGGCTAAGTCCCCGCACTCAAGCCGTTACCTCTTCTGTATTTAATATCCATTACTTCTTCTCCCACTGGCACACACACAGCGCAGGGACAGGCTACACGTGTAAATAATGCATCGCTTTTGGGCTCGGCCGAGTCCTCCGCAGAGAACCAGAGAGCGAGGTTTGATTTGAAGAATTTGACCTTGGGCTTGGATGGAGGAACGTGTCAATGAAGCATCTACTCATTAACTTCTTGATTAGAAAGCGGTTGTATCCTATGGATACTATAAGTAGACGTTCATGGATATAAACTATTTCAATTACTGTGTTAATTAAAAGGAAAATCCACTGCGCCATAAGTCTGCTGCAGCATTTAAGTATCCACTTTCAGCATAATGTGACGGGGTTATCGATCAGTGCCAGAAAGACGGAAATGTTTTTCCCCGAGTAAAACCTGCCTTCAACTCTGTGCCCTGTCTAAGGAGACATTAGGGAATCATTAAAAGAACATTCATTTATCACTTCTGCCCCCCCACCCGGCTCTGAGGGGTGACTTGTGAATAAGAAATTGTGAGGTAATCCCCCAGCACCCAAAGTCATTGACACGCTGAGAGCGGAGCGTCTGTGGTCAGCTGAGGTAAACGTGCACATATTGCCGTGCGAGTTCCTCCCGGGGGCAGGGGTGATGTAGAGGGTCAAGGGGGGGAGGCTTGAGGAGGAGTAGGGGGGGGGTGGGGTGTCACATGATATGTTCCATCCAGCACAGCAGTAAAAAAGCAATTAGAGTCTTGCGGCCCGTGCCGGAGACATTTACCACAAGACGGCGAACTGCTCCACCTCCACATTCACAGCAGCTCGGAAAGCCAGTAATTCAAAGGTGACACTTGTCCTCTAGCTTGAGCCGCAGGTAGAGCCCATGCACACGGCGAGAGACGAATGCTGTAGATTTTGTCAGTTGAGTCTTAGAAAAATCTGCATGCAAATGTAATTATATTAAAACCCTGTTGTGGGAAGCGCTTTGCCTCACCCATGTGTGAAAGCTCCCGTCTTCTGAAGATACACGAGAGGGCTCTGCCCGGCAAATTACTCGCCATGTGGTTCAGCAATGATCAGGTAATGGCTGTAGTTATGCTGCCGCTGGGAGAGTCTCTTGTGGAAAATTGACAAAATAAGAAATAAAAATTGATTTGGAAAAACTGATGAGATGAAATTCAGCAGTATGAAGAAAGCAATGAAAACAGAAGCAGAGGGAAGATATTTCTGTGGCTCGGTTAAGAAATGGGAGGTGTTTCTCCTCCGTAGGAGACCCGCA
Organism: Bovichtus variegatus; assembly: GCA_943593645.1. Lineage (NCBI taxonomy): Eukaryota > Metazoa > Chordata > Actinopteri > Perciformes > Bovichtidae > Bovichtus > Bovichtus variegatus. Next base: position 6,933,207 of record CALSCE010009814.1, read on the forward strand.
GGGTGTCTCGTAAACCCTGGGTTTTTTTTACAGCCTTGTTAGGGGCACTGCGAGCCTGGCACCAGGATGTGATGTCACATGAGGTGACCCGGCGGACCTGCGAGCTGCGGGAGCTGCCAGATGAGGAAGATCAATCTTCGTGACAGTTTCATACCATAGGCTGTTCCCACCTGGCCACTGCCTGGCTCTCACTTCAGCAGGTCCTAAATGCGAAGAGACTGCACATATCTTGTTCATTTTCAATGTTCTTAGATTGCATATCACCGTTTAGTTTCTGGAAACACTTTTGAGAGGCTTTTAAAGTGATTTTACGTGTAGAAATAAGCTTTAAATGTCTTCTTCTTGCTTGAGCCCGTCCACTATTGTAAGATATGGCTGGATCACTAGTATGAGTTGGGACTTAAACTGCAGGTTTGCTTTTTTCTCTCTCAGCTACAGTATTTCTTTGAACTTGCATGGTGCATTGTGTCACCACCTCCTCCTCCTCTTCTTCCTCTCCTTTGAATGTTAATGACTGTCTGCACTCTGCAGCCTCTTTTTCCTCAGAGCATTACAATCTGCTGCAGTGAACCAAAGCCTTCATGGTTGTTGAATCGGATCGCCATGATCACTCTTGGTGAATGATGCAGCTTTGTGTGGACCATATTAAATCAACCTTAAAGTAATATTAAGATACTGTTTCTCAGAGATAAGTTTGGATTTGTGAATTTGAATGAGCTAATTATGTCACAGCAATGGTTATGATGCATAGATTTAAAGCAACATCATGTAGTAATCTGCGCTACAAGACACGACAGAGGAGACTGTGGTTGTGTAAACCAGGAAAAGTATTTTGGGATATTCCCAGACTTGCCTTTCGGCCTCAGGTGGTCAACTCCACACCTCCCCTCGACTCCTGAAAAAGCAACATCTCAAGTGACGAGACGTAACCCATCCCTGTTGAATACTAACGGCCAAGGTGGAGGATGAGCGTGCTCTTTTAAGCAGAAGTGGAGGGTGCAAGAAACTGTAAGATACTGTGACCTGATCTCACCGAGCTGTTATGTCAGGGCAGCGGAGTGACAGTGGGACGAGCCGCGGAGCACTGGCGCGCGTACGGCAGCAGACCTTTCAATATTCGTGTTCCACCCGTCCCCTCCCCTGCATCATCCCTCGTGTGACAGTTGCGTAATTGAAACTGGTCTAGACAGAAATGCACATCAAAGTTTTGCCACACGGAGAACACGGGCGGCTCTTTCTGCCGGTGCTGACTACTGAAAACCCTGAGTTCAGACGAGGCATGGACACAGCGCTGTGTAGAATCCCGCTCTGCTTCTGGAGAGTTTTATCAGCAGTCACTTTGCCCTCCAGTGGGAATCCCCATGTTTTTGCTTTCGGCCCAAGGTCCTAATATGTCCCATATGCTGCATTCCTCCCTGTGTGGCTCACTGTTCGACACTCCCTGCCTCGACGAGATCTGCTGTTTTTTTTTTTTTTTTTTTTCCCCCCCCTTTAAGTTTTCAGCAGCAGTTGAACAAAGATCTGAGCCGCGACCTGCAAACTCCAGTCCCTCCAGCCTTGGAGCGGGTTGCTTGAAAAGATTGTATTTCTTGTAACTACAGGAGAAAGGATGCTAATTAATAATGTAAAATAAACTTTATTCATAGAGCACTTGCCCGTGCAAAGTGCTTCACGGAGAGAAAAATGAAATAAAATACCCAAAGATGACTGAGAAAATACACGAAGGGCAAAATTTAAAAAGAAAGAAATAAAATAAACAGGAAGCTCAGATTAAATAAGGAATGCGCTTTAGAAGATAAGTGTTTTAGAAGAGACTTGAAAGAAGACACCGACTCAGACAACCTTATTTTCTTAATCCAGACTGCAGACTCCACCTGCTCCACTTTTTTTTGCTGCAAAACCTCAGGAAGCGTTCAGGAACACGGGTAATTAATTTTATAGTGATCCTGGGGACGTTACGGCATTCATTTCTAGACGTAAGCATGCTTCAGCAGTATTCTTGTCTGAGTACAAGAATACTTCCAACCACCACAATTATCTCTGCAGATATCCCCCCACACCCCCACCCCTCCTGGTATCTGGTATTTGGCATGCGTTTATAGTCTATATGGATTAAATGAAATACCAAAATAAAATGAGCCTTTGTTTCTCGGAAGCTGAGTCATGTCTTATCTCCGAGCCAGTACTCCAAAGACCCATTTACTTTTTACATTCATTGAGTTTGCTGGAAGGATCCAACAGAATGCATCCTTGAGTGCAAGCTGCGAGCTCTAGTGCCCCCGTCTGGTTGGCAAGATGAACTGCTCCGCCTTTGAGACTTCATCTCTTTTGAATCGTTCTGTCTGCCTAACTGTACAGTTTTAAGATCCGTCTCTGGGTAATTTGAGCAAATGAAATCCGTTAGAAGTGTTTGAAGGTGGTGTCGAGGGTCGGTGGCGCTCCGGGGTTGTCCCACTTTGATGTTCCTCGTCCTGTCAAAGTCATTCTCCCATTATTGTTCCTGAAAGCCGGGGCATCCTCAGTTGACACATCCTTACTATCTATTTCCGCGTCTTTCACTTGACCCTTGCGACTTCTATCACTGAAAGTCTGTTGCTATGACAACTGTGTCTGGCTGGTGCGGTGGCAGCATT